>OX382371.1:7387446-7789088 GCA_947508005.1 Amphipoea lucens
ACTTATCGATAGTGTAAGAAAAAGGTTATTTGTAATAGACTTCCCGTAACATAAAATAAGCTAATGAAATGTGAGTCTACTACATAACTCGACCACACCTCGGACACTCCATCCATACAACGCTCGCAAAATAATGACCTATTACTACTACATAACCAAATAACGTTTGTACACGTGCAAGATGGACCCCCACAAGGTGGACCGACAACCTTGTGAAGGCCGCAGGAACTCGTTGGATGCGAGAAGCACAAAACCGGTCGAAGTGGAGGTGCTTGGGGGAGGCCTATGTCCAGCAGTGGACGTCTTTCGGCTGAAATGATGATGATGATGATGACGTGCAAATGTGTGCGTGAACTCTAGTAGGGTTGGCTGTCGTGCGTAGCGTAAAAAATGGCGCGAAAAGCGATTTGTGTCGGGCGAACCGAACGACGACGGCGCTGCCTGAACGTATGCATTATTATAAAGTGACCTTGTAGTTCAATTGTTTATTTATATAGTCGGGTTCATAATGAAATAAAAACACTAAAATATTTTCGTTTAAACTACTTATCTCTAAATAATCGGTTATTAAATCACATGATATTAAAAATGCGAAATCTTACAAACACTTTATGTAAATACAAATTCGGAAAAGCATCACAATATCCGACCATCGTGATTAAATCTCAAATAAAACTTTTATATCGCAAAATTGTGAGTTTGTGTCAGCAGTACAGCGCTGCGATTCGCGAGCGCCCTTGCTAAAGAGTCGGCGAAGAATACCTCGAAGTGTGGGTTGAGGTGCGGTATCTGATATGAGTGCAGGGAAAGGAGCGTCCCTTCTCTACGTAGTACTATTAAGTATTCTGTGCCTCAATCGTAATAAATAATGTTATGTTACATAAATTATCCATATAGATAGCCATTTCTTTCCGTCCACATTGCTGAACAAAAGCCTCTCATTTATTAAATCATATTTTACATTCTAGTCTTTTGTTCTACGATTTTAGTGTATAATTTTCATGCTCTCCTTAATAAAATATTTATTAATAAGCTACCCAGCACCGTTAGCGCTTTGCAGCATATATTTGTTTTGACGACCAGTATCTCGTCTCCCACTGCGCAGAGCCCACGAGGATTTCAATTTCCTGCACCCAAGCAGTCGGTATACACTCTGGGACCGAAGCGCTTCTACCTCAAGTCACCAGAATACGGGTAAATACACCAGCACAAGCTGCAATCACATTTGGCGTTAAATCGGTACATATACTGCAATATATGTAGAACGACGTTCCTACTACGGTAACAGCTGACTATGTTCTAAAATATATTTTTTTACAAAAAAAAAAACTGTTCCAAAAAAAAGAACACTACAAAGTGAAAAATAGCTTTAATTTCGGAAGTTGGTGTCGTTGGTTCCGCATTTTTGTTTTTTGACATCGACTTCCGAAATTAAAGTTACTTTTCACTTCGTAGTGTTTTTTTTTGGAACAGTTGTTTTTTTTTGTAAAAACGTCTTTATTTTTTAGTTGTACCCACCCCACATAAATTCATATAATGTGTATTAAGAATTTGTGTGAATTTGTCCTGTCACTGATATTTACATAGCAAGTAGTGACTTGCTATGTAAATATCAGTGACAGGCAGCTATTAAAACATCACCAATATACTCGTAAACTAAGTGAAAAAAAATCGTATTATTGAAGCTTACTCAAAAACTACCCAAGCAAAGTTAATAATAATAATATTATTTACATAGGATACCCCTGAGCATACCTTCCCCATTAAAAAAAAAATACCTAGTTTGCAAATCCGTCTATACAATAATAACGGAGTTATGCCCGAACATACATAAAAGAAGTCGGTTAAAGAAATAAAAAAAAGAAGGAGGTTCTCAATTTGGATGTTTACATCCAAATTGAGAACCTCCTTCTTTTTTTGAAGTTTGCGCATGACCATAAATGTGCCACAAGCACTATACTTACTATAAAATTAATAACTAAGTAGAAAAAAACAAAAGAAACAATTTTTAAAATTACGTGCGATATTGAGATTTTAAAAATTTGATTAAACATACTTTAATTTATCTGAAGACTTGACTTTACTTGTCAGTGCATTTAATACTATATGTCCAGCTCTTAGTCCGTTAAGGTTTAGAGTTTATATTGTGTACACCTTTCATTTAACAATGACATTAAAATGTTAATTGTATTTTGACATTTTAATAGTATTTTGACATTTTAAAATGTATTTTGACATTTTAATAGTATTTTGACATTTGAATAATATTTTAACACAATTGTAATTTGACATTTAAATTGTGCTTTGACATTTTAATTGCATTTTGACATTTTAAGTGTATTTTGACTATTATGTATTATTAATTGTATTGAACGGTTATTATTATTTTTATCTGATAATTGTATTTAAAATTTACTTATTTTTATTAGTTACCTATTCATTCATTTAAATTTTGCATGTCGGATCTTGGGCAGAATGTATGGCTCAACTTCAATTCTTCACGACCTTATTTGTATACTTACCTGCATTCTAGCAAATAAATAATTTGATTTGATTTGATACGACAATCGGCACAATGATAGCCGAGCTCACATTCCACATGTCAACAACCTCGTGTGCTAACTCTAGATATTTAATTTGTTTCTCTTTCTCAGCTTTCACGAGGTTCCCGACATGTGGAATGGTAACATCTTATTTATTATTATTATTATCTTTGGTGTTTCTCTATTTTATAACCACCAAATTCATACTCAAAACACATTCCTCGCGACTGTGTTCCTCATTTCTCCGCATTACTCATATAAATGTACATTATACAGACATGTACTATGTTTATCTCTTTCACGGATGACTACACAAACGTTGCAGCAACGATGTCGACGTCGGATGTCAAGTTATAGATTGAAGTAATTATCAGTTTGACGGCTACATGCGTCTCCGTCATTCTGTGACGTCAAATCATTTTGTTTTGATGTTTTTTTTTTTGTTGTTTGAATATTTTTATGTATGAAGGATACTTCATCCTGTATGGATAATGTGGTTTAGAACAGGTATTTATATGAATCAAATATTTGCACTTTGTCAAAGGTGGTAAAGAAAAGGTACTTTGTTCTTTTTGAGTAATAAAAGGCAAGTGAATCAACTAAAATTATTGGCGCTTAGATGATTTTTTGTAATAACGTTACATTTAACGCTTTGGGCCGTACCTATATCACGAAACGTAACAAGTCTACAATTCTACGAAATTGTAGAAAATAATGCATGTTATCATACAAATTACAAATAATAATTATGTAAATTGTAGCCTTGTCGCTAGAATTTACATATTTGCAAGGTTTTTCCGTTATAATTATTTGACTCACAGTTTTGTAGTACATACAAAGACACACGGATATCGATCTATGCAAAGACACAAGTAAGTTTTACGTAAATCGTAATTGTAAAGTTTTATGGTATAACTACACCAGAGCGTCAATTAACCTGTTTTTGTAATAAAGTAAAATTATAAAATGAAAAGATTTTTTTCCACTTATTTTTTTTCAAAATCGAAATATTTACTCAATGTTAATTGAATCACCTAAACTGACGGTAGAGAAATAAAGTTTATTATTTATATAATTTAACTTTTATTTATGCAAATACTATATTTTGAATAAGTGTTTCTAATTTGTTCTGAAATGCCTTACTTGAACTTAATTGAAGAATTCAATCGCTTAAATTAATAAGAAATTCAGAAAGTATCGGAACCTAAAGTACTCTTCACCAATTAAATATAATCGGTATTGATTACATTCTAAGTGATTGTGAGATATTATTTGATTGATATAAATCATTATTAATTGGATATTAAATACGAATAAAAGGTATTGGAATTCTATAGTAATGGCCAATAACGATCAATAACGGTTATAATTAAAATAAATGTCTTTGGTTAGGTGTCTGTTAATAATAAATCCCGTGTGTTTTGCAATCTTATGTTGTTTATTTATATGTACAGCAAAATATATGACAAAACACATTTAACACTAGGGAATTCCAGTGCCTTAGACATCTTCTGGACACGCTCATTCCATTATAGACCTCATCCATCGCAGTCTATCAGGCGTGATCGAGGTCAAGAGCGGGCACATTCGGAAAAAATACAAAACATACTTACAATGGGCGGCCTTATCGCTTTCTGCGATCTCTTTCAGGCAACCTTGGAATGGACAGTGATTGCGAGGACATAAACATGCAGTATACTATTTTACTGACCGCTGTTAGTCAGGAATAATCTTCGAGAAAGCATCAGTCAGTGTATCAGTGTTGTGCTGTTAGGTAGTATATAAGGTGTAAAAAAATTAACCATAAAAACTTTAAGAGGTGCTTTAGACCATCGAACTGAACAACTTTCACTATGGGACCAACACCGAAATCACGAAAAAAAGTCTAAAGCACCTCTTAAAGTTTTTATGGTTAATTTTTTACACCTTATATACAGGAACGCAGCCGTTCATGATATCACAAAAAAAGTCTACTCAACAACGTACCTACATAATGCAATAAATGTTGTTGAACTGACAAAATGAAGACCATTGCTACTATTAGTGTTTTACGCAGTTACACCGCAGGAGAAATCCTAGTGTCAGTTTAAAACACTCAGGGAGTGCCGACAGAAGTGAAAACAAAACACAAACACTTATGCCCAACGCGCCTAAAGAAGTTTTCACTTCAAAAACGAAAAACTTCGCAAGCAATGGGAAATTGATACTAAAGACTGCGGGTCTAGACCTCAGGACAAGCTGCTTCTCAAACGGACAACTGTACATCGGTTATTCCCGCGTCACATGTCCTGACTCTCTGTATATGTTAGCTGCTGAAACCAAAATTAAAAACGTAGTATACAAGAATGTTTTAAATGTGGCTGTTATTCAGTATATTGTGGTGTCTTACGACTTCTACACGAATGAAGTCGCGGGCAGAAGCAAGTAATTTCAATCCATTCATACTAATATTATAAACGCGAAAGTGTGTCTGTCTGTCTGTTTGTCTGTTACCTCTACACGCTTAAACCTCTGAACCGATTTAAATGAAATTTGGCATAGAGATAGTTTGAGCTTCAGCAAAGGACATAGGATAGTTTTTATCCCGATATTCCCACGGGATCGACACTTATGCAGGTGAAACCACGGGGCGCTGCTAGTATTTCCATACATTGTGAATTAAGACAAGACTGCTCAATTATTTTTGGTAACATCTACTAGTAAGTTGTAACCGTCACTGCTGTACGGTAACTCTTCCTAAAATATGGGTTAACCTGCATATTTTCATCGCTTTGAAAACTCCCAACAAAGAAAATAACGATTGTAAAGGCTGCATAGTGAATATGCCGTACTGTGTGTACTCACTTAAGGTCAACTGCAGGCACTTTTGTTGTTATTTATGCATCTATACACGTAAAGCGAGCTCGGAGCACACTTTATAAAGAGAGGCAGAAAATATGCATTAATATAAACAGGTAGGTACTTTATTTAACGTATTGTGATGTAGGTAGTGAGCGGTGAGTGTTCAGAAAGCGATTAATAAAGAGGCTATTAACTTGCAGGTAAGGTACTTATATTATTATGGTCTCATAATCAGCCTATAATGTTCCCACTGCTAGGACACAGGCCTTCTCTCTTCGAGAACGAGTGGTGTACGCGCCCCGCACTATGGCGAGAGAGGGGAAAGAGAGGGACGAGGGGCGGCAACGCGAGCGCAGCCTACGCTGCGCGCCTCGCCGATCGAGATTCCACAAACGACGACGACCGCGCGCACGACATCTCGTTAAAATTTTGTATAGCATCACAGTGCATCTGAAAACGACATAATTGTAACGATTTAACTAATATGTATAATATTCAAAGTTTTTTTTACTATAAAACAAAGTTTGTCTAATTTATAAACAAGTGGCCTGTAATGTACCACGCGGGCCCAGCGCGGGTTGGTAGATGTCACATGTCTTCGAATTATCGGTATTTGCGGGTTTCTTCAGGCTGTGTTCCTTCCCCGTTTTGAGAGCAGTGGTGATGAAATTATTTACACAAAGTAAACATCTGTGACATAAATACACGATAACATACTTACGTACTTACATATGTTTTTTTCTCAAAAACACCAAACTCAAACTCAAACTCAAACTCAAAGCATTTATTTCAATTAAACCATTACAGGCACTTTTGAATTGTCAAAATTAAGTAGTCGGTCAGTTAGTCAGAAAGTTGAAGCTAGTTGCCCATTCCAAAGCGTAGATCTCTATGGAGAAGAACGGGCAAGAAACTCCATGGACACTCTTTTTAAATCAAGATATTACAGGCGACATTATTAGGTAACATAAAGGTAACTTGGTAAAATGTTTGTTTACGGTAACGGTAACTTCGTTATTAACACTCCTGGTCTTGTTACTTCGAGTCACAACATTACTTAGAAAGGAGACCTTTGTTTTTGTATTTTTTTTTATCCAGTGTTGTTTTTAAAGTTTGCTTAACTTTGTAATTGAAAAATGTTCTGCCATGTATCGATATACGTCATGGTCAATTCTCAGCTGCAAATGTAATTTTGGCACCGTAAAATACAACTCATCGTCATCTGCCTAGCCTTTTCCCAAGTATGTTGGGGTAGGCTTCCAGTCCAACCGGATGCAGCTGAATACCACTATTTTACGGCGAGGTTATAGTGAAAGCTAAGATACTGCTGATCATACAGACGCCAGCACATCAAGCTACCTAAAACTGTCAAATATTCCCAATGAACTTTGAACCTTATGCTTTAGCGATAAAGTTGAAAATCTATTAAAGAAATTTGACAGATTGTAGTAGGTTGATGTGCTGGCGTAACGTCTGTACATCGACGCGCGAACTGAAACCACGAATTCTGAACATGATTCTAGACCCCCAGGAGTAGAAATTTTCGTCGGTTATAATATTAGGTCCTTACATATGAAATTGGCGTTTTGTATGGAAGGAACAAAAAGTCGAATATTTTTTAATATAATATATTTAATTAATCAAAGTATGAACCATTGTTTTCAATGCACTTTTGCCATCTTATAGGTAGTTCATTGATCCCTTTACTAAAAAAACCAGTCGGACGGGAATCAATAAAATCTTTGAAGGCGATTTGGACTGCCCCATCGGAGTTGAATTTTTTCCCTTGCAAAAAGTTATCCAAATTGCGAAAAAAATGGTAATCTGTTGGAGCAAGGTCCGGGGAGTACGGAGGATGTCTAAGACATTCCAATTCAAGCTCTTCTAATTTGGTAGCCGTCTGTTGCGCAGTGTGTGGTCTGGCGTTGTCGTGAAGCAGCAGTGGCGTGGAGCGATTGACCAGCCTTGGTTGTTTAGCCGCTAGCTTTTCCATCATGGTTTGTAATTGCTGACAATAGACATCAGCTGTAATAGTCTGGCCAGATTTGAGAAAACTGTAATGAACAATACCGGCACTAGTCCACCAAACGCTTACAAGTAACTTTTTTGGGGTTAATTTTCGCTTGGGGCAGGATTTGGCTGGCTGGCCAGGATCCAACCATTGCGCTGAGCGCTTCCGATTATCGTAAAGAATCCATTTTTCATCACAGGTAATGATTCGGTTTAAAATACCTTCATTGTTGTGCCGGTTCAGTAATGTAACGCAGCAGTCGACGCGCGTTTGCCGGTTTGCTTCAGTCAATTCGTGAGGTACCCACCTTTCAAGCTTTTTAATCTTCCCAATTTGCTTCAAGTGAATTAAAACAGTTTTATCACTAACATCGAAGCCTGCAGCTAACTCGGACGTGGTTTGCGATGGGTCCGCTTCCACAATAGACTTCAATTCGCCATTATCAACTTGGGTCTCAGGCCGTCCACGGGGCTTGTTCTGCAGGTCGAAATTTCCAGAACGAAAACGTTGGAACCAAAAACGAACTGTGTTTTCTTTTGCAACATGACCGCCATACACATCATTCACCCTTCGAGTCGTTTCCGCAGTACTAGTGCCACGGCGGAACTCGTACTCGTAAATAATGCGATATTTTAAATTTTCCATTTTGTAAAATGAGTGACGCAAACAGAAAAAACAGAAGAAAAAAAACAAATTAATGACGGTCATCGAAGCACAAATACATGAGTAAATAGCTGTACAAATTTGAATTTGGAATTCCTTACCAAAGAGGAGAAATTCGTGATTAAAGTGGCCAGTACGAAAAACGCCAATTTCATATGTAAGGACCTAATAAAAAAAATCTGCTGTTCCATGGAAAAGTGCTATACTTATGCGGTCAAAATGTATCTAAAAAACAACATTTTTTTTTTTAATAACCGACGAAAATTTTCAGCGCAGGAGGGGTTCAGAATCATGTACTGAATCCATCAAGTTGCGCGACGATTTCCCTGCCACCCTGCCAAGAAATACATCTTAGAGAAAAGTCCAATGCAGTTAGTGCATTAAAATTGTATAAACACAATAACTTTTAAGTGCAATCTTGATCAAGTTTAAGCGTTTCCCTCTTCATTATTTCCCCGTACTAATATTTTCCGTAAATATCTTGAACAAACAACGTAATAAGAGTAAATAAACTGCGCGTTTACCGTCTTAATGCGAAGTTATTATTTCCCTCCGTGTTGCGGACGGAACTTCATTTGCTGTAAGCACAACATCTCCATTAGCCAAGGTTCTTAAATATTTTATGTTGTAAGTACACTGTTTTATAAACATAATTAAATAGAAAAACTGTACTTGTTGGTCTAGTGGTTGCAAGCGCTACTGCTGAGCATGAGGTCCTGAATTAGATTCCTAGGTCGGGCAAATTATTATTAAATTATTTATTTGGTTATCGGGTTTTCTGTTATTAGTGCTTTATACATAATCAGCCTATAATGTTCCCACTGCTGAGACACAGGCCTCCTCTCGGTGAGAGGGAGTGGGCCGTAATCCAGTTGGTAGATGTCACATGTCTTCAAATTTTTGGTTCTAGGATATGCCGGTTTCCTCACGATGTTTTCCTTCACCGTTTTAAGAGCAGTGGTGATGAAATAATTTACACAAAGTCAAGGGCCTGTCTAGGTTCGAACCTACGACCTACACCTCGTAAGTCGCGGCCGTTACCACTTGGCCACCACTGCATATGTGTGCCCACACCACCATGTGTGTATGTGCTTTATAGTATTTATTCTTATGACTTAACTTATGTTAAGTAGAAAAAAGTAAAAAAACAAAATAAGTACCTAGTTTCTAGCAATAGGCTTGACTTCTAATATAAGACAGTTGAAAAATAACTAGCGATATATATACAGGGTGTTACAGAAAGGGTATATCAATACAAACGGGTTGAAGAGTGTATCTGGTCTAGAATCTCTGTACAAAATTTCAGCTCAAAAGCATTAACTTTGAAAATGCCTACTAGTTTTTAATTTCGACATCACGGCGCTGCACTGGCGCGCGGCGGCCTGATGTGCGTGTACTAGGCGCACAGACACACTACAGATAATGGATAATGACCCTCGTAGTGCGGTGACACGTTTGTTATGATTTCAATTTAATAAACTATCGAAATAAAAAAATATTAAGCATTTTCAAAGTTACTGCTTTTGATCTGAAATTTTGTACAGAGATTCTAGACCAGATACACTCTTCAATCTGTTTGTATTGATATACCCTTTCCGTAACAACCTGTATAATATGTACATTTCTGCCTACCGCTACGGGGACACTGGCGTGATGTTATGCCGTGGTAAAAAAAGGAACACTAACAAACAATGAATGGAAATATGCGATTTTTGTTGCCAATACTAACAAAGTTTTGAGATCTCGACCGAACCGCATGTAGTGCTACGCCGTAGCTGGCGTAGCAATATAGCTACGACGTAGCAACTTTGTAGCTGATTTATCGATGGAGTTGACTTTAAAGTGACTTTAACTTTTTGTTTGGGCAAGTTGCGTTGTATTTCTATTATATTTATAGAGCTTTGTCACTTATTAAGTGGAAACGTATTCCTCTGTTTTCTCCCTGAGAGCAAATTTTTTACGATACATTGTACAACATGTCCCGTGATTAACACACGCCACCAAATACCCCACTTAGAATATTATGTAATAATCATAAATCATACATTGAATTTTTATTATTATGTATAAAACATTGTTTATGTATTAAATTAGTTATACTGATTGTGGGAGAAAATTGTGGTTATATGTATTACAAATCTACGCACGCACACAGCCGCACACGTATTAGAGTGTAGCATAGTATGTACAGTCAACAAAAGAGATAATTATGCAGGATCATCGGAAATAGTTGAAGTTTAGTAAGAACCCGATGGATGTTATCGACTGAAATTTAATTTGATAATTGAGGTGTTTGTTTTCTATTAATAAAATTAAATTTTATCCGAGAACATACATCGGTTTCTTACTAAAATTCAACTATATCCGACGATCCTGCATACTTATCTGTTTTGTTGACGGTACTTCAGACGATAGACTATGTTTGCCCGTCAGACAGAATTTACCACTCTAATTCTTCTATTCAATTTTTGAGTCTATTTAATTTGTCCTACAAGTGCGTTATAGCTAAGATTTCTATACCTTTTATCCTCCCGGACCAACTGCCCATAGTTTGTTCAGCGCAAATGCTACCAACTAGCGGCATACAGTGCCGCTATTAAGTAGTAAAAGTAAATATTGCTTTTGAAGTCCGAATATTAAAATCATCCTACCATAATACAGAGCATATTAGTTCACAAACCCAAAGTCCGAATTCAGGCCTAGTCATGTAGATTTTCAGCCTTTGATAAATGGTACGTCCCGGCCACAGGCGGTTATGACTGATGGCCACTTCTTGCATGGCTTCATCAACTTTTTACCCAACGCCGAAGTTGGAAGGAGGGTCATGTTTTTCATGAGTTATGTTTGACACCTGACCTTCCTGATTTGACGCAGTGGAGTTTTGGGGAAATGTAGGGATGCGCGTGCGTGTTGTGTTTGTTGGTTTTTAGGCTTTGGTCTTTGACGTTTTTTAACTTTGGTGATGCCTTTTGAAACTATTTTTTCCTAGGATTCTCCGTGGAACTGGGAATAGACCGTTAGTAGCCATGGTTATATATTAGCCGGGACCAACGGCTTAATATGCTTTCCGAGGTACGGAGGGTTCTCGGTATGTAAAGATGGTCACTGACTCTGCGGGAAGCATAGCTTAACCAGATCGAACGACCCGTTCAGCTGTTATTACTTAGCCACAAGTCAGAGTAGCTTGTAGCCTCTGCCCTGCAAATAAAAGTTAGTATGAAATAGTATAAGCATATAGTTACAAATAAACAAACCAACCGTGATCCTTCAATCATTTTGAATTGCTGCGAGTATGTGAACAAGCTGATATATTATATCTTTCCTATATGACAAACTGAATATATACTTCACAAACACAATATTTATTTAATTTTATTTATGTAAACGAACCCAACCTAAACCAACTGATGATAATTTATATTTTGGTTTACCAACCGACCTGAACATATGTTTATTTTAGCCTATTTTAATCGTAGGTACGACCTAAAATTAAATATTATAGCCTAAGATAACCATGATGTTTGTTTACTCTCGCAACACCACGCCGTATGTTTAAAATTCCAATGAATAAAAATATATTAATTATTGGTTTGTAAAAACGTAATTTGAGTGTTAAAGGCAAAAATATATTACGTTCGTGTGCTTTTCACCAATTTTATGTTATAGAATTGGTGATAGTAAGTGAACCTTAGCGTACCGGAAGGCGTAGCGTTGGAAGGCCTCCCACAAGGTGGACCGACGACCTTGTGAAGGCCGCAGGAACTCGTTGGATGCGAGAAGCACAAAACCGGTCGAAGTGGAGGTGCTTGGGGGAGGCCTATGTCCAGCAGTGGACGTTTTTCAGCTGAAATGATGATGATGATGATGAAGTGAACCTTTGATTATCCTATAACCCTTTTACTTAAAAATAAAAAATATATATATTTTGTGGCCCGAAGACTATCGATTAATCACGATCTTTCTCGAACTTCGACGTCTTGCCTTGTGGACTGTTGCCTCGTAACAACTGCACTATTTTAACCACATATACCTTCTATATTAGACTACCCTATGTTCATCCCACTGTGTATATCTCAATAACCCTACATAACAGTGACCTACTATTCTACCCACACCACAATAGTTTGCAGCACACAATATAAACAATGGCCTCGATGTTCACGAATATAGATTGAAGTGATGTTAGCTTGCAGCAGGTAGGGACGTGCAAGTTGGATTTATGCAGATGTTAAAGGGTTATTGGTACTTGTACTGTCCTGCACATGTACCAATAATTCTTCCCATGGGCCACGAGCTACATGCGCAAGCGACACGCGTCTTGCGATAGCGACTGCGGAGAAAACAAAAGAAAGAAGTTGTTTAGAGCATGCCAAGAGTCACCGTGATATAATCAGCCTATAACCTTCATGTTGTTGTGTTTCGCATCATTCGAGCACATGAACGGGAGAAACAAAGTACATACCGCATACCAGCGAGTAATTGCTCATCGCCGTCACGCACTCGTTGCTCGCCAACTAGTTTTTAGTTGCTAGCTCTACTCGCTTCTCGTTAATCGCCGGCGGAGGAACAGGTGCCTTAGGGCCTTTGTAGACGGTACATTTTTTTTTATAAGCCGTGCCGTAGAAAAAACGTGTCCGTCAACAAGGTTCATAGTGATCCCTACAACACTGATGACGAAAAACGTGTGTGTAAAAAAGGGCCTTAATATAACACACCTCAAATATAATTAGATTGAATTATGTTATTTCTGCAAATAACTGCGCTTCTATATTGTAAACTGAACACTATAGTAGTGGTCTCTATAGTAACTTGTCTAACTTGTCGTTTGACATCAAACCTGCCTGTTCTCACTTTGAACTTTAATGATCAACGTGTTGTAACGAGTTGTCGGCTCCCATGACATTTCAAGTAGTGTAATTTGTGGTGGAGATGTTTTAAGGATATCCTTGTTGAAGTAATACAAAATGCTGGCTTATATTCAACCACAAGGAATTTTCCTGAAAGCAAATTAATGCTGTGTTTTGTGCTACCGATGGGGCGTAGTGAGTTCGTTACTTGGAAGGCTACTAAAGTATAAAGTAAAATAAAAACTTTATTACTTATCACATAATCAGCCTATAATGTTCCCACTGCTGGGACACAGACCTTCTCTCTTCGAGAAGGATTTGGCTGTAATCCACCACGCGGGGCCCAGTGCGGGTTGGATGTTGTCACATGTCGTCGAATTTTTGACGTGCTGATTTCGTTTCTGTCATTTGTTTTGTATATATTTGACAGTCGTTACGGGTATTCAGAAGTCCGAAAGTCTGACAAGCAATCTTACGAAGGGGTAGCGTTTTACCCAGTAACTGAGTTGTGGAGGTTAGATAGGCAATCGCTTCATATTAAATACTGGTATTCAGCTTCATCCGGTAAGACTGGCAACCGACCCCAACATACTTGGGAAGAGGCTAGGCAGATGATGACGTATATTGACATTCATATCACATGGTCTATATAGTTGATTGTACTGTCCAAAGATACATATAAAAGAGTCGCAGCGGAAATATTCTGAGGATAGAAGTGGTGGAAAAGAGAATGGTAACAATCATATAAGCAATAAACAAGATCCCTTACATTCTGTCGCCAAGTTTGGAAAAAATATTGGGCACACAACAGCAAACCAAACCAAATTACGTAGACCCCTCGAGCAGAAGGAAATATACAACATCCAAGTGTCATCCTAACCTGGACGCTGTAAAGACCTCGTATGGTAAATATTTACAGAAATGTAATACTGCCCTTAGGCTCGGTATTACGAAAAGTCAATTTATGCTAATATAAAACTTTTGTGGGATACATCGTACACTATATGAGCTCGAAAATTGGCATGTGTTATATTTATGTACGTTATTATATGAAAAGGGAAAAATTCTCATATATTAGTTACAGCTAGTTTTATGAGTATCTTATCAAACCACGCGGCTTGGGTATGTAATAATTTTGGGTACGGTTGCCCCGTGCGAGTTTAACAGGACATATTAAATATTTCCTTTCTCGCCTTCGTCCGCCTAGCACATTTCTCTTTAGGTGTTTAGCTGGAGACTGCGGCGTCGTGAAATGCGCATACTTTTGTGAAAGAATGCTTTTGTAAAAGAATAGGAAGAATGGCTCTAAAATAACTGTGTTCAGACTGTTGAATTTATTTCACGGGATTTATTTTATAGTTTTGTGCATTTAGTTAGATACAAAGATAAATACAAATTTAAATACCAGACAGTATTTAAATGTTACCAGCTATAAATCTACAAAATGTCTTAAATTATGGTTAAGGGAAAAAATCTACTAAGGTAAGCAAGCGACATATTTAATAGCAGTGTAGCGGTATCTACAACGCCACATGCGAACAACGCGTCATACTGACGTTACAAAAATCCTGCATCTCGCAAGCAGAGTTTACCGCGCAACTAGCATAGATACAACAGCCCGACATGAATCATCGGGCAGTTGTCCGCCAGACACAACACCCGTCTGGTCGGAGGATCCTTCCTTTTCTATGGAGGTTAAGTGAACTTTACACCCTGTTCCTCATACGAGTACCTACCTCTATAGCAGGTTAAAAATAAATATAACTTAGTCATAAGCCCTCTCAATGTTATAAGTCAATAACTAACATTTTTGAGAACTGCAGTGAACATTATCGTCGTCGTCGTTTACATGGTACTTGTAGGTCTGATATCTCTTTAACCCGGTATTTCACAGCCTTCTGCTCAGAATAAAAATTGATGCTTATGATATAAACTCAAACTCTGGGCTCTGTCTTGCATAGGGTCACAGCATAATGCTGAGCGATAGCCGTTTTGCGTGGATGTGACGTATGTTTTCCCCCTACCTTTTTATTTTATTTTTTTGTACAAACGTATTTTCTTTCTTTTATTTTATGTAAGTATATGTGGTTTTTATTGGACATACCGGCCAAAACGTCCATCATTTTTTCTTAACCGAAATAAAAAATTATCTCGGAGCCCATTCACCTCAATAAGAATGATTAAATATTCATATAGATATTCCATATACGTACATGTCTACCTACCTATCGTCTACAGGCCTAACAGAGGCTCTATGCTTATATTCAACAACTTTATCGACGAATTATTCCAGGGATGATATGGGATAGATAGCCGTGGCCCCAAAAATCGCCGTTAGGTACAAACTGGCCGTAAAATGCTCGTAATACCTCATCTATATACCTTTTATATTGTCTGTCAATAACCACTAACGATAAAAATAGACTATCAAGAGGGTTTTTGTGGGGACCCGTCTCCCCGTGACCTTTTAGTAGGCTAGGAAAACTGATTGGTATATAATTTCGTTCGATTTGGATGGCTATAAGTAGAGATGCGCCAAGTACTCGTTTATTACTCGGTACTCGGCATACTCGGCCATTTTGGTAGTACTCGTTATCGGCCGCATAACTCGGTTTGACTGCCGAGGTATTCGAAAAGAACTCATAAACGTATAACCTGACTTCTTTAAAATATTAATGTAGATTAGTAATTGTCAGAAAAATCACGTGAAAAAAAACTGTATAGATGTTAATTCCTCGTAGCAATGCCAAAAACTTGCATGGCATCCTTCTATAATATTTGAAGCGTTTCGTATGTTTCCAATACTTGCGTCAACTAAATCGAGTTACTCGGCAGAATATTCGGTTCGGTAAACATAATATCTGACAATACTCGGTTACTCGGTAAAACTTGTACTCGGCGCATCTCTAGTTATGAGAGTAGGGGAAGACCAAAGAAACGAGGGATGGACTGTGTAAAAGATGATATGGCTAGAAAGGGGGTGACTGCCGAGATGACGACTAATAGAGAAATAGGTACTCCAAATAAATTGAGATAAGGGCTACAGAATGACAAAGATAAATCTCAAGCAATAACAATTTAACATACTGGAAGAGATCGCAGAAAGCGATAAGGCTGCCCATTGTATATTTTGTAGTGTTCGATCTCGTATTTTTGTGGTGTGCAATAAAGTATATGTAAATAAATAAATACTTACCTACGAATTTTGGAAATAAAACATAAAACAGACTTCCAATTCAAATTAGAGGATTATACTTATTGTAATTTCTGAAAAGTTTTAGAACTAAAGTTCAAGTCTCAACAAGATTAGTACCAATCAATCTGCCGATTGAAGCCTATACTATTTGATTTTATAAACACTACCCACTCTTCAACTTTTATATGTGTATATATAAGTTGAAGAGTGGGTAGTGTTTATTATACTTAATTAGGTAATTTAATTATTGAAAAATATTATAATTAGATATATTATAATTAGGTAATGTGGATAGAAATAAACATGATTATAGGCCGACCGCTTAACTGAGATGTTGCCTGAGGTAGCAGCGCGGTGCGGGAGGGGTGTGGTGACGTGATTCGAGAGCTCAGTGATTGGTCAACTTGTGACAACTATCACCCCTCCCGCACCGCGCAGCTACCTCAGGCAACGTTTCAATGATCACTTTGAATCATGTCTACTAACTAAATCATTATACATGCTTTAGTAACCTCGACGTTTATTTTGAAGGCTAGCCCAATTATAACAATAATACCAGCCTATTATTGTCCCATTGCAGGACAAAAGGAGTCTTCTCATACAGAGAAGGCAAAAGCATTGATCACCACGCTTCAAGATGGGTTGGCGATTTCGGACTTACCTATAGTTGCTATAAGGCCAGGTCTCCTGGTCAGCGGGATTGTCCGAAAGGGTTACCGCTGCCCCGGAATATAAAGGGCTAAGGAAGGATCACGGGTGGGTTTTTGTCAGTAAGAGTCTGATACTCCCTTTCGCTCCACACAGAGAGGGAAATCATCAAAATGATTTTCAATCCACAAAAACAAAGAAAAGGCCAGGTCTCCTCACTTTTTGTCTTAACCGATGTCACGAGATAATGTTCAAGATTAACACTTTTTTTTTTTTCTACAATGTAAACGTAGATAAGGCATTTCACTGTTAAAAACAAAAAGCAAGGTTTTTCGAAAATTATTATCCTTTAGTTTCAAGTATTTCAACTGTATGATTTTATTTATTCAACATTTATTTTGCACGAAGTGATATGACTTGAAGTGGGGTGAATATTCAGATGATGGCTAATTATAATGTTTGGAAGAAAACGAGCGCCGACCCCAAATAAATTCAGACGATGATGATAGTATTTTATGAAAATGAATAGCTAAAGCTTTTGAGGGTTGCGTACCGAAAGAGTGCAAACGGGGCCCTATAACTAAGTCTCCTCTGTTTGTCCGTCCGGCCGTCAGTCCTGTCCTGTTGTGATTTTTTGCAGAATGTGTAACAACAAATAAAATAAAGTTAAAAGTTAAAGGGGGTCTTCATACAAAAAACGTTTACGGCTTTTTTTGCTTTGTGGAATTATAGCTTCAGAAATGTCAATGGTTCCGCCATTGACATTTCTGAAGCTATAATTATCCAAAATAATAATATTGGCGAACTGTCGAAAATTTCTAACAAAAGTTTTCAATCTCTCTCTAACTCCTTCAAGTCAGCCTGACTTGTGAGATTTCTCAACAAAAGTTATTAATGTTGATTATTTCGCTTTATAATTGTCACGGTATCGAAATAGCGGGTCTTGAAATATCCGTGGATTCGATTGGTGTGAAAATAATCTGAATAATTGATTCGAAATAATCCCTTTCCTCGAATGATTTTCTTTGCCGCCAGCTAAGGGCTTTTAAAAGGAGATTATTTATTAAACTCCACGTACAATAGCGCACAAACAAGGCGGATTATTATATCCGTCTTATAGTCTTCAAGACAAGTCATTCAAGACTTACCAGCTGGTCTATTCTGTAAAAATCTCATCGTGAAAACGTACGTAGAGTGCGCGCAAGGTTGGGTGCTGCACGCGACGTTTGACTTCAAGATTATATCCCTGTTAGCACTTTTAATCACTTTCGGCGAAATTATGGAATTTACTTACTTTGGAAAACATGGATCACAGGCTAAGCAGTCATGCTAGCAAAGGAGGTGGCGGGATGGCTGAGGGAGAGAGCCTCACGTCCCAGCCGCCGCGGGAGACGCTCCGGGCGTCGTCGGGAGCCGCGCGACGACTCCCGGCCACCGTAGGTGCGGGCCTGCGGACGGAGAGTAATGGGTAGCTCACCGTCCGATCAGGACCAAGCCCGTGCCGGACGGCGCGTATGTGTTCCACGCGCGCCTCAAAGAGATGTCAGCATAAAGGAAGGGGCCTGTTAGGCTGGCCGCATATGTCCGGTTTCCTGATTCGGAATTCACATTTTGGATTCCGAGAGACTAGCACACACGTTCGTTTTTTTGTATTCGGAATTTATACTGGCAGTACGTAGAGTGACGCGTTCGTGAAAACACATTTAACATGGACGACGACGACGAATTAATTGATAAAGCACTTTTACTGGCGCTAAACAAGAAGAAGAGGAAACGTCGCTATTGGGTACACCCATTAAATATTCAGAGAGTAAAAGAGAGCCAATTCTATTTGTAAAGGGCAAAATTACGTACACATCCAGAAGAATTTTTCAAAGTTTACAGGATGTCAATGAAATCCTTTGATGAGCTACATAATGGCGTACGGGAGAAAATAAAAAATCAAAATACTTGCATGAGGTTATGTTTAGATACGGAAGAAAAGTTGAGCATAACATTAAGGTAAGTTTTTATTTAATATCAAATTATACATCACATAATATTTAACTTATTTATTAAATTTTAAATAATTTCGAATACTATCCTGAGATCGTAAAATTAAGAACTGTGCAGCCTCGCTATCTTCAGTACTTAGATTAGTATCTGTAGCCTGCCGGGGTCACGGGATTGTCCGAAAGGGTTACCGCTACCCCGGAACACAAAAGGCTAAGGAAGGAACACAGATGGGTTTTAGTCAGTAAGAGTCTGACACTCCCTTCCTGTCCACCTAGAGCGGGGATGATGGATGGAAAATCATCAAATGCCCCCGGTCATTTGATGATTTCCCATCCAAAAAAAAAAGCACACTTGAAAGCACACCTGAAATAAACGTCCAGATAACGGCAAATGATTATTTCCGATTTCGGCCGCGCGCAGACTTATTTTGCGCGCACTAGTGCATTTAGTGAGAAGAACCTTAATGATGTATCTCTGCGATGTGAATGCATCGCGTGCCAAGGAGTCAGCTCCAGTCAGAAGTTGAAGGATGAAGATAGGGAATTATACCTACAGCGGATCTATTGCTCCAAGTATTTCCAGGTGTTTTTCTCTTTCGCTTTCTGTCCAGTCCTTTCCGGCAATTTGTTTTATTTCGTCTGCCAAATATTCTCTGGGTTTTCCTCTGGCTCTCTTGCCGCTTGGATCTGCACCCTAATTGCGTAACACAATATCAATTACAGTCTGAATCATTTTGATATTGCTAATCCGTTGCTTCATATTATGTTCGAAACATTTATCTGCTCACCAACGTAAATAACGCAATGAATGTTGTTGAACTGTAAAAATGAAAGCCACTACTGATAGTATTGCCCCGCTGATCATTGAGTCACCAACTGTGTCCATCTTCCATCTGTTATTCTTGCTACGTGTGTGTTATTGCTCGATTAGAATAAAAGGTTTCACCTTCCCTACAATAAAATAATACAACTTAAACATGACAGAAAAGCTGAAATTATCTCGCGCCTCACGCAAAGGGAGTAACATAAATTTTCATAAAAGACGGTGAATACGCAAATAAGCCGTAACGTTTATTTACAAACGCGTTATTGCCAGTATTACACGGTATTGCACGTTCACCTGATTTTATTTATTTGAATATATGAGCTTTTACCCCTTTGCCCAAACAAAGGCTTTCAGTTATGATTTTGGTTAGATATGTCTGAATGAATATTATGTTATCTGTAGTTGGTTGTACGAGTATGATATTCTTTCTACAGAGTTATTTTACCTCTGACAGCAGCAACTCAATAGAAACCTTACTGCAATGAGAATAAAATTCACTATGATTTTGACAGACCTGTCGGTCGCTGCAACCCAACAGCTACCTTATTATTATGGTCATAAAGATTATTGTGATTTTGACAGTATTGGGGTTTTCTCGTCGTTGACGGATACAAGCGAAGCAAGTTAAGTTACACCAAACCACTGTTAAGTTTTATATTTTATTTGTGGAAACAGTTTAAAGCGTTCCGCTTAGTAATCTAAGCCGCACTTACTGTATGATTATTAGGTAGTTATTGACCCGCACATTAGCACGTGACGGAGTTTAAGTGACGACTGAATTGACTGATTTGTCATTAAAGTATGCGTAAACGTACTTTTACTCTATGAGTATTATTGGCTCGTACAGACAGTAATGCAAAATCAGAGGTAATCAATATAATAAAAATAAGGTACCTACTGTGAAAGGACTATATATATTTAGGTTATATTTCTCTTGCTGAAAATAAGGTAATACTGAAAATTGAGTTCAGTATTTCAAACATAATAAAATTGAGTTCATCATCTACCTAGCCTTTTCCCAACTATGTTGGGGTCGGCTTCCAGTCTAACCGGATGCAGCTGAGTGCCAATATTTTATTTACAAGGAACGACAGCCTATTTGACCTCCACAACCCAGCTACTGGTTAATAAGATAGGTACCCCTTAGTAAGACTGGTTGTCAGATTTTCGGGCTTCTGACAATCCGTAACGACTGTCAAAGATCCACGAATGACAGCCGGGACCAACGGCTTAACGTGCTTTCTGGGGCACGGAGGGGTCTTGGTATGTAAAGATGGTCACCGATCCACGGACCAACCGCGGCAAGCGTAGCTTAATATGATCGATCGACCCGTGTGGCTGTTATTACTTAACCACGAGCCCGTTTTATAATAATTGACGTAAATACATAAGTTCGTAGTACAAAATTGTATTAAACTGCTACCCAAACCAAACCCGTTTGTTTGTTACATAAGTTCCGGTTAATGGACTTCAGGTAACCGGATCAGGTGTAACGTACCCGATATAAAAGCATCGGTTAGTTTACACGTACCCATTAATATTACCTTATATCCCTTTTGTTCGTAACTTCTTAGTAAGTAGTTTGAAACTCCCTTAGTATTTCTGTGTTCCTGGTACTTTATGCCTGGTTTGCATATGGCTTCTGCGGTATAAATTTCGTTCCATTACCGAACCTCAATGGCAAATCATTTTAGGTAACATATTAAAAGCGGTTTTGGATACTTATGAGCATGTAGATTTGTTTTTATATCTATCATAATTATGTAGAAAATTTAAGCACAAGTCAATGTCAATGTCGACTCTCCCAGCATTTGATTTCACAACGGATTAAAGAACTACCAATTCTAACTAAAAAGGGCTTCCTACCACTGCACAGTATTTAACACTATTTAAAACAATATAAAAAACTAATATAACTTTTTTTTAATTTTTTAATTTATCGTTAAAGCGGTTATATTAAAATACACTCTTTGAACATTTCAAGGGTTCAAAAGATACAGCCCTGTCGCCGACGGACGGACGGACCGACAGGGGAGCCTTCGTAATAGGGTCCCGTTGGAACCATTTGGGTACATACAGGGCGGCGATATAGTCATCTGCATCCATCAAGGGGGTGATTCTACACGTCATTGTAAACAACTTTCGCTATGAAACTCATACTTACTTACTTTATTTATATCTAATCGTATGCTGCGCTAGTTGAGGTTATCCCGTCAACGTCGGCTGTCGTTGAAAACCAACCCTGGTGCTCTGTCTCGTATAGGGTCTTAGCATTAAGCTGAGCGATAGCCGTTTTGCGTGGATGTGACGCATGTTTTCCCCCAACTTGTTATTTCTTTTGTGTTTGTGTTCCTTATAAACGTCATGTTTACCGCAAATAACCTTATTTTCTTTCTTTCTTTCTTTACCCGAATATTAACAAAAAAAAGTGGCAGTCCGGGAGTGCCGACAGAAGTGAAAACTTGAACAATTACGTGTGTATTTTTTGAATCGATGACGATTCAAAAAAATACACACGTAATTGTTCAAGTTTATATGAATAAACAAAACACAAACAGAATACTTAGCCATCACTCACTGACATATCGAAAATACATTAAAACCGAGTACATACCGAGGACAGCCGAACACATCCGAATGTAGCGCGGTGTCGGTAATAGTGTCGCGAGTTCAATGGTTTTTCCCATCTAAAAAAATGCCCAACGCACCTAAGGAAGTCTTCACTTCAGAAACCTGCATCGAAATAGTCTGTCTACTGTTGTATAGGAATTTGCTTTTTTTTCACGAATCTAAATCAGGTGACTAAATCGCTACCCTGTATTTATACACATAATAAAACTGTCATAACTATATTTCTATTTCTCTATTCCGGAGCGTAGGCGTATTTATTTGGAGATTATCCATGAGATATTTGCTGTATCACCACCAGAACATTAACCCAAAACCAGGCCACCACTAAAACTAAATCCTAGCTCTAATCTCACGTACAGAAAATCCGTACAACAAGCGAAAAAGCAATTACTCAAAAATTGGCTGGAACAGCAACTATGACTGGTTAGATAAACACCGTGGCATCGGTCCAAGTGCACAGTATATCATAGACGCACATCAGACGTGCCCAATCGGGCCGACGGATCTCGGATCACAACGGACCCGTCTTAAATCGGATCGTCCTACTTAATCTGGAAAAGGGCAATGGGAACGCCATTTTAAGGCCGTAGAGTTTTTGTAGGCATTCGATTTCGGTGTCTGATTTGAAATTGGAGATAGAATCTAGGGTTGCGATCACGTATAATTTGGCTAACTTAGTCATTTATTTATTTATTTATCCTCACACTGGAACGCTATACAGCAATTACACCAACGGAATTAAAAATTACCTCATGTATTGCTTTCCAAAAAGAAAAATAAACCTAATGATTTTATTATACCAACTTTTCAGTGTTTTCACCGAATACCTTAGTTAGCAATATCGGCGCGACGCGTTGACTTAATTGTATTACTTATTATTTAATATTATTATTTTACTCCTTAATTTTCATGATTGAACCTACCACTGGTTGTCTCTGCATCACCAAAAGGTTGACTGGTAGAAAATGCCTATGGCGTTAAGTCCGCCTCTGTGCATTTGTGTGTATTAAATAAATATTAGATTTAGTGCACTTTTCAAACATTTCATCAACATTGCATTAACATTTTAACAATACAACAGTGTTCAACATAAACATAATTATTTTGTTTCTCCTCAAAAACACCGACACCTCGCTTCGTACCCGAAACCAACCTTTATTATATTACTTTGCGTAGATATATAATATAATATTGTTCACGGTCCTGAATTTTTTAATAAAATATCAAACTCTTCTAATTTTTCTAAAAATCTCACCTTTCTGACGAAAATATTGTATACCTTTATTGCGTGGGTTGCTTATTTTGTCCAAAATTTACATTTTTAGGGTTCCGTAGTCAACTAGGAACCCTTATAGTTTCGCCATGTCTGTCTGTCCGTCCGTCCGTCCGTCTGTCCGTCCTCGCGTAATCTCTGTGACCGTTAGCACTAGAAAGCTGAAATTTGGTACCAATATGTATATCAATCACGCCGACAGTGGTAAAATAAAAATTGGAAAAAAATGTTTTATTAGGGTAGCCCCCCTATATGTAAAGTGGGAAGTGATTTTTTTTTTAATTTCAACCCTAACGTGTGATATATTGTTGGAAAGGTATTTAAAAATGAATAGGGGTTTACTAAAATCATTTTTTGATAATGTCAATAATTTCGGAAATAATGGCTTCAAAAGTAAAAACAATGTGTCCCCCCCCCCTCTAACTTTTGAACCATAAGTTTAGAAAATATGAAAAAAATCTGAAAAGTAGAACTTTACAAGGACTTTCTAGGAAAATTATTTTGAACTTGATAGAAACAACAGTTTTTGTACAAAAAAGACAAAAAGTTGTACAAAATCATTTCTGGAGTAAGTTCGTAGTATAATCGTATATGCAAGCATTTTTTTTTTTAACTTCGTTTACATATTTTATTATCCTGAACGTATCTTTTTTCAAACAAAAAAAGAATTCTTAAAATCGGTTCTCGCAATCTAAAATTACCACCGAAAACTTCTGGCACGTCTATGTATTAATTAGTAACCCAATTCCCCGAGAGATGGCGCTGTAGGTACTTATTACATTGGGTCGGGTATTATCGATTTGTACGTGGGAACACTTATTGTGAAGGACGGGAAACTACGGAACCTTACACTGAGCGTGGCCCGGCACGCTCTTGGCCGGTTTTTAAAAATTAACACACACGTGTTTTTTTGTGTACCCAAACTGAATTTTTCTGAGTTTTTATTCAAACTTTTATCCATTGCAATTGCTGGCCTTCCTTGAGGAGCTGGGGTGGATCGAATAATCGATTTTCCCACCCGTACGCAAAATACGCGCATTGACGTGGAGTTGCGGACACCAGCCCGTATTACCTATCCATTGCAATTGGGTTGTGGAGGTCAGATAGGCAGTCGCTCCATGTAAAATACTGGTATTCAGCTGCATCCGGTTAGACTGGAAGCCAACCCGAATATAACTGGGGAAATGCTAGGCAGATGATGAATTTTATCTATTTCAAATAAAATGTTAATGTCACTGCAAAATACTGCATAAGATTACAGACATGTTTTGTACAAAAAAAATATATGTACATGGTCTGTCTATTTGCGTAAGCTTGACTTACAATAAATATTTGATGAAAATTCGATTGAATAAAAATTTCTTACAGAATCAACGTAAGTATCGCTAACTTTGGCTGTGACTTTACTCGTCAGTAAAAAATAATGATTGCCACCAATAAATATCTGAGCCAAATGCGACGGCTTTGAGTACACTATAATCATAAAATAATAAGTAGTTTTATTTTATGTGTGACACAAGTGTGTCGCAAACTTTATTCCGAACGTAAGCATTGAACTGGTGTTACAACTTGATTGAGGTCACTTCGGAAGACTTCGGCATGCTTCGGCACTCATTCGTGAAATAGGTCAAGAGACGGATGAACAGTTCCGCGACGATTTGTCATTGTCGCCGACTTTCACATAAAAAAGAGGAATTGTTCTCGTGAAAGCCTGAAGGATCCTTGTTTGGCCTGTTTTTGAAATGTGTTTGGCGTATCCGTTGACCACAGGCTTCATACACAGATGTCCTCTATTGATATTGTTGTTTATGTATTACTTTTCGTGTTAATAAAAAGTATTAATTAAAAAGTGATAGTTTTCAGAAAATCATCTTCTTCTTCATGTCGCTGCGCTGGCACGATAAGTGGCCCAATACTTCGCCAACTTCATAGCATTATCAGTGGCAGCGCAGAGGTCACTTTGGCTGCATGTTTTTGAGCACAAAGGGCAGGATAGGAGGTGAAGCATGGTGGTCAGAAAATCATGAAATTGATGCGTTAAGTATACCATTATTTTGTAAACATTGAACCAGGATATGAATCCAACCATATCCTTTTCATTAAATTTTTCTTTCAGAAATGTCTATTTCTTAAATTTGCCCTTCAATAATTATCCTGAGTGCTTAAATGGAACTGTACTATTGCTATGGAAAAGAACCGAAGTTACCGAAATAGCTTGCAGATTAAGGAAACTGAAGTGGCAGTGGGCTGGCCATGTTTGTCGAAGACCGATGGGCGGTGGAGCAGACGCGTCCTGGAGTGGAGACCGCGTATTGGCAAGCGTAGTGTGGGACGCCCCCCAGCTAGATGAACCGACGACCTAAAGAAGGTGGCTGGAACAGACTGGATGCGGAAGAAGGAGGACAGGGTATTGTGGCGCAGCCTGGGAGAGGTCTATGTCCAGCAGTGGACTGCTATAGGCTGAGTTGATTGTACCAGGTATAGCTACTTTGACACGTCATTTATGACCGAGTAAGTTTTCAAAATCAAAGAAATACCTACACCTAAATAGACTACTGTTGCACATAACTTGGATATTAATTAATTTGTATTAATTTAAGTGCAACACACCGCACAATAGTTTCAAGTTAAGTTCAAACTGCTAAGAGAAACAGTTAGTTCAGGTAACTAAGTTATGTGCCACGTAACTTTCACACAATCTTGTTTATACAACTTAGGACAACATACATACACTGAAGTCGATACCTTGTTATCAGAAAGTTTCGCATATCCATAGTAATATGCTTTTGACGCTTATGTGACGAAACAGGAACTTTTTGTATTTATTTGTATATTTAGTAAGTTAGGCATTTAATTCAGTACCTAGTGTAAATAGTTACAGGGTGGCAGGGAAATCGAAGCGCAACCTGATCATCATCATTTCGGCCGGAAGACGTCCACTGTTGGACATAGGCCTCCCCCAAGCACCTCCACTTCGACCGGTTTTGTGTTTCTCGCATCCAACGAGTTCCAACGGCCTTCACAAGCGCAACCTGTTACCATGGATTCAGTGGATTACTTGCATGTCGTCAGAAACGCATGCATATGATACTGAAATTTAAAAAAAAATTGCTCTTCCATACATTTTGACCGCGTAGAGTATTGCACTTTTCTATGAATCAGCAAACTTTTTTTTCGATAGCCGACGAAAAATTTGTACCCTATGGGGTCTAGAATCATGTGCTGACTTCATGGATACAGTTTGCGCGTCGTTGTTCCTGCCATTGTTCATAGTAATATTGTAAATCTCAACACATGTATCCGTCTACCAAAAGATTTAAATCGTTAGATTCTAACCGCATCAAAAGATGGTCGCCTTACTGTTTCGTTTTAACACCTCTGACCACACACAATAACGTAGCGACTTGACTGTCATGGAAACGCCATTTTAAAGTTGTGAGGTCACTCTTCTCAGTATTGACACTTTTTCGCGCGACTAAGTACGGTGAGGGCATAACTAATGATTTTATCTTTGTGACTACCCGTATAACTCATGAAACTGCTTTTGTTTGCCATATAAACATAACCCAGCATTGCAAATATAAGGTGTCATGCCCTTGATGCCTGGAGGCTTTTATTTAGGCATCCGTATCGTTTACATTTTTATTTTTGCTTGAGTATAGTTTTTAATGTGTTTGTTGGTATATTGGCGTGGCTAGCTGACATGAAAAATAATTTTATTTAATGTTCTGTGTCTCGTACCTAATCTTAATTACTTTGCATACCTACTATTGTATAAACATCAAGTTTTTATAACTGTACAGACAGCTGGGGAGATTTTTGTGCGCCACTTCTTCTTCCCAGCTAAAAGCACTAGGAAGTGGTGAAGGGCGGGCGTTTTGGGGGACTGTCTTATGTAATTTTGAGGTTTGAAAAGTTCACAGCCTAATTTGAATAAATGACTTTTAATTTGATTTAATTTGAAAGGTCCGGCTTCGTTCGATCTACGGAGCGAGTTAATTGACGAGTGCTTCACACTAAGGGTTCAAGTTTCTGGAATATTTACATTGGCCCATGGTTTGGGTATTTTCCGATTAGAAATGGGATAAAATGTTTCAGATTACACGTTGCCATCACAAATAGATACACATTTATAGTGCCCGCGGGGCAATTGCGTGACACACGTACAATAGGAATGGTTTTCATCTTGACAGTTCAACAACACTCATTGCGTTATTTACGTTGTTGAGCAGACAAATTATTTGAACATGTGAAGCAATGGATTAGCAATATCTTTCAAGTGATTCAGATCCCAACTTCACCCACTACTAAGCATAGGCCCCTCTCTTTTCAAGTGCCACTCCCCGCGCCCCTGTATCAGCCTCATCCAGGTTCTTCCCGCGATGGTAACAATGTCGCCGGTCATCTCATAGCCGGACGACCGACATTTCGTCTTTCAGTTCTTGGACGCCACTCGTTAACTGCCTTACTCCACCTGTCATCACTGCGCCTTGCCAGCGGGGCAATGTGTAACACTTTATAAATCGGAATCGATTTATTTTGACAGTTCAACAACATTCATTGCGTTATTTACGTGTTAAGCAGACAAATTTTTCGAACTTATGAAGCAATAGATTAGCAATTGGCTTCGAAATGATTCTGATTCCGATTGATAGTGTGTTACGCAATTAGGATGCAGGTGTCCTACCCAACACCATTGGAGTTCCATAACTTGTTTCCCGATATTTCGATATCGAGAGACTTCGTACGTCTGCGGATCTCGACGTTTCGAACTCGGTCTATAGGCTTTATGCAAAGCTTTTTACGCAATTACATACTCAGCCATGTTGCCACTGCTGGGACACTGGCCTCCTCTCTGTAAGAGGGGGTGGGCTGTTATCTACCACGCGGGCCCAGTGCGGGTTGGTAGATGTCACATGTCTTCGAATTTTTGGACCTAGGACATGCCGGTTTCCTCACGAAGTCGGCCTTATACCCCGCGCTGATTATGTAAATTAATTTGTTTGTAGGTGTCCGAATTGCGCGCGCTGTAGTAGTCACGTGACTTTAATTTCCTAATCATTAAAATAATCGACGCACGCAGTCGCGAGAAGTCGCGTCACGCGCGGGTTTCGCCTCAGAGTGGTCAGAGCTTCAACGTTTTTTGAAAAATGTGCGATCAGCTAGCGAGTATAGTGCTTTCACAGTTATTTTAACTCTGACAGCAGCAACCCAACAGCAACCTTCCCCCTCCCCTCATCAGCCTATAATGTTCCCATGGCTGGGACACAGGCCTCCTCTCTGTGAGAGGGAGTGAGCCTTAATCCACCACGCGGGTCCAGTGCGGGTTGGTAGACGTCACATGTCTTCAAATTTTTGGTTTGATTTGGAACAGCAACCTTATTGTGACGAGAATAAAGACCACTGTGATTTTGGCAGACTTTTCAGTGGCAGCAACTCAACAACAACCTTAGTATATCACACTTCACATTAATATTATAAATGCGAAAGTTTGTGTGTGTGTGTGAGTGTGTTTATATGTTTGTTACTTCTTCACGCTCAAACGGCTGAACCAATTTTGATAAAATTTTGTATGGAGGTAGCTGACAACCTGGATTAACATATAGGCTACTTTTTATCCCGATATACCCACGGGATCGACACTTACGCGGATGAAACCGCGGGGTGCAGCTAGTTGAAAATAAAGACCACTGTTTTCACAGTGATACAAAATCAGAGGTGAAATAACTGAGAAAGGTCTGTAAGACGTCTCTACGTCTAGCATGAACATAGATGTCCATATTGTCATGTCCATACTCTAAGTCACTAAATATCGAGGTATTCCACTCAGAGCACTGATTTGAACCGCACTTGGACGAACCGCATCTGAGCACTTCCACTAACCGCACTGAAACAAAATTTTGAAACGTGCGGTTCGGTGGAACAGTTTAATAATGTTCACACTCAAAAATAATGCAGCGAACTCAAGTTAGAACAATATTATTACTGCTGGCTGGCTAATAAAAACAAAAATAGAATAACAAAGTACGCGAGTAAGCCCTATTATTTATTTATTTTTTTAAACGTTTCTGAAAACATTCCGTTGATGTGTTGAAGGATCGCTCCTAAATTATTAACCCGCCCTCTAGAGTCTGTTTGTACGAATTTAAAAAGGTTAAAACGTTCTGAATAAAACATGCAACACGTTTCTAGCCTAAAATCATTTATCGGTGTGAATAATAAAAATCTAATCCCATAGTGTATCTAACTCGGGGCTGAACCGCAGCAATCGGTTCGAGTTATTTACGATTTCATTTTGAAATGCATTCGACTTACCTTATCGATTAGCGGTAATAAACCACCCATTTGTTTTATTCTCCTTTGTTTACATTCAGTGTATGCTGAAATGAATCGCTGAAATAAAACGGACAAAAGTGGCTACTATTATCCGTTTTAGTGATTATAATAAAACTACTAAACTAAACAATGTAAAACTACCGTTTGTAATAATCTTAACGTATAATATTGTGGAGCACAACTTAACGTGCTTATTTTCTGCATTCTCATTCTAAAATAAAAGAAATAACCAAAAAAACAAAACGATGAGGGCGCCACCGTGCGGTCGGCGCCGCCCAATAATTTGTGTTTACAAATAAATAAGTATTCTTGTAACTAACTAGTCATTTTAAATCGCTTTGAATTTGTTATAAATTGTGCTTGACTTACTTCTACAGATTTATTAATGAAAACTGAGAAAAACATTAAAACATCATACAGTTGGTTACAATGAGCAGGTTAGTTCATAAACTAACGCTGTCAGAACGACACATACCTTCAAAATGAGTTATATGCATTATAAGTCCATGGGTATATGACGTTCTTGGCAGATTTTTGTATTTTCTATCATTAGAGGAATTATAATACCAAATTAGAGGCTTAAATTATTTTCTACCATCAGAGGAATTATAATACCAAATCACAGGCTTAAATCGGTTTAATATATAATCAAGAACGAATGATATACTTTCCCACGGTATTTTTGAAAGAAAAAGAAGAAAGAAAATACATTTATTTAGCACAGACTCAAAGACTAGAATCAATTCTATTTTAAGATAATTTTTGACGTTCAAAAGTGCCTTTTATGTGCCTATTTGAAATAAATGCTTTGACTTTGACTTTGAAGACACACAATACACCAGACACATATCTACATCAAATAAAAACAAAAAGTAAACTTTAAAAATAAAAAGTATAAAATCCGATATAAAAAAAAATAATAATAATAAATAAATAAGCAGGAAAGTGTGCCTCACGGCTGCGCTAAAAAGGGCCAGTTCAGCAAAAATGCCAGACAACTAGTGCCTGACGCTGGTTTTCAACTGGACCTGTGTGTGAGGTGACGGATGTAAATCAGTTTCATACTGCAACGTGACGTGTATATGCATACTTAAATAAAATAAAAAAAAAAAATTCAGATAAAACAGTAATGAATATGTATAACTAGTGTGATATTGAAAACATTGCAGAAAAAAAAAAAAAATAAACAAGTAAACAAACAAATACCTATTGATAAATAAATAAGTGAGATGGCCGCATGCTAGACCTACGCAAATAAAGAAATTCTTCGAAACGAGTCAGAACAAAAAAATAAATAAATAAATAAACCTGTTTTATACGATGCCTGACTTCCACGTTTCAACAGATTGCCATAATAATAATTTATTTATCCGTGCACTGTGATGTCATCGCACAATACGCTTCAAGCAGCCGAGCGCGGCGGACTATTTTCGGTCAGATTTCAACTTGAGTGTGTTTTGAACTTGTCATAGCTGTTGTTTTCATTGGGATTATTAACTAAATAACGTCTATACATAAGTCAGCTAAAACAATTTTGGCGAAAGTGGAAAAGGAAATAAAAATAGATGCACAAAATAAACGAAAAATATAAGGATCAAAGGTAAGCGCTAGTTGATAATAGAAATCTTTGTGTAATGAATAAAATAATGAATACTTGTTTAATGTGAAAACTACCCACTTATAATTTCCCGCCTCCTTTCTACAGTCTCATGGATGTCACATCACAAAACTGCACAGACGTTCGCCCACTGCCAGATCTTGGTGAAGGATGAGTGAAAATGGCGCCATCCCGACATCGGTATATCGTATTGCTTATTCGCTATTGATAGCCTACCATTGAAACGCCACGCCTCCATCTCAGGCTGCGTATTATTTCCAATACAATTCCTTGTATCCAACTCAAATACTTTTGACCCATTTGCATTCCTGTTACTGGAATGTCTTTTGCGGCATACGAGGCATATGCTGTTAGCCTGATACTGATGCAACAATGCCTTCAAGTGGCTTGGTTAAGCTTAGATTAATTGAATGAATGTCAATTTCAACCCGATAGGATGTCAGTGGTATCATGTACGTCGAAGCTCGGACTGTGAGCGTATGATACTGTGAGAGATGTCGAAATGCTTAAACCACCCGGACACGGTAATATTATCTATACAGTATTGTGACTCGGCCCTGTTCTAGAAATAATTACCTTCAGCCGCGCGGTACGTAAACACGCGCCCACGAAAGGGTGCCCGCCTACAGTGTTTTAATTTCATCAATCTACTTGGGCAAGAGCAGTGGTGCCCAAGTGGTAACAGCCGCGACTTACGAGTTGTAGGTCGTAATTTCGAATCCAGACAGGCGCTTTACTTTGTGTAAATTATTTCATTACCACTGCTCTCAAAACGGTGAAGGAAAACATCGTGAGGAAACCGGCATGTCCTAGAACCAAAAATTAGAAGACATGTGACATCTGCCAACCCGCACTGGGCCCGCGTGGTGGATTACGGTCCACTTCCTCTCACTAAGAGGAGGCCTGTGTCCCAGCAGTGGGAACATTTTAGGCTGATTATGTGAATCTACTTGGGTGGCTACTGGGTACGTTATTGACGAACTCAAGCAACCAAAAACAGCACAATAATTTATAATGTATAATTACTCTTTGCCATATAAAGTAAGTACTTGTGCTTATTCCAATGAACACACCCGTAACGATCCCGAGAGTTACTTGATCTTCACGTTATTGTGATTTTTTTTTGTACGGAGATATTGCTGGTCAAAGTTCCAACTTTTTAAAATGTATTTTTAGGAAAACAAGTTTTAAATGTTACAACTTAAAGACTAACCCCCTTATTCATAAAACTTATCAAACCTATTTTAGTTAAAATGGGGTTTGTCTCTTTCTTACATACAGAAATGACAACGTGACGGATAAAGACAAACGTTCTATAAACCTATTTTAGCTAAAATAGAGATAAAATAGGATTATGAATAAGGGGGTAAGACTTTGTCTCTGTCACCTTTGACCTAGAAAGAGAATCAAGCGCACGCCCATTTCAAAAAAAAAAAAATACTTTTTATACTCCCAATATCCCCGTACTGTTGCATGCTCCCATAAGCAAAATGTTCTACGAGTATGTGCGTTACATTGCGCACTATCATTAACAGCTAATTTTCACAACAAAAAGAAAAGTTGTTTCCCAACAATTATTATTCCACAAAGTTACTTAGTTTGCTGCACAGAATGCATAGATGACGGCTTCGTGAAGGGTCTTTTTACACCGCGACCTTTTTTTTATTCGAAACGAGAACAGAACACTGAATACTCCTTCAGCATGTCCTTCGTTTAGCCAATCACACGGTATACGTAGCATGTTTATTTATTCAACTGTGGGACCTGCATGGCGGATATAAAAGCAGTGAGCGGATCTCTGCCAAAGTGGATCTATTTCGTGATTGATGCTCATAGAGGGGCACGGCTTTGAGTTAAACGTAGGTAGGTATGTGACATATATAGATGTTGGTAATACAGATGGTAAATAAGGAAGATTGGGGAAAAAGCTCTACAGGATGGATATTTCAATGAAGAATGAAGGTTCTAAAGTCACAATATTTTTTCCACAACATAACATAACATCACGCCAGGAATTCCCAAGGGTTTGGCAGAGGTGTACATGTAGTACACCCACATTTCACCAGTTATGTTTAAGTTTCAATTCAGCTGCATCCGGTTAGACAGGAAACCGACCCCAACATAGTTGGGAAAAGGCTAGACAGATGATGATGTTTAAGTCCCACGTATGAGAGGGCGACCTATTGCCATCAACTGGGCACACATCCAGACTCCGGGCTGCTACTGAGAAATTTCATACGGAAAAACTTAATAACACTTAGCCCGACCTGGGCATCGAACGTAGGACCTCACGCTCAGCAGTAGCGCTTGCAACGTTTAGACCAACGAGGCAGTCATTTCTTTTTCCTTTCTTCAAAATCAAATTAGAAAGCTGATGATTGCTGCATTCATAAATGAAGTTATCACAGCTTCGACAATGGAAACAGAAACATTTAATAAAGCTTGAACACACAATCAACGTAAAAATGAAGTGATGTAATAAAAATGTAAAACGCTCCGTATAATTGTAGCTACAAACACGACAATTATGCACAGGAAATTTCATTTAAAATTAAATGCTACATTAATTTTAAACGCCCCAAAATTCATGTTACATAAAAATGTATTCATTCATTTAACAATAAATGACCGGAACCGAATGTTCCAATTTGCTTTTCCAATTGTATATATTCATATGACGAGTAACTCTGTATGCGAATGTGGCTCGACAAACGGACAGTTCGGCGACCACATGAGACACGTGCGACCACAGCGCGCGACCGCCGACCACACAGCAGAATCTGCAACCACGACCAACATGGCTGACATTTTCTGTTTTATTTCGCGCCAACTATTTAATGACATGGGGTACGCAATTTTGTGGCTGTAAAACTTAATCCAAGGGCTTTTATTTAAATGTGACTGTATAGCTTTGTACATAAAAGTTTGTTAGGTGATATTTTTTATTGTTTTTTATTGTTGAATAGGCCTCCTGTTTAGAGGGTTGTAGCTAAGTAATCACAGCCACACGGGTTTATCGATCAGGTTAAACTACGCTTGCCGCGAATGGTCCGTAGATAGGAACATCTTTATATACCAAGAAGCTATGCCATCATTGGATGGCAAGCTAACCAGGCGGTTACTACGACTGGACAGGAAAGGCCTGCGCCTGGTGACGGGGACCATCACGGGACACTGCTCGCTAAACAAACACTTTCACACTATAGGCATAACGGACAGTCCCCTGTGCAGGGCTTGCATGGAGGCTGATGAAACCGTTGCGCATGTGCTCTTTGAGTGCACAGGCGTCACCTAGATTAGATCAGAGATCCTCGGGACACCCAAATCATACACAGACATTCTCAACAGACCAGGAGACCTAGTCAGCTTCTGGAGGGAGGTGGGCTGGTTGGAATAACCACCGACGGCCGCCATGGCTCACGCACAATGGTCCATTTGCAGTACTAAGTGCGGAAACCAAACCCATAACATAGAACATACCAAGACCGCTCCGTGCCTCGCAAAGCACTTTAAGCCGTTGGTCCCGTCTGTCAATCGTGGATGTTTGACAGTCGTTACGGGTCGTCAGAAGGCCGAAACTGACAATCAGTCTTACCAAGGGATATGGTATTACCCCGTAACTGGGTTGTGGAGGTTAGATAGGCAGTCGCTCCATGTAAAATACTTTTTCTTATTTTACTTTTACGATTATTTTTTGCCTTCTCTTGGCTTCGATCACGCCTGATCGAAAGCGATGAATGAGGTCTATGATGGAACGAGCGTGCCCAAAAGATGCCTGTTCACTCTTGCTTTGAAGACGGGTTAAATGTGGAGGGGAACACAGACGCTGGCAGAGAGTTCCACACTTTGGCTGTGCGCATAATAAATGTGGAAGAGAAGCGCTGAGGAGGAGTACCCTGCAGCCCAATATAAAATAAATTTGAGTCACACTGTACCGGTATCTACAACGCTACATGTGAACTACGTGTCATTCTGACATCACGCAAAATCCTGCATCTCGCAAGCAGAGTTTACCGCGCACCTAGCATATCATATACAACGGCCCGACATGAATCATTGGGCAGTTGCCCGCCAGACACAACACCCGGTCGGAGGATCCTGCCTTTTCTATAAAGTATGAGTGAACTTTACACCCTGTTCCTCATACCTCTATAACACGTATTTGAAAATGCGTTGAAAATTTGCGTTTTGGTAGATAAATTGCTCGGTGGATTTAATGTAAACGTCGACTTTAATTTACGAAAGCTTGTATCAGAACTATGAATACAATATCGGAGTGGATTGAAAGGTACAAATATGCTGCCAGGAAATTGACTACTACCTACTGTATTTCATTTTGCTGAAAGCCGGATGTTGAATTCTAATTGCAAACACTGTTAGACAAAAGGTTATAAAATCGTAGCTTTGTTCAGTTTTTATTTTTCGGATGTTTCGTGTTAAAAGTTACGAATTTTGACGCTGTTGATTTTACTTCTATACTATAAAATAATTCCTTCAGTTTAAATGATCTAATTGTACCTATACCAAAAATTTCCATGTCATTATGTTATGATTGAATGGTAAGCTACTATTATACTACCATTGTAAGAACTTTTGTAACTTTATTTATCTACAAATAAATCTTTGACTTTGACGTATTAGGTAATTAAATTGAAATAAAAATATTCTATAAATTGTACTTACTTTTCAGCATTTCATGCATATACAATTTATGCAATAGCTAAGAGTCTCTTTTTCTCCCTTTTAATATCAGTTCAAATTTTTGATTAACATTTTGCTCAATAATTAAGATTTAAGATTAGAAGAAAAATACCAAATTAATAAAAATAAAACACCATGACGCTCGGCATACAGGAACCATCTCATGCTTTATTTCCCCTATTCTATCCATAATAATATATAATCCATACTAATATTATAAATGCGAAAGAGTGTCTGTCTGTTTGTTACCTCTTCACGCTTAAACCGCCGAACCGATTTAATTTGGAAGAAAAAAGATTTAAAATTTGGTATAGAGATAGTTTGAGTTCCGAGAAAGGACATAGGATAGTTTTTATCCCAATATTCCTACGGGATCGAAACTTATGCGGGTGAAACCGTGGGGTGCTGCTAGTTTCCTATATAATAATTACTAGCTTCTTCCCACGACTTCATCCGCGTGAAATTTCTAGTTCCCCCGATCCACCCCGTCGCATTGCATCGCCTACCCGCTTTTAGTTCTTTTTCGCTTAGAGTTTTTTTTTTCTTTTTGCTCGGCTCGTTACGGTCCTAGCATGATGTTGTATAGCCTTCCTCAAGAATAGTGCTTTCAAATCCAAAAAGAAATTTTGAAATCCGACTGGTAGGTTAAGTACAAACTTGCAAACAAACAAATTCTACCACTTTATAATATTACTATAGATATAATATTAGTACCTAATTATTACTCTCTTCGGAGAAGTTCATATTCAACAGTTTCGTTGCCAGTTGCCACATTAACCGACGTACGAAGCAATAATTTTATGCCATATTGTGTCATACGAACATATTGTAGACCCGAAAGGTACATTAACCGCGATATGAGCACGGGTACCCGGGAATGCAATAACTATTTGACATAAAGGCAGCAATTCTGCTACAAATATAGATGATAGCTGCAATATTGCATGCCGTCTACCCTCAAAATGGGAGACCCGAAACAATTTGAGGACGCTTATTAAAAAAGTTACGGTTATTTTTAAAGCCAACACAATGAAAATATGAATTTGAGATAAAATAAAAAAAAAATGCTTCGTGCTTTATGTTTCAGAAAAGTTCATTCGTTAAGGATTGGCTTCCGTTATAGGGTATACAGACCTAGTTCCGAAATCAAAACTTAAAAAAAAAAAGTTTTAATTAAAAAAGAAACCGCGGGTAAAAGCTAGTATCTAATAAAAAAAAGTAACATTAAAAGCAACTATAGGATGCATTTTCATTAAAAAAAATTCGGCTAAAAAGAAAAAAGAAAAATGCGTTTATTGGTATTACAGAAGAAAAACAATACACCTTAAAACTATAAAAAAAAAAAACAGAAAACAATGATTATAATGCCAAATGGGCCACAGCTCAGAATAATATCAGACGACAACACAAGGTGTAGGTACCACCTGACGCTGATTTTCAGCTGCAACCCTCGAGTGCCATACCTACGCTAGAATAATAAAATAAACACACAGGAAAGTATGTGTCCGTATTTAATATAAAAACTGCATACAAAAATAAATGAAATGTTGTTTGACTGCGTTTTGCCATCACGCTCACATGTGTACGATGTATTGGAAAATTACTAAAATTTGTTACTATTAGGTGCAGCGCAGACGACACAAAATGTCTCTTTGATACTAAGGGGCCGTCTCCACGGGCGAGAGAATCGCAGCGATAGTCTCGCTATGCCATCAAATTTTCGCCGCGATGATACCGCCGTATGGAGACACGTTCTAAGAGAGTCTATAGAAATACGTGGCACGACGATAATATCGCCGCGATTCTCTCGCTCGTGGAGACGGCCCCTAAGTAAGCTTTTAGTGTAGTAGCCGAAAATTAGAACGCGACATCATCTTGTGTTTATTTCAACTATCAACTATTGTAGGTATATCCTGTTATTATTTTATCTACAGTTTCGATTTTATTGGTACAGACGCCAGCACACCAAGCTACAAATTTCTTTAATAGAATTTCAACTTTTATCGCTAAATCATTACGTTCAAAGTTGATTGGCTTATTTTAACAGTTTCGGGTAGCTTGATGTGCTGGCGTCTGTACTTACCCACAGTAAAAAGTGCGTCACGGATAGTCTGTCGTCTGCGCTGCACCTTAAGGCTGAGGCCAAACGAGCGTAATTTTTTGAGCTGTGAGTCGCGTAAAATGAGTCGCGGAATTTACGCTGCAATCGGTTTCATACTAAAGTCCTGTTTGTACCACACGGCGACGCAAAACGAGTTGACTGTTGACTCACGCGCGTTATTTCAACCGAATTGCGTTTGGAGTGAGGAAGGTAGAGAGGCAAGCGTCAGTTATGTTACAGAATGCGACCGAAGTTACGTCCATCCGTCTGGCAGCCTAACCTAGCCTAGCCTATTTCAGTTGAACGTAAATTGCGATACTCAAAATACGCGACTCACAACTCACAAAATTACGCTCGTTTGGCCTCAACCTAAATAAGGTAATGTATAGGTATCAAATACAAAGCAGTAAGCACATAAGTAGCTTATCAACCCAACACATGCGAAATCCGAACTATTTGCGAGACAGTGCAGATCTAGGTTCCGAGCCGTTGAGTGGTTGACATCCCTACTCGTGAATAGTACGTCCGATCTATCCGGTGCTGTTGAGATATGTATGGCACTCTACGGTCTACATACGAACTGAATACAGCGGAATTTCTGGCAAGAGTTTCGTCACAGCATGAACTTTACTATTTTTTTTTTTTTATATACATAAATAAATAAAAACAAAAGGACACTTAGGCGTCGAAGTACTCTTCATAACATTAGTTTTGTTATCATGTAGGCACCTTATTAATACCAGCCAGTCTAAGACGTCTCTTTTCCAACAGGAATTTATTGATGTATTTATTTGCTTACTATTATATTATATTTCTGCAGGCTATTTTCGGCTACATTATGACAGTGTTCGACGTACGGAAAAAGGTCGATACAAAATACCTTTAACATAAATTAGAAAATGTTATGTTTAAAGAATTTATACCCAGTTTATGGCAATAAACTCTCGCTAAGGCTCGCCCCCAGGGTGTATATATACACCTCTGACTACCTCTTCCGGGAATTCCGGCGTGATCATTTGAAAGGCACAAACACCACACTTACTCGATTCGTGTTGACGATTCTTGTCCAGAATTTCTGACGATGTTTGCCTTCATCGTTATTCAGCGGTATGCAAGTCACATTAAAACAGTTATTTTCTGTAAAATCTCATCGTTAAAACTTTGTTGAAGTGAGCTATCATTACACCTAATGGTAATTACATGAGGAAGATGCATGCGGCCGTGGTCGCCATCTCGATACCTCGATGTCGATACTCACTATTTCTGATGGAGGTGCGAACACGTTGGTTCAGCCGCACCTGATTGCTCAGTTACCCAGTCCTTTATTTGTGCTGTAGGTACGGTCGAACAAGCTATTTGGTATACAGGCAAAAATATTCATCTTTCCACTACACTGCCAATATTTAGTTTTATTTTGTGCGTTATAACTTTTTCAGCTTATGGCATCCTTAATTAAATAGAGTGGTAGAAATTGTCACTCAGATGTACTTAGCTCGTATTCAGAGCGGTAAAAACTAATGATGAACTTGTTATTGTTTTATGTACTTATTTAGATAAGAGTAGTATGTTTAGTGACTACGACTGAAGGACATGTATCCATGGTCATGAATAAAGTTTTTAAAAAAAAAAAGAGTGGTAGAAAAATAAAAGAATTGACCAACTCAGCACACTATTGTTTAAAAGCAGTTGCAAGTTAGCTGCCTGTATACCAAATAACTTGTCCGACCGTACTCTACCAGAAGTAGAGTACTGCAGAAGAACAAGTGGAACCGATTTGACCAACCATGAGCCAGATCACATCGATGCTTGGTCAACCGCGATGTAAAACCAAAATATTTTGTTTTCACGTAGGCATCGACGTAAGCCCTCAAACGGCCCGCGAGTGTCGCTGTGAGGTATTCTTTGGCATGTGAGTGCGTCTCTAAAAGCATGCATGTGATTTACACGGAGGTGACATCGAGGTAGCGAGCCAAACCGCTACCTCGACTTGTCGCAGTGAGGTAACTTCGGCATGTATTTCGGGTTATCCCTTTAGTACCCCGATCCCCGAGGCCCCCGATGTATGTTTAGCTTGATAAACTCAATTAATAGCGTTTACAACGTACGGCATTTCATACAAACTTTCAAGCCCTTGTTTTTCGAAATGTATGAACCGATTTTAATTAAACTTCGTACGCATAAGCAGGATACAAAGGTCTAAAAAGTTAGTAAAGAGCATTTTCGAAAAATTGTGTTACAGCCAAATTAGACCGATTTTAAATTTTCCATAGAAACAGAGATTTCCAGTTATCTTTTTTTAATTAAATAAGACATTTCGAAAATGTTCTTTTATGCGTATGAAGTTTAATTAAAATCGGTTCATTCATTTAGAAAAAAAAGGGCTTGAAAGTTTGTATGAAATGCCGTACGTCGTAACCGCTCTTAAAAGTTAGTTTATCTTAAAAGTACCGTCAGCAGATGATATGTAGGTATTGACACTATTGACAAGTCACTTCACCTAAATTTAAACAGTAACCTTTTTACAACGTGGATCAGCAACTTCCGATCATAGACAATTGTGCTTGAGAAGCGTAGTCCTTTAACAACATTTTCCTTCCGTGAGATTTCCATACGATTACCTAGAGGTTTAGCAAGTCAGCTTACCTCGTGGGAACGTTATCGCGCCAATGTACTTACCCACTTACTTAACTAGACTAGAACGTCTCAGCGGGACTACAGACGACGATCAAAGTTTGCGTAGAAAAAATCTACATCGAAAGAACTTGCTTTTTTCTACACTATGGGCAATTCCTATGAGATTTACCGGGAACTGTTTTCATTTTGTATAATGAGAACTAACAATCTACCTTACTACCACAAAACAGTGTTTATCAGTTGTTTAGGCTAAACACCAACACGACATATTTATATGGACTTTGACGTAACACTGACATTAGACCTCAACTCATGCAAACCTACCCGCAGTGGCGATACGCATGCGACGTCGCGCACTTATTAGTTTCTGCAACTACCCTTTTACAAAAACGGTTACGGAATCCTTTATGTATGTACTATTGTTTATTTCTGTGTCCTAATATAATTTTGTCATAGTACTAACCCGCTACTCCAATTGGCTTTATGTATATTTTTAAGATAAAATATTGTATTTTCTCTGTAAGTGATTGTGTAAATCTTTTGAGAAAATAAATGTCTATAACCGTAGACACGCGTTGAACAAGTGTTTAAGTTTTTGTGGTAAGACCATAGAAATGTAAAAAACCATATATCTATGGGTAAGACTCTTGAAAATGTAAAAACTTTTGGCCGTATTTTAATGTGATGCTCAGTAGATGTGTTTCGATTGCAAAGTAACCGATTTGTTACTAACTACAATATCTTGAGTCATCGAGTTTTTTCACAGACGCCAGCACATCAAGCTGCTACAATCTGTCAAATTTCTTTAATAGATTTTCAACTTTATCGCTAAAGTATTAGGTACAAAATTGATTGGGAAAATTTGACAGTTTCGGGTAGCTTGATGTGCTGGCGACTCTACATCTTAATTAATAAACTGGAGTGGAGACTGCGTTTTGGCAAGCGTATCGTGGGACGCCTCCCAGCTAGATGGACGGACGACCTTAAGAAGGTGGCTGTGACAGATTAGATACGGAAGGCGGAGGACAGGGTGTTGTGGCGCAGCCTGGGAGAGGCCTATTTCCAGCAGTGGACTGCGATAGGCTGAGTTGAGTTGATACACATAAACCTTCCAGAGTAAACGCGCTCTAAATAGTGGTAAAAATCGCATCAAAATCCATTTTCAAGTTGAAAAGACCTAAGCGGTCACACATACAGACGAGAAAAGCAACTTTGTTATGTCCAGAAGCCAGCACATCAAGCTACTACAATCTGTCAAATTCCTTTAATAGATTTTCAACTTTATCGCCAAAATATAAGGTTCAAAATTGATTGGGAAAATTTTACAGTTTCGGGTAGCTTGATGTGCTGGCGTCTGTACTATGTTTAGTTAGTTAGTGTATGTAGATGTTTACTGAAGTCAAGTTTTAAATCAACATTTATGACACAAAACCGCATATGTTTTTGTAAAAGTTTTCTTTACTGTCGGTACTGGTAACAACATGAATAACTTTCATCATCAACTTCTCCCTGTAAAATGCTTTTGGTACATATCAACTTTTTCCGCGTAAAAGAATTCGTAGCGCAAGCTTATTGTAAGCCGCTTGAAATATACAAACCATACAGTTTTCAGTTACAAGCAACATTTTGAATAGTTTAGTGGACCTAGCACGAGCGCGCGGAGTAATCGTAAAAATTCGAACGATTTTACAATTGACAATACTCGTTTCGCACATGACTTTATTCATATCGGTGTTAATTATTGTGCTTGTCGCAAAAATTTTAACCAAAGTTAAATAACCGAGGATAGTTATATGTATTTTCATATCAAAAATTTACGATACGTTTACATCACGCTTTCGTGTCAGGGCTTCTGAAAGGAGTCTGTGACCGGGCGTTAAAACATGTAACATCGTCTTTTAGCAAGATAAACTTTTTTCCAGGATGTGATGGTGTGATTGTGTGAATCACACTACTCGTATCACGCAAAAGGAATACGCCTAATTACAAGTCACCCTGTATAATAGCTGCGTACTGGTACAGTCAAAAACACTTCAGCCACAATAATTTAAGCTACGAAATCCGCCCTTCCTGCCACGACATAAAGGCGCTATCAATACCAAATTATTACCACGGACGAGGGGCTTATTGTACCATGTGGCTTGCATAATTCATCACTAAATTAGTTCTCGCGAGGCAACACACGGAAGTTGTGGATACCACGGATCAGGTGCTTCCCTTCTAATGGATTAATTCACTCATGCATTAACTTTATGGATATACGAAAGGATATGAACTTTGGATATTGAATTAAAAGTTTATACGTGCGCTGGTATAAATTTATGAATATCTGGTCCATCTACGTAACTGGCAGGTTTCATTTATGGTTGACATGACTTTTTGGTAGTTTGCTAACCCTAACGAACCAGGTGGCGTGCATTGGTTTTCAGAATAGGTAGGCACTAGGCCGGGTCTAGTCTAGACAAACGCAGTCACTAATCAGAAAAAAAAGTGAGGTCAAAAGTGTGGTTATTTGAGTAGGCATGCCTACTTAAGGGTGATAAATTGCGAAGGTCGAACGTCATGGTATTACGCGTGAGACGTACGTATTTTTAATTTTGTCGTATTAACTTGAACGAGTAAAGATTAATGACAATGTGCTCCCGTACTATTCAGTACGGGAGCCGAGTAGGCCGTCCGGCGACTGCTTACTGCCGCGTATGAAGATTTTGTTTTTTGTTCGGTATGATAATATAGTGAGTTTCTTAATTGTGGGGCACACACACTAAAATGTAATTGACAGGCTTATGTTGATATATCGAGGTAGGCACTACTTATATGCCAATATGCTATGCACGCCATAAACGAACCCACATAAACTAAGATAAAAATTTATTATTTTTAAATGGCGTTTATTATTTTTATTGTGGCAGTCTCTAAGCTGATTTAATAGCTTACCCTACATTATTTTTTTATGGCTTTGATGAATACTAGGTATTCCGAAAAAAAAATGCCTCCTCAGAGCAATTGGCTGAAAAATAGGAAAAAAAATTGAAGACAGATTTATTTCTATCAATAACAATTAGTAACTTTAACAATGGTGGAGTTAAAACTTCTTAAGGCAATTTTACACAGGGTCAGTAACTGTCGTCAGTCGACAGCCGAGTCAGTGCTGACCTGGCACTGCCATCGTATAAATTGATTTCAAGTCAGTACAGTACTGTCGCGTCAGCGCTGACTTCAATATTCCCGCTTCATATTTTCGGCGTCAGTCCGCTCCCCCCGCCACCCGCGCCAGCGCAACTGACGCCGTGTAAATGTCGAAGTCAGTCGCTGGTCAGTCGCTGCCACTGTATTGTATGGGGACCACGCTGCGTCGCACAACTCGCACCGCATCACAAAATGACGCGAAAACTGAGCGACACGGAAAACTTGAAACTTATTCAACTATACCGCGATAATGAATGCCTGTGGGATAATAAATCACAAAATTATAGAAACAAAGAAATGCGTGCAACATCATTACAGAATATTGCACGAGTATTGAATTTAGAAGGTTTGGATAATTCTACTTCTAACATACCAGTTACTTCTTGCATCATGACAAACGTAAATTTTCTCAACAAATTATTTAGTTTTATTTTGCTGTTTTCGAGAATTCATTTTTCCGCACTGACTTTACAAACGTGTGTACACCGAAAGAAATATCCTCGACTACTGACGAAATACTGACTGCGTCTAAATAGCACGAGTCAGTTTTCGGCGCCAGTGCTGACGACAGTTACTGACCCTGTGTAAAGCTGCCTTTACTCTCTAAAAAAATAAGAAGTATATAAAAAGAATAATCACTCTATCTTGCCTCGTCTATAAAACTTTCCAAGGCGAACTAAAAAGTGAGTTATGAAAACTATTAATTAGCTAAGAGTTTGCAACAAATAATTAAGGTTTTATGATGGCTATCGGCAATGTAAAGAAAGTTTTTCGCGTTATCAAGAAAAAATATAAAAAATGAGATTCTGTGCCTCCTGTGATAAGTGATATAACTCGAGTTGTACCCTTTTTGTGATTTTCACATGAGCATTATCACAAAAAAAAATACGTCTTTTTTGGTCTAACTCACGTTCTTCTATCTGCTATAGTTTCGGAGATAATTTTGTGCAAAGTGATACAACTATAGGGATTTTGGCTGTTTTAGGGATTTTGTTTCTGCTGTCCTGTAAAATGACGTTTTTTGACTTGTATCACTTATCACAGGAGGCACAGGATAGACTGTAAGAAAAGTATTTTTTTTAATAAGAAAATGGATGAATAGATGGATAATGGATGATGGATGGATCGGAGCAGCAATATGCAAAAGCCAACACTCAGTGGATCATCTATAGCAGGAAACGACTGCGCGGCAGGCCAAAAAAGAGATGGCGGGATGAGCTGGACTTCTTCTTAAAGGATTGGCCTACAATCGCACTAGACCGTGAAAAGTGGAAAGAGGGAAGGGAGGCCTTTGCCCAGCAGTGGGACAACACAGGCTTATAATAATAATAAGAAAATGTGTAAAGTTGTACCGATAAATACTTGCATCCATCCATTGGAAATGCGGGACTGTAAGCGCGCTCACACATGACATACTTTTTAATAATAATAATAATAAAATCTTTATTTCAGACTAGGTCCATAGATATACATGCGAGTTATAAAATTTGCACACGAATAAATTCCTTTAGGATATTTGAGTCCTGTTTATGAGCAATGACCTGTAGGATGCTGTTAGTGCTACTCCGGACTCTGCTCAGTAACGACGCGAGCCGCTTGCGCACAATGGCATGGAAGCCATCTACCCTAGCCTCCGCAAACATACCAGAGGCACTACAAAAGCGGGGCAACCCTAACAACATCCTAAATCCATTATTGTATTGGACACGTAAGGCATTGATCGTCCTCTGCGTATACCTGAACCACAGGCTGCACGTGTAGAAAGTCTGACAGTAGGCTCTAAATAGTGTCACCTTAACTTGTTCACTACAACGCGCAAACCTGCGGGCCAGCATATTGCTCCTGACCGCCAATGCCCTACGCTCCCTTTCTACATCAGCTTGGTCATCAAGACCCTCAGTAACGTAGTGTCCGAGGTATTTGAATTGATGTACCCGCTTCAGTTCACTACCATTCAGCTTTATCGCAGGTACATATGACGGACACTTACCGGCGGCCTTGAAAACCATGTACTCACTTTTCTTACAGTTATAAACTAATCCATGCTTATGGCTATATGTTTCACAGATGGCTAGCAACTGTCTCATTGCGTTTACAGTTGGAGTCAGCAGCACCATGTCATCAGCATAACTAAAGTTGTTCATGCATACATTGTCAACCCTGCATCCTACTCGAGTGCTGCTGAGCCCAACTTATATTTTTGTAGGTCCTACAATCGGTTAGATTTTTTTTTTTGACTGACCTAAATTTTCTATAAAGCAGTGGCAGTCACAGTGGTATCAGCCTTGCACGCTTCAATATGCTACGTTATGCTTTACTTTGGATAAATTATTCATCACCACTGCTCTAAAAACGGTGAAGGAAAACATCGTGAGAAAATCGGCATGTCTTAGAACCAAAAATTTAGGGACGTGTGTCATCCTAAGAGAGGAGGCTTGTGTACAAGCCGTGGGAACAATATTGAAAGAAAGAAAATACCTTTTATTTAGCACAGATTAAAGACACACAATACACCAAACTCAAACTCAAAGCATTTATTTAAATTGTTGTTGTGTGAATCCCTTTCTGATCCCTGGCAAGATAATGATGTAAGTTAGAAGTTGTCAACAGGTTCTCGAAATATCTTAAAGGTACCCTTTTTTTACAGGAACTTTTGAATTGTCAAGAAGTCGGTCAGAAAATATAAAGCTAGTTGCCCATTCCCAAGCGTAGGGACCTATGGAGAAGAACGGGCAAGAAACTCCATGGCCACTCTTTTAAATTATATTTTTACAAAAATATTAGTTACATCATTAATGTTGAATTTATAATTATATGTGAGAACGATGTAAAAATAAAAAGATGTACGCGTTAAAAGCGTCCTGAGTAAAAAAAACAACAATCCAAAAATAAAATAATTAAAAATAAGCCGAGGCAGCTATGTGACGACCAGCCCCAACTGACGGCGCCCGTTCACGAACATAACGCATAGATACATACAACAATAGGCTGATTATGCTGAGGCTACATTTTGTAGAATGTTTGCGTTCATACATTTGATCTCTACTGTCTCATTTAGCTCCTACGAAAAATCGGCCAACGATTGTATACCGTTTGAGAATGCTCTTGAGTCTCACCAGTCCGTGACGACAGACAGTCGTACTGTTCGAAGCATCGGATATCTATGGTTCGAAGCCTCGTAACTTGTATGTTTTTTAATTAATCTGTCAAGCTCCGCTAATGAGACACAATTGATTTTCTATTGTTTCGTCGTCGATCAGCGAACCACGCCGCTTGACCGGTTAAATAAAGCTGTTCACATTTACCACAGAACGCATAACTGTGGTCCGCGGTTACTTTATAGTGCGAATTGTCATTTGTTTTTTTTTGTCGTACCTAGATACGACAGTAATCTGTTATCCAACGATAAAAATATCGTCAAGGCACAGTGGTACAGAAGTTTCATCTCGCGAAGCGACGCTTGCTTTACTTATGGCGTCCAAGTGTGTGCACAGACACAAACACGCAGTGAATGTGTGCGTAAAGACGAGTAGCTCTTGCGCTTATACACATACATTAAGGTGAATGGGTAGTTGTAGCCCGCGAAATTCAATTTTTCTTACGTTTTTTGCAATTTTCAGGTCAGTGTCAGGTTGTATCTTGATGAAAATTTGATTCGCGACTATAACAGGTACGTATTCACAGAATTATAATCATCAGAATCATTAATACATCTGTTTAAGTTAGATTTCTACCACCAACACTTTTCCATACGAGATTTGTTCTTAACGGTAGAAATCTAACTTAGAAAGATGTATTAATGATTCTAATTATTATAATTCTGTAAATACGTACCTGTTATTGTCGCGAATCATATTTTGATCAAGATACAACCTGACACTGACCTGAAAATTGCAAAAAACGTAAGAAAAATTGAATTTCGCGGGCTACAACTACCCATTCGCCTTAACAGCGTGTTTGTACACTGGGTAAGCACAAGTAAAGCACGCGTCGTTTTGTAAGATAAAAATACTATACAGTATCTTAATGATATTTTTTATAAAATTCACGTAATCAACAGGCAATTTAATTCTCATTTAGTTTGCATCTCTGTTATAACCGCGTTAATGCTCCTATTTCAATTATCATCATGTACTTTACTCCACAATGAGGCCTTGTCCATAGAACATAGAGCTAGTTTCAAATTCAGCTTTAGTAAACCCTGTTCAAAAGCAACTAAAACCGCTTCCAGTTTACAATGAGGCGGTATTGTATCGGCTTTGTGTATAGCGTGTGGTGCCAACAGCCTTATCTAGTTGCATCAGGATCGAGCCTTGTTGTCGAAATTCTCGAAAGTTTACCGTGGCGTTAACATATGGTTTTCCAAAAGATAGAATGGTCTTCTTCTTCTCTTGTCTTCACAAGAGAAGAAGAAGACCATTGAGAAGAGTTAAGAAGAAATAAGAAAGCACCGACACATGAAATTATTTTTCAAATGAACATTATGACTGTGCCGAAAAGAACGGATACAATTGATACTCTTATCCAACTTTTCCTCAGAAGTTAGTTTAGCACCTTCCATCCTGGACCGCATGCGCTGTGCACTTGATGATCTTATGACTACGACAGTGAACGGAGTTCGCGCAACTGAATTTTGGGCCAAAGATGTTTGAACTGATTTAGCTTCATATTTTCTGACTGACCGACTTCTTGACAGTTCAAAAGTGCCTGTAAATAGTTTAATTGAAATAAATGCTTTGAGTTTGATTTTTGAACTTTTTGCCATCGATACGCTAAAAAGAAGAAAATCTACTTTAAATACCCAGATTCAATACCTACCCAGGTTGAGCGAAGTGTTTTTGGACATTTTCCACCAGGAAATTGTGAGTAGCAACCCACTTCCAGAGTCTGCTTTTGTGCTTGGTCAATAAGAATAGGCTCGCCCCCTATTACTTGGGAGTTAAACCGGCGAAAAATTGAGTATAATACTCTTCAGGTACTTCTAGACGTGATGTTATATATCAATATCTCACACGAATGTCACATGCATCACTCCGACACCGCGGCATATTGCGCGGTCCCGGCATCGCTGTCTGTCGACCGCAGCACAATTATATAATCATAAACTAGGCTGAGTTAATGCCCATTCGGGACCACAATGCGTATACCTGGGTAACGTGGGATTGCAATTAGGGAGCGGTTATTAGTGCGACATAAATTCTTTTTATGTTGCCTGTATTTTGGCAACTGGCAACTAAATTCTACTATGTGGTAGCCAGCGGTAGTGTTATCTTTTTATTGTTTGGCAGCAAAAACTCTATGCGTTTTATATGTTATACAAGCGACCTACCCCTGCTTCGACCTGCGACATGTCTAAATATCGAAATTTCTGTGCTGTATATAAGTTGAATATTAATATGTTACCTATATACATAAATCTTCCAGAATGCTCTAAATTACGGTGAAAACCACACCAAAATCCTTTGTGCAGTTTAGAAGATCTAAACGGCAACACAGACAGACACGAAAACCGACTTTATTTTATACTATTGATACAGAATTGCTTAAAAGAATGTTGCTGACAAAAAAAAAGTTGCAAATGGAAACGCAGCTTTTACCTACAACAATATGCGTAGTAATTTTCCATTAATTTTTTCTGTCACATTAGGCACATGGCCTTGACAGAAAAAATAAAGGAGAAAAATAGCTGCGGAACTGAAAACAAACAGTTTATAAATACACGTTTGTTATGAATTATGATAATGTACAAGCGATGCTACGCCACAACTGTAGGTACACATCTGCCCAATCGAGTTAAAAGAAAAAGTTTAAAGAACTTTATTTCTCATAAGAACTTAAAAATAACAGTTCGCTTATAATGATATACTTAAATGATTATAACTAGTACTAATTACATTACTTACCTCTAGGGTGCTGAACTCTAGAGACATTATATTAGCATAATTATTATTCTGTTTTGTGTTATTTTAAATGTTGTCATGTATTGCCTTAATCTGCGTTTGAATGCGTTTATATTGTCAATTTTTTTTTATATCCTCTATTTTATTATTATCAGCCATTTCTGTCCACTGCAGGGCAAAGGCCTCCCTTCCCTTCTTCCACTTATCCCTATCCAGTGCTGTTACACGCCAATCTTTGTCGAAAGAGTCAATTTCGTCCCGCCATCTCATTCTGGGCCTGCCGCGTTGCCGTTTGCTGATGTTTGGGACCCATTGTGTGGTTATTTTAGCCCATAACTCCTCCGGCATGCGACAGATGTGACCAGCCCAGTTCCATTTTAGCTTGGCAGCCGTGTGACCTACATCGGCAATTTTAGTGTTAGAACGCAGTATCGAGTTCCTTATACGATCAGTAAGTTTAACTTCAAGGATACTGCGCTCCATTGCTTGCTGACAGACCCCGAGTGCGGATTTTTGACGATTAGTAAGTGACCATGTCTGCGCTCCATAGGTGAGGGTAGGAAGGATGCACATATCCATGAGTTTTCTCTTTAGCGAGAGAGGGAGAGTTCCCTTCATTAATATCCTCTATGTCGCCACTATTTACCTGGTTTCTATTCCCAAATTCAGCTCGAAGGTCGTCAGAGTACTTATGTCGTAACTTATTATACCTATCTAGTTTATAACCGGCGTCCATTAGACCTCGCCTGGGAATTCTACGCATCTGTTATAGGGCACTTTGCATTGTCCTTAGAACGCCCACACTCCTGGGACCTAATTAATTTCTTGTTCATATTTGAATAGTGTAAGGACAAAAGCTTTAGAGGACTCGGGAATACATAAGAGTAACGAAAAAGAAATGCGTTTCAGCATTAGTTTAATAAATTATTTTCTTGGTGAAATTCGCTAGTTTTTAATGGACCAGTAAAGTATAAACGTTAGCCTACAAATCATTTCATTAAACCAGGTGGTTCATCAAATTGCATTAAACCTGCTATTATTTTGAAGACTATACTTTTTTTTTTAATTAAGTAGGTTTTGTTGAAGTGCTTCTAAAGAATAAAAAAAATATCAATAAGTAATGTAACCAAATACTTAAACCCGCAGCACCCACAACTTAGCAACAAGATCTACATAAGCCGATAACATCCGATCATTGCCGAATTAAAAACGAATAGAGGATGGACAGATTGCATTAACCATTCCTCGCCTCACAAACGGGGATTAATCGAAAACTAGCCTTTTGCGCGTACAAAGCGAGTGCACCAGCAACAAAGTCTTTTTCCCGTCGATCCGTGCATGCAAGATTAATCTCAAGATAGTCTGTTTTCTAACAGAAAGACTTGTAGATAATTCGTTTTTTAATACAGTTCCATTTGTTCTTTTAGGTTCAGCACAGATAGAGTAGGTAATTTTTCATTGATCAATTATTAACTTTCCGAGTTCAGGGGTTCGTGGCTAAGCAATAACAGCCGCACAGGTCGATCGATCAGGTTAAGCTACGCATGTCTCGGTTGGGCTGTGTATGGGTGACCATCTTTACATACCGCGATCCCTCCATGCCTCGAAAAGCATGTTAAGCCAGAAGACCAAAAGTCTGAGAACCAGTCTTACCAAGGAGTATCTTATTACCCAGACACCTGGGTTGTGGAGGTCACATAGGCAGTCGCTCCGAGTAAAATACTAGTATTCAGCTGCATCCGGTTAGACTGGAAGCCGACCACAACATAGTTTGGAAAAGGCTAGATAGACTGATTTTTACTTTCTGAGTTCATTTTGGATTTTACTGAAATCGGTGAAGGAAAACAACGTAAGGAAACCAGGACTTATAGTCTGAAATCGCCAATCTATCTTGAACCAGCGTAGTGCTCAACGTATGGCCTTCGCTCTGCAGAGAGACAGTAATAGGCTGGCGTTATTATTAAATTGGCAATGAACTAAATGACAACTGAAATAAAGTTCAAAATAGCGTGCAAGAGATAATTTCCTGTGGCGTGTGTTCGAATATGCTCGAACATATTTGCACTCAAAACTTGAAAGCAAAGATCATTCTCGAGCATTTGGCTACAGTCCTTTCACAGCTATTTTACCTGTGATAGCAGCAATTTAACAAAGACCTTATTATAACGAGAATAAAGATCATTGTAATTTTGACAGACTTTTCACTACCAGCAATCCAACAGCAACCTTATTTCAAGGAGTTTAAAGGCCACTGTGACTTTGACAGTGATGCAAAATCAGAGGTAGAATAACTGCGAATAGACTAATACGCTGTCTACTCTGATCGTTATAACATTGGGAAAGCTCGACCAATAGGAAGCCTCTGGTAACACGATTATGTTCACAAGTAGTGCAATCAAGAAACAACTGATTGATTGGTTCATTAGCTCGAAATTGCGATTGCCGAAATTGTTTTGTGCCAACAACACTATCGAATACAAAGCGATAGTTTGCGAGCGGATTATGCTAACGAAATCGTTTTTCGATAGAAATTATCGGCTGTGATTCTTTGAGTGAAACCTCTCTCTTTTTTAGGGTCAACAAGGAACCCTTATAGATTCATTTTCAAAAATCTTTCCTTCGTGCTCGCTTGCATTATTAAAGACCCAGACGTTTAGGGCTTTGCGTTGTCTGTCAATCAATGAATTTAATATTTTTATTGAGTAGATGATTTTCTTCAGTACAATTTCATGATCAGCACAAGTCTCAGAAAATATAACACCGTTAAAAATCCCAATGGTATTATTATGTATAGGTACGTTTGTTTCGAACCCTCAAACGAGTGCCTAAGAAATTTCAAGTAAGACGTTCCACATAACGTACAAAATAAAACACACGTCATTATCCTCACATTATTTCGAAGCTTCATAAAGCGCTTTGTGGTTCTTCGCGTCTATTTGAGAAGTTAAGAGTAATGTTTAATGTAGCTGAAAATCATCATAATATGGCGGAAGTGACAATTTGATGGCCCATTACCTACTATAACGTTATAGCACACATTATTCTATATTATTTTTTCTATTGTAAAGATTTAGAGGGGTTCGAGGCCTAAGGCCTCGGTCTCGAAGTGAGCGATTGCGGGGCGGGGGCGGCGGCGGCCGTGGCGGCGCGGGGAGCGGTCCCGGTCTCGAAGCCAGCGAGCAGATTGCGCGGCGCTAGAGCGGCGTAGTGTTGTCTTATGAGAATTAATTAGTGTCTTTGTTCGTGATACGTTCACGAACAAAGACTATATATCTAAACAGCGATGACAACGTCTTTTTGATACAACAATAAAATGCACAGCACTACGTTGTTAGACTGGTGCGCATCGTTCGTACGTCGTTCCCAGCGCCGCTACCTTCGAGGCCAGTTCCATATAAATCTATGCATAGAAACGCGCCGCTCTCCGCACCACCGCACCGCTGCCGCCCCGCGCCCGCTGACTTCGTGTCCGTAGCCTAAATTATAACAGCTGCACGGGTCAATCGAAGGTTAGACTTTCGGGCTTCTGACGACCCGTAACGACTGTCAAAGAACCACCGATTCAGATTATTTTTTTCCGATTTTACTGTGTGTACATCTATAATAAAATAACTAAATAACAATATTAAAAAAATAATAAATATGTTATAAAAAAAATTACAATTATCATATTCACAATAAAACCTGTTCGTTCAAAGCCCCATTTCTCGACCTCAAAAACGATAATCTAGACAAAACCGTAGCATCCAATATCTCACAATCGAGAATCTTCACAAACACCGCAAGATCGATGACAATTTAAATCGGCGCGGCGACTAGCTCGCGCCGTGGCGTGGCCCGCAAGCGATACCGAGGGGCAATTTACATTAATTCGCTATATTTTTGTTGCTACTCGTAGTACTCGTTCGTCGTAATCCCCGTCGTATTATGCAAACTGTTCACCGTGACCTGATTCTAAACGGGCAAACAGTTCAGTTGTAGGAACATAATAGGAACCCTATTGTTACTGATGTTAGTTTGTAATTGAATTTAATTGGACACTTAACTTCGTCTGGAATACTTATCTAACCGTATGGCGAGGTCGTGGGTAGCCGTTTTTATTTCTGTCTAGAAAAGCGGGCAGACTTCCTTGGACGATAAAACTAGATATTTACCCCGTTATTCATAATCCTATTTTATCTCTATTTTAGCTAAAATAGGTTTATAGAACGCTTGTCTTTATCTGTCACGTTGACATTTCTGTGTGTAAGAAAGAGACAAACCCCATTTTAACTAAAATAGGATTGATAAGTTTTATGAATAAGGGGGTTAATATCTAATCTCGTTTTATTTGTTTCAGTTATTGATAGATTAGGATAAAATTTAAGCTAACAGACTTTAAAAAATAATAATAATATGTACTTAGTTACATGTATTAAAAAGGGGAAAGAGTAAAAAATCGTCCGCATCACTGTCAAAAGGAAAATTGCCTAAAAGTCTAGCAGCACGCCACTTTAATGCTGATTTCGTATATAATTAATTCCTCACGTTATTGGCTTTCACTTAGACAGGGTCACATTAAATTAGCTAGCAAAACTCTGCAGACGTGGTAGTTATACAGGGTGTTACAGAAAGGGTATATCAATACAAACGGGTTGGAGAGTGTATCTGGTCTAGAATGTCTGTACAAAATTTCAGCTCCAAAGCAGTAACTTTGAAAATGCTTAATATATTTTTATTTTGATAGTTTATTAAATTGAAATCAATTAACAAACGTGTCACCGCACTACGAGGGTCATTATCCATTATCTGTAGTGTATCTGTGCGCCTAGTACACTCACATTACGCCGCCGCGCGCCAGTGCAGCGCCGTGATGTCGAAATAAAAAAATGTTAAGCATTTTCAAAGTTAATGCTTTTGAGCTGAAATTTTGTACAGAGATTCTAGACCAGATGCACTCTTCAACCCGTTTGTATTGATATACCCTTTCCGTAACACCCTGTAGATATTTTAACACGAAATTTTTTTTAATGTTATTTTTTTTAGGGGTCAACGAAATCTGGTAATTTTGTTAATTTATTGAACTATGAGTTCATAAAATCTGTTTTCTTTTGTTTTATCGTGTTTAGATATCGAAACCCATCACGACTGCGAAATTTACAAAAAAAAGAAGTCTTTTTAAAGTGATAATTCTAGTGACTACCTACTCTAACTGCGATCGGTGACCCCACAAAAAAAACCCATCAAATTAATATTTTTTTTGTTTTATTATGCGTATTTTCGCTAGCTACTTTAATTAGAACCTATAGTATATTCATTTGTACAGATTTACAGTCATTATTTTAACTACAACTAATATGTCATATCCAATAGATACCCATCTAATAATCAATGTTATTCTAAGATCCTTAAATAGAAATCAATGCGATGCGAGAACTTTTCGTTTTGAATTGCCTCTTCTAGCTAATACACATAAATATGTTTATATGACCAACGATCTCCTTATCCGTCTTCAAGGATTCTTTTCCGAGCACTTTCCTCAAGTATCGTAACAAGCAACTTAAGAATGATAGAGGGACATTCGGAGTTATGAATAATTCATGACAATATGATTATATCTATTGCGGCCACAAATTCACAGAAAGAGGCTCCAGTGGGAATTGCCTTTGGTACATTCGTTAGCTAAACAAAGCATCAGTTTAAGTAGTTTTAAGGGGACAATGCGTCAGTGGAGGTCTTAAAATTGACATGACATAAGAATTTAGGTCAGGATACATTCCTAATAGGGAATTGAGAACCGATAAGAGTGAGAGGCTGACATAGGAGCGTGGGGATTGGCGCAGGATTAAAGAGCCCTACGTCTTCCGGAAGACAGGCCTCTACGTTCTCGGCGTTGAAAGGGCTCCCACAAGGTAGACCGACGACCTTGTGAAGGCCGCAGAAGCCCGTTGGATGCGAGAAGCACAGAATCGGTCGAAGTGGATGTGCTTGGGGGAGGCCTATGTCTTGCAGTGGACGTCTTTCGGCTGAAATGATGATAATGATTAAAGGAGGACTATGCTCAGCAGTTGGGGTGGAGATGATGGCTGGTGAAGAGAGAGAGAGAGTATCTTGAATTTTGACTTATGCCTTTCTGTTTCGTTTTTGTCCAAAGGAAATCGCACTTGACAAAGCAAAAGAACAATAAAATTGTAGGTGCTATTCTAAAGGTAGCTACCAAAACATCTTCTGTAGTACAGTCTTATCATCAATAATGACATCAAGCTTAGACTTATGCTTATAAGCCAGAAAACATTTCCATAAACCAGTTTTTATATCTCTGAACTTATTCCTTTTCAATACCATGATCCCGACTCCGAGAATGAAGTTCTAACAAGCCTCAGCGAAAGCAAGGCTATACATGAGGCATACATCATAATAAACAGGGAGCATATATCCGACCGATCGGATCTCGTGTGTAGCCGAGGACATGAAATAGATAGGTACAGAAGGTTAGCTTTATGCAGTAAGTGAAATTCATGTCATACTCATCATCATCATCATCATCTCAGACGAAAGCCATCGTCGTTTCATCGACCACTCTTGCTTTTGCATCCAGCGGATTATCGCGGTCTAAAACTACCTCAAACCTCAAACGAATGCCATTTGCGAGTATGCTTGCACTCGTTGTATGTGAAGTGTGTCTATGGTTTGTTCCAAAATTATCTGATGAATTGTAAACAAAATGGATCAGAAAACGTACCTGTGGACCACCAATGATGAACAATGAATGTGTGCCAATTTTTGGTGCCACTTACAAATTGGCTACTTTGGTTTGATTATTTGAATACTTAGACCCAAAATTCTTTAATTTTTTATTCGAACCTTCAAGATGTTTTTCTTTTGGCATTTGAACTTAATCACATCACACTAATATTACAAAGGCGAAAGTTTGTGAGTGTGTGTGTGTGTTTATATGTTTGTTACTTCTTCATGCTCAAACGGCTGGACCAATTTTGATAACATTTTGTATGGAGGTAGCTGACATCCTGGATTAACATATAGGCTACTTTTTATCCCGATATTCCCACGGAATCGACATTTACGCGGGTGAAACCGCGGGGCGCAGCTAGTTAATTTTATAATCTCAATTTTTGGCGATGATTTTTCAATTACAATTTTAAAATGTTATTCAAACAATCATTGTTGGAAAAAGTGATGAAATATAAAGTTGAAACCTACTAAATATGGAGGAATATGTTACTAATTCCCTTTTGTGAGTGACTGCGTAAGAATTTTACCTGAACAGGGTTTGTTTACACTTTCATGAGATAGTTTTGGAACAGATTATAATTATGCGGGCGTTATAAGGTGGCCTTCTGTACCAATCTATATTGTGGCGAGAATTTACGATGTTCTTCAGGAAATGAGACGATCAATGGAGGAGCCCCGACACTTTGACATAGTTCTCATTGTGTGACAAGATTAAGTGGTATCATGTTCGGGTTAATGTCAGCCACTTAGATTTTATTGGCAGCCGCGGTATGTTCAAGTCATTATAACTTAATCGGTGTAAAGAGGATAGTATGATAAGGTTTTGAATAAGTTTCTGAACTGAACCACATTTCAACGTTTCAATTATTTTTAGTTAAACGAAACTTCAAAGCTAATAGGCTCCCAAAAGGGTCTTTAGTTAAATGGGTACCTCAAATATTTTGAGTTCTAAGTATTCAAGACATAACTGTAAATAAAACAAAGTAATTATTTTTAAAGTTGGCTCTTTCTCAATTGGCTCTAATCGGCAAAATCTAATCTTTCGAAGATTTAGATAATGTTATTCCTTAAATAACCCTTGAAAGGATTAAATATTTTCCATAGGTACTAACGTTATTTCCCTTAGACATTATTCCGAATGTATAATTTCCCATTCCAAGGAGTAATTATACAAAAATCTGTATCGATCCCAAACTCGAAAGTGTTTATAAAAAGTCGTCTCACCTATATTTTATGCGGATACAAAATATCGCATTAAAATGTCGTTAGTAGCTATCCCAGTGGGTTATTGATGCGATTTTTTTACCGAGTCCGCAGGTGGGGGGGTAAATCCGTCCTAATGATCACCCGTTGTGGCAGCAATTACCTACTATAATATGATTTTATGAACTTTTGTACTTTATTTTGAAGCTCGTTTTAATATTTCTCCCTTCAGGCATTTAGTACCATCTATATCTATCGATGTACACATTTGTACCACAAGCGGTACAAATTTGTACCAGATCGTCCCTGAGAGGTAGTCGCTTTCCGTGTCTGTCTGTGTGACCGAGATGTTCAAAAATTTATATTAAACTTACAAATACAGAAATCTCGATGTTTTGTCATAATTTTAAAAACAGTGCGAAGCTGTGGCTGGTCGCCTGTTGAATAAATTGGTGATGGTGGCTAGGATAGCACGTTTCCTAGTATAAGTAATCACTAAACACTTTAATGGATTGAGATCGAGTTTGTTAGCCCGACAGTGCTCTTCAAGCCGATATAAGTCAGCCTGAAGTGCTAACCCATCATCAAGCGATGAAATCTTGATGAAAATTTTCATGTCATGAGAAAAGCATAATAATTGGGATGAATGCAGGCACTGATCCATGTCGTTTGCATATACCACAAATAAGAAGGGACCGAGCAACGAACCCTGAGGTACTCCGCTGGGCACAGATACCCATTATATTTATATAAAATTCAAAGTCCTGACTGACTGATATATCAACGCACAGCCTGAACCGCTGGTCCTAGAGAAATGAAATTAGGAGGGCGTGTTCTTTGTGAAGTGTAGGTATCCAATAAGAAAGGGTTTTTCGAAATTCCACCCCTAAGAGGGTGAATGGGGGGAGGGTGAAATTTCACGCGGACAAAGTCGCGGGCAGAAGCTAGTTTAGACATATAATTTTTGAGCATTGCTTATGACCTATTGTCTATATGTATAAGATGAGAACCACCTCAGGAGGTATCCACGAATGCCCATGTGGTTAAGCTTGTTTATTAGGGTATCGTGATTGATTCGATCAAAAGCTTTGCTATAATCAGTGTAAACCACTTCGACTTGCCCGCCATCGTTTAAAGCCTCGGTAATGAAGTCGCTAAATAAGATAAGATTCGAAGTGATGGACTGTCCTCTTAAAAACCATGCCGGAAAGAGCAGAACGAATTAGCGAGCGCGGGATATAACTGGTTATAGATAATCCTCTCAAATATTTTAGCTATAAGGCACAGTTTGGATATAGGCCCATAAATAGTTATTTCTGTTTTGTGTACCTAAACTGTTTTGTATAAACTTCATTTAAATTTTGATTGAGCGAGAAAATTGACTTCATGAACTAAGTTATTCATTCAAGAAACTCCATTAGGGTTCTTTTAAAACAAGTCTACTAAATATTTAGTTTAATGAAAACAAAAATAGATCAAAGTATTTTATGATTCCGAAAGGTTAAAGTGTAACTTAGTTGTTCAGTGAACGACGAACTTTGTTTAGTTTGTATAAATGTTGAATATCTAGAAAGCGTTCAAAAACACATTTCACTTTTTCTTTCGGGAAATTATGTCTATCATTTTATAGACAACTGGATTTGGTCCGCGTCTATGTCTGCGTAGTTTTTGAATATCAACAGTTGATAATTTCATTTCAACTTCAATATCCTGTTCATTCTTTTAATTATTATATACATATATCATAATTATTCATCTTAAGTATAAATCCTTATCTTTTATCCTTAGAATATAGTCTTAATTACCACGTTTTTGTCTTAGTTTAGGCTGTGTTTTGCTACTTTTTTTACATTGTTCTCACATATAGAAGCAACTAAAATAATGTACCCAGGAATCAGGATTTTGGATCTTAATTTAAAAAAGTGTTCTTGGAGCCTCTTGCCCGTTCTTCTCTATTGTGATCTACGTTTTGAAAGGGGCAACTAGCTTCAACTTTCTGACAAACTGACCAACTCTTTGACGATTCAAATGTGCCTGTAAATGGTTTTATTGAAATAAATGCTTTGAGTGTGAGTTTGAGTTTATCAGCCAATCACGAAGCTATTTATTGTGAAGAACAGGTTTCTTATTAATTATGTGTAAAAATATGATGCCAGCAGGATATTTTTGCATCTACTCGGTATCGCATGGTCTTTTTAAAGAAATTTCAAAACGGCTGGTTGACACTTTCCGTGACCCAAGGGCTGGCTTTTACCTTGGCCAAAGGCTAAGTATTGCCATACAACGTGGCAATGCCGCCAGTCTCTTGGGTACATTACCAGTCGACAGCGATGCGGATAAATTTTTCGACGCTATATTTTAGTTTTTGTATAGTTTTAGTTAAGTTAGGTTTTAATTAAGTTACATGTTCAAATAAAAAACAAAAGTGGAGTATCGCATTGAATTAACTACTTAGCGCGTAACTAGCACTCTACGACTTTTTAAAATATTTTCATATCACGCGGTTTTAGCAAGTGACGGTGACCAACTCTCATAATTAAAAACGTTAAAATCTAGTCGCAATCTCAACTCAGCCACAATCAATGTCAAAAACTTGTCAAAATGTAGGGAAATTTGAGGGACCTATTTTTGACAGATTGAGAAATGTAGGAGAACGAGTAAGACCGTACCCAGAGACAAAGTTAATTGTAGCATTATGGACTATGTCAGTATTTGTTGACCTCATGGAGTAGTTTAATTAATTCTAAGACAGCATGTCTGAATTCACTTGGAGAAAAAAGATATTTAAGGAAGTTAAATTGGTTTTGAGAAGACCGTACCCAGAGATAAGGTTAATTGTAGCATTGTGAACTATGTCGGTATTTGTTGACCTCATAGAGTAGTTTAATTAATCCTAAGACAGCATGTCTGAATTCACTTGGAGAAAAAAGATATTTAAGGAATTTAAATTGTTTTTGAGAAGACCGTACCCAGAGACAAGGTTAATTGTAGCATTGTGAACTATGTCGGTATTTGTTGACCTCATAGAGTAGTTTAATTAATCCTAAGACAGCATGTCTGAATTCACTTGGAGAAAAAAGATATTTAAGGAAGTTAAATTGTTTTATTAAATAGAATAAAATAAAAAACCGGCCAAGTGCGAGTCGGCCTCGCGCAGCGAGGGTTCCGTACAAACCATTTTAAAATATTTTTATTATATGATGTAACTAAAAATTTACGGTTTTCTCAATTTTTCCTTTATCTGTGCTATAAGACGTTGCTTCGTACCAAATTTCAAGATTCTAAGTTCACGGGAAGTAGCCAGTAGGTTTTGATTCCCGTGCGAGTTTCGAAAAATTTGCGGTGCGGCATAAACGGACAACGGCTGTATATTTTGATTTGTTTTTTTCACAGCTTCAAGGGACAGTAGACTTGAGTATTAGATATAAATTTCAGTTTGATACCTCTACGCGTTCCTGAGAAAAACGGTCTTGACAGACGGACGGACGGACGGACAACAAAGTGATCCTATAAGGGTTCCGTTTTTCCTTTTGAGGTACGGAACCCTAAAAAGAATAGAACGTTATTTATTCTCATTAATTATTATTTTAACTCCTTTATTTCATTATACATGTTTATACAAATTATATTTTTAAATATTAGAACATAAAAACATTTAAAAATATAAAAAAGTTGTAGCCCACCGGTATCGGGAACAGGTCCAAGCTATCGGCAATCAGGGCTCCAGAGAGAAGAACCTCCTAATAATGTGGGTCGTGTCGAGAAGTTCCGCTTTCTGAATCAAGTCCTTGATCCAGTTGTCCAACGAGAGCCTCCTCAGGTGCTAGTCGACGTTTTTGGCTATTAAGCCATAGGCTGTCTCGACTGTCGGCACAATGATCGCTGAGTCCACATTCCACGTTTAACAACCTCGTTGTTAATATGTTTATCTTTCCCGGCACACACGAGGGTCGCAATCATGCAGTGGCGTGCACAGAGATTTCAGACAGGGTATGCACAAAAAAAAACTACATCAAACAACCGTTTGAAAATGATTCTATTTAAACATACTTCACCAGCAGGTCTCACAGGTATAATTTTCCATTTTTACAATAATCTTACTAAATAATAATTACTCGACAGTCAATCACTTGCGCCATATCTCACATTGGGACTTGGTTCTACGCATACCTCTATAGGGTACCTACATGCCTCTTCGCAAATTCTCTGACACGTATGATTTTGCGAGTTTTAATTGGTATGTGCCTAAACTAAACAAGATAAGTTCCTCCTCGTTGAGGCTAGGAAATGGTACATCGCTTTCTTCCATCGCTGTGAAACGTACCCTTTGGCGGTTGATATTACAGTCCACAACATATTAGTCACTAAACCTGTTGGAAACGTTAATTCTGTCTTCTATTATTTCGACAATATTGTTAGCGTGTGGATTATTCTACAATGGATCACGGAACGTGTTCAATAAGGCTCCAGCGATTTAGAAAATAACCAGAACTTGATTAAAAATTAATTAATATTGATTTATGGTATTGTGTTTTGTTTTTATTTCTTTTTTGTATCTCATTTTATGCTGCATTGTCGGTTGCCAGCAGACATCCTGACTAAGGATTAATTAAACTACTCCATGAGGGCAACGAATACCGACATAGCTCATAATCTCTGCCCCGAATAGCAGAATAGCTATTAAAACATGGGAAAAAATTAGCAAAAAAAAAAAAAAAATATGAATGGAAAGGTGTTTCCAGTAAAAAAATATCCACTGAAGCTGGCTGATATTGATAGGTTTTTTCAATATAGCCATCTACGGTAGAGTACAGACCCAAAGAGTATTAGGCTTATATCGGTCTAAAAAAATAAAATAAAGCACTTCATCATGGAGGCAATAAGCCGAGTTCACATACGCTTAGCAAACGGATTCCTGATATTTAGTAAGTTTATATAAATACATATAATGTATGTTACAAAGGACCATTGTTACCAACAATTTTATCTCAAATAATTATGCAAATAACGTTCCTGAAATATCAGTAAGAGATAACATTAGTCTATTCCATATTATTTAATGTGAAATTATGTTACACAAACATTTGTCCAAAAAGGCATTAAAATGTGTACAGATCGTTTGCATAATTAGATTACTATTATCAACCTATTCGCTGTCACGAACAACGGGAACGACTCGTATCATTATTTCAGTGGATAGTTTCAAATATATTTCTCTATTTTGCCAACTGTAAATACCCCAACGTGATATTAATAGATAATTTAGCTTCAATGAACCGACTCCAATTAGCCCTACAATGGCGGCGTTGGCTACCGAAATAGTATTTTATCGGCTAATAGTAGGTATAATGATCGTAACTATAGCTACCTAATTGATAATGGCAACGATTTGCTTGTTCACCAAATAAACTTGAGTGTTTGCAGTGGTGGCCCAGTGATAACGGCCGCCAGTTACGAGTTCTAAGTCGTAGGTACGAACCCATACAGGCGCTTTACCTTGTGTATAAACGGTAAAGAAAAACATCGTAAGAAACCGGGACGTCTTAGAACCAAAAATTCAAAGACATCTATGTACCAAATCGCACAGGATCCACGTGATGGATTGCCTGCGTACCACTCCCTCTCATCGAGAGGAGGCCTCTGTCCCAGCAGAACGAAACTACGAACATCATAGGCTGGTTATGCTTATGCTAGAGTATTTCAATCTTTTGCGAACAGACATGACAGCGCGAGAAAAGGACAGCGACGGTTTCACGACGTTTTAGAGTTTCTTGTATAATGGGCAAGAAAAAGATATTAATAGCTGAGACAATGTTTATTTGGTGCGCAACAGAATTAGCCCTATTGTTGTTTAATAATAAGATGAATGAAAGATTGAAGTTGCGTACATCTTGTTGCATAGATGTTTGATTATTTTAAACATTCAGAGTGATTATTTCAAACATCTGCTTGGCAGATTCATGCGTGGCAGAAATTTTGAAAAACCGGTCAAGTGCGAGTCGGACGCACACGAAGGGTTCCGTACCACCGTACAATATTTTACACTACATTATACTATAAAAAAAACAAGTTGTTGTATGGGAGCCCCCTAAATTTATTTTATTTTAATTTAATTATTTATTTTTAAAGTGAAGATACAACTAAGTAGCTATTCTATAAATATGTCAAGCGTCTACCTGTTGCCGTTATTAATATCGAGCAAAAAACGGCATGGGAGCCCCCCTTAAATGTTTATTTTATTTTTAGTATTTGTTGTTATAGCGACAACAGAAATACATAATTTATGAAAATTTCAACTGTCTAGCTATCGCGGTTCTTGAGATACAGCCTGGTGACAGACAGACGGACAGACGGCGAAGTCTTAGTAATAGAGTTCCGTTTTCCCCCTCTGAGTACGGAACCCTAAAAAGAAAATGGCGGACAGATAGTTATGCCACGTACATTCAAAGTCTAAAGGACTTTACAAGTACGTGGCATTATGCCACGTACTTTGGCATACCTACTTGCCTACCTCCTACCTACCTGTTCTCGTGTTTGAGTAACCCAATAAAGTCTTGTTTACACAAAATATTGTTTATGACACTGATCGGCCCTCTACAAAGATAATTACAGTCTCAGTTTTCATAACAAAATTTGGCGTTAATGAAGCGTCTAATAACCGTTTATTGCCCGTGGTCCGACCGCGTAGTTCTACTAGTAGGACCACGGGCATTTTTCTTTTCGGTGGTTCTATCAATCGGACCATCGTTATAAAATTATCATATTTTATTGGCACTGGTCCTACTGGTCGAGTAGAACTAAGATAAATATTTTTGCCCATGGTACTACTTACTTACGTAGTACTTATACCTGTTACATTATTTTGAGTTGCGGACACCAGCCCGTATTACCTTCATTATTTTACAAAGGAAAAAAAATACGTGTAAGTAAAAATAAATTTATTGAATAAGGTTTTTTACATTTTAACACACTTTTATTAGTAAAATAATGATTAAAAAAACTGTCAGGGCTATCAATTTATTTTTTTTAGATAGCCCTGATAGTCTTTTTTAAACATTATGCGAAATTGCGAAGTCATTGAAAATAACAAAACTTGGTCATAACTTTTGAACCTTAAAAAAATTCACCGACATTCTCAGAGTATAAAGTTTAGAAATGATCTCGCCCACGCCCCTATTCGATTTGATTCATACTTCCAGGGACACCCTGTAGTTTTTTTGCATAGTGCGAATAGGGACAATCATCGGTTGGTGAAAACGTCTAACGGGCCTCTGAGAGTTCGCTTCGGCCCCTCGTACGCCTTCCAAAGGACCGGGTCCCCATGGTCCCGAGATATGTTAAAACAAAAAAAATACGGGTGTAGATACTACCCAATAATAATTTATTGGGTAATATCTACACCCGTATTGTCACAAGTAAATCTCGGGATAACTATTATTTTTATTTTTTAGCCTTTTGGTAACAAAAGACTAAAAAATAATAGTTATTAAAAAATGTTTTTGTAGCTACCTATTGCACTAAAAAGAAAATAGTACATTACTGCAGCAGCCAGCAAAAGAGGCATTGATGGACGGACGTGTAAATGTGAGATTAAAAATGTGAGAGTAAAAGAGTTAGCTGGTTTAACTAAAAAAAAGATTTTTGACAAAGAGTAAGTAAACGTGGACGAAATATATATCATCGCAGCTTATCCAATGCATGTCCAACATTTATTTTGGTATTTAGTAACTCCAAGTTTTACATGCAAAGAAGTTTACTCACTTAATAGAACCACGGGTAAACAAAGTTGCCCTTAGTACTACAGATAGAACTTGATTTGCCCATGGTCCGATTGATAGAACCACCGAAAAGAAAAATGCCCGTGGTCCTACTAGTAGAACTACGCGGTCGGACCACGGGCAATAAACGCTAATAACACAGGTCTACATAAAATCAAAGGTTCTTATTACTAATTAGAAACTCAACAAATTACTCGGTGAAATGAAGCCGTTTGTTCTAGTCTAGGTATTTTACTAACGAACTCTCTCAAGTCTATGAGAAGATGAAGATTTTTCATTTTCCTTTGTTTGTAGGGGACTGTGCGAGTTCATAAAACGCTAATTAATTTGATATTGTTGTTTGTAGAATCTTGCGAAAATTAATGGGTAGCTACAAATTAATTAACAATGGCTGTTCACAGAATATAAAAGTTAAACTAATTTACACATTGGACTCAAGTTTGTAAGGGTACTTATTTCTTTATTATTAATAAGTAATGTTATAAAAATGTAGGTAGGTAAGTATTTTATTTTCTCTTCTTCTCTTATACACGTACTAACATCTCTTTTATCTACTTTCCAATCGCAGACCGTATGCTGGAAAAGATTTCTTTATAAATAAGTATCATCCTTGTAGCTAAGTTCTTTTCTTCTTGTCTGACAAGAACAACTAACTAACTAGCTAACTTTTTGCCATCGATAGGCTAAGAAGAAGAATGTTTAAATAAAATAAATCTATATCTATACTAATATTATAAAGAGTTAAAATTTGTTTGTAAGTTTGTATGTAGGGGGTAATCTCTAGAACTACCAGTCGGATTTGAAAAATTCTTTTTACATTTGATAGCCCAATTCTTGAGGAATGCTATAGGCTATTTAACATCACGCTATGTCTCTTAGGTGGTGGTGGCCCAGTGGAGAGCAGTGGCCCGCGTGGTGGATTACGGCCCACTCCCTCTCACAGAGGACTCTGTGAGAGGGAGTGGGCCGTAATCCACCACGCGGGCCCAGTGCGGGTTGGTGGATGTCACATGTCTTCGAATTTTTGGTTCTAGGACATGCCGGTTTCCTCACGATGTTTTCCTTCACCGTTTTGAGAGCAGTGGTGATGAAATAATTTACACAAAGTAAAGCGCCTGTCGGGGTTCGAACCTACGACCTACAACTTGTAAGTCGCGGCTGATACCACTGGGCCACCACTGCTCTCCACTGGGCCACCACTGCTCACAGGCCTCCTGGCCTGTGTCCCAGCAGTGGGAACGTTATAGGCTGATTATGTTATGTTGTATGTCTCTTAGCATCCGAGCGAAAAGAATAAAAAGTCAGAAAGAACGCTAAGCGAAAGCGGAGTGATAGCGCGGGTAGGTGATGCGATGCGACGGGGATGGTCGGGGGAACAAGAAATTTCACGCGAACGAAGTCGCGGGCAGAGGCTAGTAGGTATATAATTATATGTCCTGTCTCCAGTTGCAAAACATGAACCTAAAAGGGCTTTAGTGGACGAGGCTTTATATTTTGAATATTTATAGAATAATTTAATCTATCCTAACTACTAAGTCGAGTTGTGTTGTTGACTTGAGTTGATGGCCCTTGAAATATGTAGATTGGAACTATATTTAGACGAGTTACGGTATATATTGCGTTGATGTTATTCCCGGTAAACGTATTTTTCTATTTTAAAAGAAAGTACATAATATGGTTTTTTTGCCAAGATAAAGCTCCCTAGATATAGAGAGACGGTTCTGTATGTCATTCAGTAATGCTATTCTGTAAAAAATCTCACCGTGATAACTTAGGTGAAGTGACCTTAAAGTGAGCTGTCAATAGTGTCTGCTCACTCGAAGCTTACTTCACCTAAGTTATCACGGTGACCTTTTTATGGAATAGCACCGCTGTTTGTTTCTAGGTTAAGTCATGGAAATAAATTGTCAGGAAAAGTGACTACAGTCCGTCCACAATTAAATTACCTCTGACAGCAGCAATCTAACAGCAACCCTATTGTAACGAGATAAAGATCACAATGATTTTGACAGACTAGGCTTCATTTAAATTCCCTGACTGTATTACATATTACGGGGACTACATGACCTAAAGCGCGGTCACTTTCCGACTGCATAGAAAAGATAGACAAGCGCGATGACACAAAGCTGGTAATTTATTGCAAAACATGAAGCAATTATCTATTTACAAAAAATCTATTGTTTGGACTAACAAATTAAAACACTAAATTTAGTATGTTGCTTGTAGAATAATCTGACAAAAAATCAGAATGATTGTATGTATATTAGTACGGTTTTTAATGTAAAAAGAAAGTTTTTAGAAGCATTTTCATGTTTTTTTTCTATCATATCAAATTAGTTGTATTATGTTTTCAACACACTAATCTACGAGTACCTAGCACATATCCTGAAGAATATCATATATTTTTCCGATTTTGTTTACTGTAGTCTGTCATATACTTTCATTGCTTCTAAAACTTACGTTTTTTGCGTTTAGGTCCTGTAATTCCCTTAATACTATTAATGATGAAATTTAACAAACAATATACAAACAGATCTTCATTTGTATCACTGTTTCCAGAAAAGCTCCTAATGATTACACGAGAACATTCAAGGTAGAAGTAAATGTATTTTTCTCAAACGAGGACTGCATTTGCGGTGGACGTGACCAGAAAGCGTGGAACAGTCTCGTGGCTCAGGCGCAACAAATTCACGTCTAAAACTGCTTGTGTAAGAATAATAAAGAGGACTTCTTATTTTTACTGTTTCATTGCTGTAGTGGTCTTTACAGCCAGTTTTATAGTAGTACGATTTTAGAATTACGTTACAAGTTGTATTCAGGGTTAAGAACAGAACCTGAAAGCCCACTACTGGAAATATATATTTTTATGTGCGCTGAATCTCCTTTCCATCCTCTGGTAGATTTTTTTTGTTGTTTATAGTCAGGAAGCTACAAGTCAACTCCTTAGACCTCTAAGGGACCCCTGGGTCGACTTTTTGAGTGGTTATTTACAGGTAATACAAGACAAAACGGTGAAGGAAAACATCGTGAAGAAACCGGCATGTCCTAGAACCAAAAATTCGAAGACATGTGACATCTGCCTGCTTTACTCTTACTACTCTTCTTGTCTCATTAACGACTTGCCTATTGCTATACTCTGTCTACGCTATGGTGTCAATTAGCTTAACAATTACTTTCCCTGACTGTACTAAATCTATGAATATTGAAAAATATGGATCGATTGAAATATTGCTGATACTCAACTGCCTCCCCATCTGAGTAGGCACCTGACCTCCAAATCCAATTTGAGCAGCTTAGCTTGGCGAGGCAGTTTGTAGTCACAAGCTTATTAACACATACTTAGGTAGGTATAGTCGACCTCGTAATTGCTTAACCAATCTAAGATTGAATGACACTTGCACGTCGTCACGTCGTGAAACGACAAGAGAGCCTTTGACATTCTATCAGCTATCGTATAACGATGACGGAAAGTCAAAAACGTATTGCATTGACATAAGCCTTTTGGCGCGATTGGTCCAATTCGCGGTTTGTCTAAGCTACCGAAAAGCTTATGTCAATACTGTTGAATGTTGTAGTAGAAATAAGACACGCTTTGAAAACGATCGCGTTGTCTAGGCCCAAAGGTTCATTTTTCCATGTGACAGTAAGATTATTTGAACATTAAATAAGTTTCAATTTACTGGGAATTGTTGTCAAAAGTGAGGTGGGGCCCGTGGCTAAAATAATAACAGCCGCAAAGATCGATCGACCAGGTTAAGCTACGCTTGCCGCGGTTGGTCTGTGGATGGGTGACCATCTTTACATACCGAGACCCCTGCGTGTCTCGGAAAGCTCGTTAAGCCCTTGGTCCCAGCTGTCATCCGTGGATCTTAGACAGTCGTTACGGGTCGTCAGGAGCCCCTAAGTCTGACAACCAGTCTTACCAAGGGGTATCGTATTACTCAGTAACTGCATAGTTGGGAAAAGACTAGGCAGATGATGAAGCTGTCAAAAGTGATAGTAATCATGAGGTAGACTATACTGTAGCGACACTAGCGAGGCGATTTGCTGATTCGCATTTTTGATATCGTAAAGAAACGTCAGAGCCAGGCTCGCCAGTCGCTTACTTACCTCCGCCCAGCCACGTCCTATTTACTGTAATAATAATATAATATAACCGTGTAATTGTGAACATTTATTAAACTTCCATAGTATTCAGTATAAACCAAAGCATATCATTTCTGGACCCTAATAACACGCACAACAAGTGGTGACCCCGAACGTTTGAGGAAATAGTTTAGTGTTTTGTTTTTTGCGACGTAAGCGACTCAGTGACGGCGTGGCAAGGGCGTGTTAAGAAACTGCGTGTGTGCAAGTAACGGTGAATAGACTCTAACTTGGTCACGATGACTTCAACGACACCCGGAGTGGCAGCGGTATCGGTGCAGACAAGGATACCAGATTTTTGGACAGATTTGCCCAAATCATGGTTCTGTCAGTTCGAGGCTATATTGGCACCACAAAAGCTGGGAGACGCGCAGTTGTTCGACATAGCAATCGCCAGGTTGACCCAAGACACAGTGCGGCAAGTTACCGATATAATCGAAGCCCCGCCAGAGTCAGGCAAGTACGCAGCATTGAAAAAACGTTTATTGGCGATTTATGAAGAGAGTGCGGACAAGCAATTCCAGAGGCTAATGGGAGAGACGGACCTGGGAACACAGAAACCATCGCAGCTATGTAGAGCGATGGCGGCCCTAGCTAAGAATTGCAACGTGACAGACGAGCCACTAAAAAGGTTGTGGCTGAACCGATTACCCCCGGGCGTGCGGGCGGTCCTGGCAGTGACCAGAGACACGAAGCTTGAGGACCTTGCAGCAACGGCAGACAGAGTCATGGAGAACATAGGTACCGGTGAGGTTGCGTCAATATCACCGAGCACATCGGAGGTGACAGGCGACACGAAAACGGAGTTGGTGAAGCAGCTCAGCGCATTAACGGTGGAAATGAAGGAGTTACGCGGAGAAATAGATGGCATAAGGAAACGAGACGGAAATTCATTACAAGATCAGAGGGGGCGGCGTTGGCAGCCGAGGGGCTACAGGCCCAGAAGTCAGTCGAGGCCGCGACGCACACCTAGTTCCTCGGATTGGCTATGCAGACACCATTTTCGTTACCGGGAAAACGCGCGAACGTGCGAGTCACCGTGCAATTGGTCCAGGAAGCAGCAGGGCGCGGGAAACTAGAGGCGGTGCAGTCATCATCGGTGGGAGATTGTACCGCGGGAAACCACCGGCTCTGCGTGCGAGATTTAAGAAGCGGTATTGTATATCTAGTGGACACAGGAGCTAACGTATCAGTGATACCAGTGGGAAGAGTGAGAGCCACCAAGGTTAAACGTGAGTGTTCGTATAAGCTGTTCGCGGCGAATAACACTGAAATAAAAACTTATGGGGTAACTAACATAGAGCTTAACTTAGGTTTAAGAAGGAGTTTTAAATGGACATTCATTATTTGTGATGTAAAACAACCTATATTAGGGGCAGATTTCCTAGAGGCGCACCAACTTATAGTAGATTTACATAAAAAGCGGTTGATTGACGGTTGTACTAAAATAAGTAGGGAAGCATCCGTCGTAAAGTATACGGAACCGTCGGTTTCAAGCATACAGTTAGATAACCCATACCGAGAAATACTAAAAGAATTCCCGGGCATAACAAAACCAGTATCTTACACAGAGCCATCTAGTCACAATGTTTACCACCATATAGAGACAACAGGCCCACCAGTTTTCACGCGCGCTAGGCCATTACCACCGCATAGATATAAATTAGTACAGGAGGAGTTTAAGTTAATGCAAGAGTTAGGTATTTGCAGACCATCCAGCAGTCCTTGGGCGAGCGCTCTACACGTCGTGCCAAAGAAGGACGGACAGATCAGACCCTGTGGTGACTATCGTGCACTCAACGCGATCACGAAGCCAGACAGGTACCCCATACCAAGACTGCAGGATTTCACATATGGTTTAGCAGGTAAGACAATTTTCGGGAAAATAGACATAAACAGGGCCTACCATAATATTAGTGTAGCACCGCAAGATATCGAAAAGACGGCAATCATTACTCCGTTCGGGCTATTCGAATTTCCGCGAATGACGTTTGGTTTGCGAAACGCAGCGCAAACGTTCCAAAGATTTATGAATAACACAGTGTTGCAAAACATAGAATATCTCAAGGACGGCCAAGAAACCTCATATTTATTCAATTATATCGATGACCTTGTCATAGCTAGCACCAACGAACGACTTTTCAAAAAACACTTAAAACTAATTTTCAGTAGGTTCGAGCAGTACGGAATAACAATCAATTTAGCGAAATGTGATTTAGGAAAAACCGAAATAGAATTTTTAGGCTACAGCGTAAATAGGGACGGAATTAAGCCACTACAGAATAAGGTTGAGGCTATACAAAATTATCCGCGGCCGGAAACGAACGAACAATTGCGACGGTTTCTGGGTATGGTAAATTTTTATAGGTCACATTTAAAAGGGGCGGCCGAAAGCCAGGCGGAGTTAAATAAATATTTGCACGGAGCCAAAAAGAAGGACAAGTCGAAAATAGAGTGGACCGATACAGCATTGGCTGCGTTTGAGCAGTGTAAGGCAAGCCTAAAAAGCGCCATTACACTAGCATACCCGGGCGAATCAGGCAAATTAGCATTAATGTGTGATGCATCGAACACTTGCGTGGGCGCGGTGTTACAACAAGAAACAAACGGAAAGTGGAAACCGCTAGGATATTTTTCAAAACGGCTATCAGCGGCACAACAAAAATACAGCACATACGATCGCGAGCTAACAGCAGTTTATTTGGCAATTGTTCATTTCAGGAACATGGTAGAAGGTCGGGAATTAACCATCTATACCGATCATAGGCCTTTAACATACGCGTTTACTAAAATAGGTACGGATCGAGAAACATCCATGCGCACACGGCAGTTATTGTACATCAGCGAATTCACGAGCGACATACAATACGTCACCGGCGCCAAGAATGCGGTTGCTGACACGCTATCACGGGTAGAGTCCATAGTTTGTAACACAAACATCGATTACGACGAAATCGCGCGAGCACAGGAAACAGACCCTCAAATGTCGCACATGTTAGCAAATTCGCGAGGCAACATAGTTCTAGAACAGATTCAATCACCATTATGTAAAAGAAAAATCTATTGTAATATAATAAAAAACCAAGTAAGGCCATACATCCCATTACAGTTTAGAAAAACAGTTTTCGACAAAATCCATAACATAAGCCATCCAGGTGTTAGGGCCACGCGAAGGATGATCACAACACGTTATTTTTGGCCGGACATGAATAAGGACATCGCCACATGGGCGAGAGCGTGTATTCAATGTCAGAAAGCAAAGGTACACAGACACACAGTTTCAAAATTAGGTACATTTCCGATAACAGAACGATTCGAACACATACACGTTGACATAGTAGGGCCACTACCGACTACACAAGAAGGTTATCGATACTGCGTCACCATCATAGACAGATTTACACGGTGGCCGGAGGCATTTCCAGTCTCAGACATTACTGCTGACACGGTAGCTAAGGCGGTCTATGAAGGATGGATATGTAGATTTGGGTGTCCAAAAACTTTAACCAGCGATCAAGGTAGACAGTTCGAGAGCGAGATTTTCAGCAGTTTGATGAATATGTTAGGTATAAAGAAAATACGTACGACAGCATACCACCCACAGGGGAATGGTATGGTAGAAAGAATGCATCGCTCACTTAAGGCAGCAATAAAGGCTAGGCTATTAGAAAATAGATCATGGGTTGACGAATTACCTACGGTATTGTTGGGACTTCGTGCAGTCTGCAAAAGCGATCAAAATGTAAGTTCAGCAGAATTGGTTTTAGGACACACGTTGCGTTTACCTGGCGACTTTTATCACGAGGCAGAAAAAACGCAAATTGGACTTTTACCGACATTTGTAAGCAAGCTTAGGAATATTATAAACAACATGCGGCCACAGTCACGAGCGGATAGCGGTTCGCGAAAAATATTCGTTCATAAGGATTTGAGCACCTGTACACATGTATTTATTAGGAACGACATGGTAAGAAAGCCATTGACACCGCCGTATAGTGGCCCACACCAAGTTATTAGCAGAAACGAAAAGACATTTGACATACAAATAGGCGATCGTCAATCAACCGTGTCCATCGACAGATTAAAACCAGCGTATATTATTAACGAAGATACGATACCAGAAAGTTTAGGAAATAATAGCAACAGTGAGGTATTACCGAAACAGCAGGTTGAGCAAAACTCGCTACCGCCTATGGCTATGACCACGCGCTCGGGCCGAGTGGTCAAGAAGCCCGTGCGATTTTTGCTCAACTAGCAAAATTAGTTTAAGTATCTATATCGCAACTGTAAGAACACCTTGTACAATTCACTAAATACAGTAGTCCATACAAGCAAAGAGCATACAGAATTATAGACATGTGTCAATCACAACATAAGGAATATATATCAATAGCCCAAGCCCAGGTAGCAGCTGGACAACAATTAGAACACAAACTGAATTATTTTGGAATAATACTAATCATTATCGCGGTAACATTGGGAATTATGCTATGTTACGCTATAAAAAGGGGCTGCATGGGCCAACTGAGAGGATGGCTGAGACAGGAGGTGACGTCACTGACTGGGGCAGCGGCAATGCCCGGAAACACGGGTAATCCGGCAACCGTTGCAGGTTACGCGTAAATAGTGTGCGAAAAGTGAATTGTGCAAGAATCATCTAGGTTATTTTGTGTGTTATTCAGTAAGTGTTCGGTGACGTAACAAGCGAACAATGTATTTGTTATTGTAAACTATTTACGGTTGCATCAGTGCTGGTATCGTTTCATGGTAAAGCTTATGTGGCTACCTATTGTGATTATTCGTATTTATTAGACTGGCGCTGTCATAACGGAAGCTGCCGGCCCCTAGTGGTGTTTATTAAATATTGCAGAGCGGACGTTATGACAGCTACCCTTAAATATTTTGATGTTTATATATATCTTATAAAGACGGCCCAGACAACTGGAGACCGCAAATGTATCAGGATTTTGCGTATTTAAAGATTAAGATAGCGTGTAAGGAATATTACGCGACATATTGAATTGTGTAAGTGATGTCGTACAAGTAAAAACCAGTGTATATGAAAAATTTGTATTTAAGTTAATAAAATTTTTGGAGAAAGGGGGGGTGTGATGTAGCGACACTAGCGAGGCGATTTGCTGATTCGCATTTTTGATATCGTAAAGAAACGTCAGAGCCAGGCTCGCCAGTCGCTTACTTACCTCCGCCCAGCCACGTCCTATTTACTGTAATAATAATATAATATAACCGTGTAATTGTGAACATTTATTAAACTTCCATAGTATTCAGTATAAACCAAAGCATATCATTTCTGGACCCTAATAACACGCACAACAATACCTTACCTAACACATGGATCTTTGTGACTCAACAGTACGTGGACAATCTTGATTTGCCATCCAAGTCAGTACTCTAGATGCCCTAATTTCGCCACGGGGTGCGGCGGCCATTTTTCTCTAGTCAGCGAGCTGAAAGTTATCACTACTTTCCATCATTTTACACTGTTATGTTTATGATCTAGACAAAGCGATGAAAAAAAAACGTGGCACTCCGGGAGTGCCGACAGAAGTGAAAACTTGAACAATCACGTGTGTATTTTTTGAATCGTCATATAAAAAAAACACAAACAGAATACTTTGCCATCACTCACTGTTATATCGGAAATAAATTAAAACCGAGTACATCCCGAGGACAGCCGCACACATCCAAAGCGGTGTCGGTTACGGTAAAAGTGGCGCGAATTCAACACGCCTAAAGAAGTTTTCACTTCAAAAAAAATTTAGTAATTTATGAAAGATTTCTATACTGGGGGGTCTAGAATCTTGTAGTGAATTCATGGGAACAGTTTGCGCGTCAAAATGTCTCTTACAGTGAGTATACTACACATACGAACTGCACTGTTGTGATCTACATCGCGAATTCGCAATAATCAAAGTTATCCGCGTGATTACCACATACTAAGATATTCCTACGGAATTCCGACAAAAAATGTTGGGTAGTAAATCCACCAGACACAGTCGGAGGATCCACGTTTTTTTATTAAGAATAAGGAACTTGCCACCCTGTTTGTTTTACCACTTTTGAATCGTTTTTAATTAGTTCGTGGTAGGACTCCTGAGTAAAAGATAAAAACCCGTCCCAATAAATTCTGCTACCTGAACGCAGGAACGATTTCGTGAGTAACTGTTGACTGCAAACAGCTTGGATTCTCGCACGTTCATTTGTTTTTTGTACAATTCATTTGTTTTTAGCCCGCTGCAGCGACAGGGTTCTGTTTTTATATAGGAAACTAGCGACCCGCCCCAGTTTCGCACGGTTTTTACGACTTGATAAAACGTACGTTTAACATTATTGTGTGAATTCTCTTAATGATAGGGAAAACTGCATCAAAATCGTTTTAAAAGTTTAGAAGAACAACGCGATCACATAGAGACCGAAAAGCGACTTTAATTTATATTTATAATTACACTAGCAGCGCCCCGCGGTTTCACCCGCATAAGTGTCGATTCCGTGGGAATATCGGGATAAAAAGTATCCTATGTTTTATTCTGATTTATAACTGTATAGTTTAATCAAAATCCGTCCAGTAGTTTTTGCGTGAAAGAGTAAGAAACATCGTCATAAACTTTCACATTTATAATATTATATACAGGGTGTATATACAGGGTGTATATACAGGGTGTATATACAGGGTGTATATACAGGGTGAATTTTCCAAGTGGGCGTGGATGGCCAAATTCTAAACTATGCGGAATAGCGAAAAGTACTCAAAGGAGTCGCGGGCTCGATTTTGATGAAAACTAAAACTGCATCATTGGATTTTTGAAAAATCAATATTTCTAGCCAGGAATCGAACCCGTTGATTTTGAAAAAAAAAAAAACACACTGTATTATTATACCATTCGATAGTGTCCCTAATAAGGATCAAATTCTGGGAAGTAATGACATACGGCAAACTTAAGGAAAATGTTAAATTTTAATAAACTTCTTATTTTAAAGTTCATACCTACATTACGCACCTTGTTCGAAATGATGCTCAATATTTTTATTAACACACCCGCAGCGCAGTTACCCTCACAACATTATGTTCTAAATTCAAATTTCTATTACGATCTTTGGAAAATATTCTAATGGAATCAATAATATTGTAATGCTGAATGCAGTACAACCCGTGAGACGTCGAATCCAGCTATGTATTAAAAACGATGGTCATCATTTTGAACAATTAATCAGTTAAGATTTAGTAGGTAGGAAACATAACCCGGGCCCGGCTAAATAGTAACAGCCGCACAGGTCAATCCATCAGGTTAAGCTACGCTTGCCGCGGTTGTTGTGTGGATGGTTGACCATCTTTACATACCGAGACCCCTCCATGCCTCGGAAAGTACGTTAAGCCGTTGGTCCCGACTGTCATTCTTGGATCTTTGACTGTCGTTACGGGCAGTCAGAAGCTCGGAGGTCTGACAACCAGTCTTACCAAGGGGAAGGGGTATCGTATTACCCAGTAACTGGGTTGTGGAGTTCAGATAGGCAGTCACTCCAAGTAAAATACTGGTATTCAGCTGCAACCGGTTAGACTGGAAGCCGACCCCAACATAGTTGGGAAAAGGCTAGGCAGATGATGATGAGGTAAGTAACATAAGAAAAATAAAAAAAGGATTTTGTTAAAAATGAGCTCTTTCCTTTAGTTTGCCGTATGTCATTACTTCCCAGAATTCGATCCTTATTAGCGACACTATCGAATGGTGTAATAATACAGTATGTGTTTTTTTTTTTCAAAATCAACAGGTTCGATTCCTGACTAGAAATATTGATTTTTCAAAAATCCAATGATGCAGTTTTAGTTTTCATCAAAATCGAGCCCGCGACTCCTTTGAGTACTTTTCGCTAGTCCTCATAGTTTCGGATTTGGCCATCCACGCCCACTTGAAAAATTCACCCTGTATAGTAGGACGTAGAATATGTAAATAGATAGATCATTCAGTACGTAATAATATTAGCTACCTACTCTAAGAGGTAATATGTGCCTACTTACACGTAAATTCTAAAGAAAAAGATGTACGACAGGAAATTGCCGGGATATTATATGTATATTTTATTGGAATTTTATCCTAAGTTTATTTGATCTTATTCTGTTGGATGGGATTTATTCGAGCATTAAACATTGAGAACCAGTAGTAATTGCTTGTCTAATATTGCCTGTCTCTTCTTTCATGAAAGTTGAAGTAAAGAAAAAAAAAAGATTTTTACTGATTTGTGTGTATATAGTCCTTCCATAGTTCTAGGTAACCATTCCACTTTAGCCATCCAAACACATGTTCCAATATCTTTGTTTCCATATCCTGCAATAGTCCTACACCGGGGGTTATCCTTGAGTGCACTTACATAGTGCGTGGATAATCGTGGATTGGTGGTTCATGTCATTAAAATCGTCTAACGTGCCTATGCGAGTTGGTTTCGGCCCCTCGTACGCATTTCAAAGGTCCGGGACCCTAGGGTCCCGAGATATGTCAAAAACACTTTCAATAATAATATAACGGTCCCGCATGACGGGAACCTCGTAAAAGCCGAGAAAGATAAACAAATCAAGTATCTTATCTTGGCTCGCGAAGTTGTCGTTATGTGGGATGTGGACTCATCGATCATTGTGCCGATATTATTAAAAGTAAATGTTTTAAAAGTCATGAGCCTGGACTAACACCTGATGAGGCTCTCGTTGGGTAGCTGAATTAAGAGCTTTATTCAGAAAGTAGTAGGTACTTCTGGGCACGGCTCGCATTGTTAGGAGGTTCCTCTATCTGGAGTCCTGGCCGCCGGTAGCTTGGACCCTGTTCCCGATAACGATGGGCGACTATTTTATAAAACATTTATTTTGAATTATAATGGACTCATGACGTTAGTTATCGTTATTTTAAAAACAATTAATTCTATCTCTTGGACAATGGTCCAACAGAACTCAGAATAATAGCAACATAATAATAATAGCTAGGAATATTCCATTATACACTTTAAAACATTGGCAATATTGGCCATATTATAACATATACAGAACGGCTTGTTCCCACGAACTCCAAATATCAGCAATAGTAATCAAGATAATATCAATTAACTTGCGTGACATCTCGTCGATCTATTCCACATAATAACGTCACTAGTACTAATCAACTGACTGTAGGCCGGAGCTCCGTTCTTCTGGTCGACGTGTCGAACAAGAATGAAGAGAATAGTTTGTATATAGTTGGTAACAGGCTTATAGGTCTATAGTTAGAAATATCCTTTGGATTTCCTTTTTTATACAACAGAATTATGTTTGATTCCGACCACTGCTTGGGGGTGGAAGTACTTTCGATAATCATATTAAAAAGTTTTGTTAGTGGTCTTGCCAGCAAGGGGTGACCCGTTTTTATGACTTCATTAGTTATTTTGTCTGGGCCTGGACTCTTGTCTATTTTCATCTTCTTTATTTGTTCGATTATTTCAATTTCATCTACAGGATCTATCTCATCGGTGTAGTCCGTTTGCGGATCGTCTACGTAAAATGATTGTGTCTGTGTAGAGCAACTGTATAAGTTCTTATAGTATTTCGTTGCAATGTTTAAAATGTCATCTCTGTTATTGTGTACCGTTTCTTCCCCTTGCAATCCTTCTATTCATTGTTTGTGTGTCCTTAATTCTTTAAGTGCTCGTTTCAAACTTCCAGTTGTGTTTAGATGTCTCTCTATTGTAAGTGACCAGAGGCAATATAATCTCGCTTTATATATCTTATAGTTAATTTGTAAAGAGCTTTTAATTCATTTTTCATACTCCGGGTTTTTGGTTTAGTATTTTGTAGCTCATGTCTTCGTCGTATTAACTGCCTGGTATGGTCAGTAATTACTGACTGTTTTATAACAAAGCAAAAATAACAGTTAACCACAACTCAAAACGGCATTAAAAACGTTTCGTATCGCCGTATTTCATCGTGAATACCGTCAAAGATACCTACCTATTTGAGCACAAAGGAACGTTAAACGTAGCATATTTCATAATATATTTCGTCCTAAATCTTCCAGCTTTGCGCAGACATATTGAGAATTTGATAACAATTTTACCGACATTTTTAATATCCGTTTAAAGTTGGTTTCCACAAAATCACGGTTCTTTGTGTATCTTTTATAATATATTTTATTATGTGATGTACACAATACGGACTAACACCTCCGTTATTCAAGTTTGTGTGAATAAATCTTCGCTTTATGAAACTTCAGTCGACGGACAATGGATGCTATTTTTCTGCAAGCTGGTTTCTTTTCTGCTGTAAAGACAATGGTTATTAGTTTAGAGACGGGTTCATTTTCATTTGTTTTTGAAGTGAAAACTTCTTTAGGCGCGCTGGGCATTTTTTAAGAAGGGAAAATTCATTGAATTCGCGCCACTTTTACCGTAACCGACACCGCTTCGGATGTGTTCGGCTGTCCTCGGAATGTACTCGGTTTTAATGTATATCCGATATATCAGTGAGTGATGGCAAAGTATTCTGTTTGTGTTTTGTTTTCACTTCTGTCGGCACTCCCGGAGTGCCACTGTTTTTGTTTTGGTTGGAGTCATAAGCTGCTTGCCGTACCATTCTGTAAAAATCTCATCGCGATAACTTCGGTGTAGTGATCTAGAAGAGAGTTGTCAATACTATCAATCCTTAGCATCAGCCGGTCTATTCGGTAAAAATGTCTATGAGAAAACTTATATGAGTGATGCTATAGGCCGAACGCCTGAATTAGACGTTGCCTGAGGTAGCTGCGCGGTGCGGGAGGGGTTATAGTTGTCACAAGTTGACGAATCAATGACCCCTCCCGCACCGCGCTGCTACTTCAGGCAACATCTCAGCTAAGCGGTCGGCTTACAGGGATTAACACTATTGACTCTTTCACCTAAGTTAAGGCTCACTTCACTTAACTTTTTACAGTGATATTTTAACAGAACATTTGGTAAAGCAATTTCAAAAACTTGTGTTCCTAATTTTAAAAAGATAAAGGCAAAGGTTTATGACTAACTTGTAACTAATCCTATGTAATAACTTGCTCCAATAAAATAAAATCGCTGAAATACAAATATTAATAAAAACTTGTACTGAAAAGTGCTTAAAATCTTGGCGACACAATATTTGTAAATATTATTTTTTTCAAGGCAAAAATAAAACTTATTACTAACTACATAAGTACCCAATTTATCATAAACGTATGTAGTTCATAAAAACTCTTTATTACAAAAAAATACAACCGACTTCCAAAAAAGTAACTAAAAAAAAGTGAAGAATAACTTTAAATTCAGAAATCGGTGTCTTTTTATTAACGTTTTCGTTTTTTGCCACCGAATCCTCTACAAAATGAAAAAAGAGTCACGTAAATTGGCCAAGAAAAAAAAAAAGAAAAAACTTCGCATAATGCACAGTCGTTCAAAAATATAACCCTTGACGAAGCCAACATCCCAAAATGTCTTTTGCCAACAAAGGACAAATCTATTTCAAGTACATAAACAGCCAACTCTCCCATCGAAAACCATCGTTTTAACTGAACGTTTAACTAACGAAGGCAATAGTAGATGTCTCTAACTAGCCGTTAATGTCAAACGCCAGGTGCAATATGTACCTGAGATAGTTTAATTAAATAGCATTGTGTAAGCTTGGGCTTTGCTGGGGATCGTCCTTACGTCCCGATCTAGACCAAGTGGAATTTCTAACAAAACTAGTAAAATACATAGTTATTTTCATATTAAAGTAAGAATAATATGTTTTGCTACCTGAAAATGTGATTTCATTTTTGTTATTTCAAAAGAATTTCTTCAGCTACCAATTATTACTCGTGTAGTTTAATATCTAAAAAGCTATTAACGTAGGTATTATTTTAAGATTAAAACAGAATTGCAATTACATGTATTATTAAATATTTCTCTAACTTGAATAAATACTGGTCTTTATTCGCAACAAAATATGCTACAGCCTAAAATATTTTTCTACAAAAAAAAAAAGACGGGTTGCACTCCGGGAGTGCCGGCAGAAGTGAAAACTTGAATATTAACGTTGAAATAAATCAATTATGAATTGAATTAAGATAACTAATTTTTTTTCACTATTTCTGCGTCACTTTTTCATTAATCGATGCACTTTGTTCAATTTCCATATTTTAAACACTTTATATACACGAACTTTACGAATACACAGCAGTGTGGCTACTCCACAGACGGTCGAGCCATCAGCTGTCCATCCATCCATCCACATCCACGTCCACCATCACCGTCACCGTCACCGTCCCCGTCACCGTCCCCATCACCGTCACCGTCACCGACATCGTCACCGTCACCGTCACCGTCACCGTCACCGACACCGTCACCGTCACCGTCACCGTCACCGTCACCGTCACCGTCACCGTCACCGACACCGTCACCGACACCGTCACCGTCACCGTCACCGTCACCGTCACCGACACCGTCACCGTCACCGTCACCGTAACCGTCACCGTCACCGTCACCGTCACCGTCACCGTCACCGTCACCGTCACCGTCACCGTCACCGTCACCGACACCGACACCGTCACCGTCACCGACACCGTCACCGTCACCGTCAACGTCACTGTCACCGTCACCGACACCGTCACCGTCACCGACACCGTCGCCGTCACCGACACCGTCACCGTCACCGTCACCGTCACCGTCACCGACACCGTCACCGTCACCGTTACCGACACCGTCACCGTCACCGTCCGTCCGTCCGTCCGTCCGTCCGTCCGTCCATCCATCCATCCATCCATTATCGTGTCTCACTTGGTTCACTTCGGTTGGCGCCGCCGCCGTAGAAAGAGGGGGGGGGGGGGGAATCTCGGTGTATTCCCGTTCGTCCCATCGACTTCGTCCCCTTAAGGAGCCCTTAGAAAACAAACACGAAATTCGGAAAGCATTTATTGTATTTAAAACAATACAACATTTCTACACACAGAGATATTATTATATATGTCTTGTAGCTTAATTGGTAATGGTATGTTATCATTTTAAATGCTTAATCCCGTTCGTCGCAAGACGGGGACGAAGTCGGTGGGACGAACGGGAATACACCGAAATCTCTCCTGACGGTCACGTGTCCTGACGCGAGTTTAACATTTTTTCCCCATACAAAAAGTGTGCAACGCCGCTAAAGAAGTTTTCACTTCAAAAAAAAAATGTTTCGGACTACAAAAAAATCTCAACCGTGAACGAACAAACTGGTAAAACAAAGGAAAACTAACATCCAAGAAAGACTGCACTAACATGAAATGATGCAGTAACATGGTGTAAGTTCAAGCGATAAGTATAACTCGGGAATGGGAGCTTGGCACGCGATGCATTCACGTCGCTACGATACATCATGTTTTCATGTCGGTTGAAAGCTCAGAACGCTTGACGGAGGAGGTTTATTTCACTGCTTGATACTACAGAAATATTGATAATGCTATGGTAGAAGTTTCGTAATATTTGTTTGTCTAAATTTATTGAAGAATGATAAGATGATGCCACTCACCCGTCTTCAGGTTGTCGTTGTGTAAAAACATGGTCATGTCTTGATGAATTATGGGTGTGAGGATTTGGATTATTATTGACAGATTGTCCAAATAGGCAAAAGTGACAGATGTGGAAGTCGTACCTTTGGCAGTGGGACAGAAGAGTACCCTGATTGCGTAACACACTATAAATCAAAATCTGCATGAATGTTTTTGAAGGATATAACTAATCCATTGGTTTATATGTTCGAAAAATTTGCCTGCTCAGCAACGTAAAAAACGCAATGAATGTTCTTGAACTGTCAAAATGAAAGCCTTTGCTACTGATAGTGTGTTACGCAATTAATCCGCAGGTTGAAAAAAAAACTAAAGATGCCTCATCTTCGACATAATTGTTTAAATCATACATCGAGGAGGTTTATTTCAGAGCATGTTACTACTGAAAAATAGACAGAGATTGATACTTAATGCTTTAAAAAAGTAAAAAAAAAGAAATAACTTTGCAATTTTTTTGTATCGAGAAAAATTCATTGAATCATGTATTCCTTTTACATGATACTAGACCAAAGAGTCAAAAAACATATACCAAAATGTTAAATCCTTATTCCACATACTTAACAAGTTATACGAAATAAAAGAACAACCTTTTTTTAATATGCATATCTTATAATGGCTGCGACACGCGGTTTCACCCGCATAAGTGTCGATCCCGTGGGAATATCGGGATAAATCCTATGTCCTTCCCCGGGACTCAAACTATCTCTATACCGAATTTCATCTAAATTGGTTTAGTGGTTTAGGCGTGAAAAGGTAACATACAGACAGACAGAGTTACTTTCGAATTTATAAAATTAGTATGGAAGTATGCATTTTAGGATAAATTGTAATAGAATAAGGTACGAGTATATTGTTCTATTATTCGTCATATCACCACATCAAGCCACGAAAATCATAGTTTCCTATCTTCATACTTCAACTCGCGACTGGAACGGTTGCTTGGCACGCGATGCATCCTGCACGTCGCAGATATACATCATGTGTGCCTTCAGCAAAATGAAGGTTCTTCTCGTTATGTACCGCTAATGTTATGAACGAGCTTCCCTGCGGTGTTTCCACTGTGTGATATATTGGCTTGTTGTAAACACTGATGTGGTCTATTATGTTGTGTTAATATTTAGGGAAGAATTTTGCTTTTTGAGTAGTTTGTCATTTATTTAACACTTTGAGCGGAGCAACGTTATAATACGTAAAATTTGATAAGCGCTATTTGACACAACGTTTAATCACGTCAGCAAAAACTATGTCTTTCTTAAAACAACGTGTATAAACGGCTGCGGCTTATACCAATTCCTTCAAGCCACGTCATCACGCCGTATCACTTAAAATTTTCGGACTGCTAGCGCCACTCCACGTTAGTTTTTTTGTACTCACACACATAGATTCTAATTACGTATTTTGTATGAGAAAATTTGAATACCCAGATGCTCCGCTCAAAGTGTTAAGTAACTAATAAAAAAATTTAAACTGATACTGAATTAAAACTACAGTCCTGTTATTCATCACATCCCCTCATCAGCCCATAAAGAGTCGGACTATTCTTTAAAAAACCGGTCAGATGTGAGTCGGACTCGTACACGAAGGGTTTCGTACCACAAGACAAAAAACGTCGAGAAAAACACGTTTCTTGTATGTAAAAATAAAATAAAGTTAAAAATTATAGGGTGACCCCCTGTAATTTTTAACTTTATTTTATTTTTATTATTTTTTGTTAGAGCGGCAATAGAAATACACAATCTGTGACAATTTCAACTGTCTACCTCTTACGGTTCATGAGATACAGACGGAAGGAGGGACAGCAAAGGCTTAGTTGACACCCTTTGGGAACGGAACCCGAAAAATCTTACCGTGAAAACTTAGGTGAAGTGACCTTGAAGTGAGCTGTCAATAGTGTCAATCTTTGAAATGAAAGATTGACAAGTGTAATGTCAAACTTCTATACTAAAAAAAATGAAAACACAAAAGACTTAAATGTCAGATTAGTCTCTGGGATTAAAAAACGAACTATAAATTGCCGTCTTTAATTATTTATTTAAAAATGTCTATTCTTCATTTATTTCTTCTCCATAAAGGTTTCATAACGTTTCTATTACCTCATTAGTTCAATATGCTTACCCGGAGGGAAAAAAAAACAAAAAAAATCCTTGTTGTTTTCGACTTATATTTCGGTGAATAACTTCGAAACCTGACGCTTTAGGATATAATGTTACATTACATTTTTTGTTTGTATAAGTGTCTTCTATCTAAATATATAACTTTTGTTGTGCACCGCGATTCTGAAAAAAAATTAAAATGGCGGCCGACCTTAGGGCCACCCTCCATACAAAAATCTTCAAACCCCTTTTCACGGTGAGATTTTTGCAGAATAGATCGGCTGCGTTGTATACTTCCCTATCTTCATCCTTCAGCTCTTGAGTGGAGCTGACTCTTGGCACGCGATGCATTCACGTCGCAGAGATACATCATTTGTGCTTCTAGTATAATTAGGGCTCTTCTAGCTACGTACCGCTAATGTTATGAATGATATTTCCTGCAGTGTTTCCACTATGTGATATATTGCTTAGATTTTGACACATGTTGCGTAAATATTCAGGAAGGTTTATTACAATTTCGGAGATGTGTGATTAAATAGAGTTTACTAATATCTCTTAATATTACTTATAAAAACCCAAAAGTCTACTCTGAATTCTCGCAGTTGGTACTCCTATATTCTAACAAGATGGCCACCCATTCATCCGAAAGTAAATCAGAATCCGGTCTGGTATCTAGGAAAGTAGTGAGAGTATTATTTTTTAATCATATGCCTTTAGTTATCTAGAAAGAAAGAACGAATAACATTTATTTGGCAACGGATCGTGAAGCAACACACCACCATACACCGCCACACACCACACACCGCCCCTCACCATATATCGACACACACCACAACATACCACCACACACACCACCACACACCACCACATATCACCACACACCCCTACACACCACACACCACCACACACAACTACACCACCCCACACCATACATCACCACACACCACACACCGCCAAACACCGCACACCAACCCACACCATACATCACCACACACCACCACCACATATCACCACCACCACATATCACCACACACCCCTACACACCACACACCACCACACACCACCACACACCCCTACACCACCCCACACCATACATCACCACTCACCACACACCGCCAAACACCGCACACCACCCCACACCATACATCACCACTCACCACACACCGCCAAACACCGCACACCACCCCACACCATACATCACCACTCACCACACACCGCCAAACACCGCACACCACCCCACACCATACATCACCACACACCACCACCACATATCACCACCACCACATATCACCACACACCCCTACACACCACACACCACCACACACCACCACACACCCCTACACCACCCCACACCATACATCACCACTCACCACACACCGCCAAACACCGCACACCACCCCACACCATACATCACCACTCACCACACACCGCCAAACACCGCACACCACCCCACACCATACATCACCGCACACCACCACACACCACAACACCATCACATCTAAATAATTTTTCCCCGTCTATTTACCACCATGTAGCCTTAAAATGTAAAAAGTAACATTTCATCCCAGTTACTGAAATTCCGGTAGGTAAATGACTTATGAATCATTAGTACTCATATGAGTCTAACAAAAGATTAGGATCAACTTTCTAAAACAGTAACCGAGTGACTTAATTCTATTCTCAGACAGTTTCACAATTATCATGCACTCCAGCGAATTCGACACTTTTAGCCGCCACATCCTAATGTATTTTCCTAGTCAGTCCAACTTCAGTCAGGTAGACTTAACTTTTTAATTGAGTTGGCAACACGCATACCGTTAGAGTGTGACTTTCGAATGCTACGGCACAGTTACAAGACGGGCCTTTATTGCTCTTTGTTGCCAAGTCCCAATAGACCCCCCGATCGAGTTATCCGTAATGTTATTACCTATAATAACTATGAATTCTCATAATAGACTCGTTTCGTTGCGATAGGGACTTAATGGGTTACTGAACTGCCGGTAACAATAACTTTAAACAAATGAAACGGTGTAGGAAGTTGTTTAAGGACAGCCATTATCATAAGTCTTAGCTTGTCCTTAATAAATTATTGTTGGCATTGTGGCTTCCATCCGTACCAGATGGGACAAGATAATTATCAGTAATAGAATTTAGTTATAGAATATTGTTTGGAGTTAACCATTCAGGTATCAAATAAAGGACTTTTCAACATAATTACTAAATTTTTCAACCTGCACCTTAGCAGAACCATAATCAGCCTATAATGTTCCCATTGGTGGGACACAGGCCTCCTCTCTGTGAGAGGGAGTGGGCCATAATCCACCACGCGGGTCCAGTGCGGGTTGGCGGATGTCACCTGTCTTCGAATTTTTGGTTCTAGGAGATGCCGTTTTCCCCACAATGTTTTCCTTCACCGTTTTGAGAGGAGTCGTGATGAAATAATTTACACAAAGTAAAGTGCCTGCTTGGGTTCGAACCCACGGCCCTACGACTTGTAAATCGCGGCCGTTACCACTGGTCCACTACTGCTCTCATCCGTACCTTTAAAAAAAAATTATCAGCCATTAATGCCCCACTGCTGCGCAAAGGCCTACTCTCCACATCTCTCTGTCCAGAGCTGCCAAAGGCCAATCTTTATTAAAGGAGTCCCAGCTCATCCCGCCATCTCCGTCTGGGCCTGCCGCGATGTCGTTTGCCATTTACAATACCCGTACCTTACCTTATCTTTCACTCTTATCCATTTGAGCAGTACTTAATATTTTTAATAGACGGTGATCACCTTCATAATGTTTTCTCATCCCACGTCGTGCACGGAAGATCGCGCCTGTAAATTATTTTATAGGTCGCCAATTTCAAGTCAGCGATGTAACCAATAAAGGCTCCAATGACTAAAATTGCTAACAAGATGACAATTCTATTTGCATAATGCAAGCATTTCTATCTTTCCTTAACAACGAAAATTCTGTTTAAGGAAAATTGAAGCCTTGAAATTGGGCGATTTAATGAGGTTCAAAGCTTTGAAGGTTTTCTTTAGGAAGTGGATCTAATTTGAAATAACATATTCAAGCTGGGAAATTTTAACAATGAAGTGGCCTAAGTGATAATGAATTACTTGAAGTGGGGGAAGGATGAGTATCACACATGCGTGTTCTTTTTCTTCGTGTCGCTGGCACGAATTTATTTTAAACTAGCTGCGCCCTGCAGTTTTACCCGCATAGGTGTCGATCCCGTGGGAATTTTGGGATAAAAAGTAGCCTATGTGTTAATCCAGGGTGTCAACTACCTCCATACAAAATTTTATCAAAATCGGTCCAGTCGTTTGAGCGTGAAGAAGTACCAAACATATATAAACACACACACACACACAAACTTTCGCCTTCATAATATTAGTGTGATAGTGTGATCTTGTTTTCCCAAAACTTTGCCACTTCCACAGCGTTGTCGGTGGCAGCGCAGAGGTCACTTTGACTGCATGTTTTGGGACACAAAAGGCAGGATAGGAGGTGGAGCATGGTTTGTGACATAGCTCCACAATCACACCCTACCGCCGCCGTTCCGTCAAGGTAGCTCCACTTTACCAAGTTGGAATTACATCTTCCCACTTGAGTCCGAAGACGGTTCAGAAACTTCGTGTTATTTTAGGAACGTAGGTGGTGTTTATCTGAAAAAGGAGCTTTTGTTTGGAGAGCTAGTATATTTGAGCAAAACAATATTTGTCTAGTATATACACAATGGATCGAATTGAAGTGTTTTGGATTTCGTCTTGCTAGGCCGTTAGGTTCGGGTATACATACCTATATATACGGGTTAGGGACGTAAATACGACAGTAAATTAAACTTAGGTCTAACTCATGACGTTCCCAGTCCACAAACAAAAATTCGATCAAATACATAATATTCAGTTAGTCTCGATAGCTAGTCGGCCCATCACTACCTAAGTATGTATATAAACTGTTTGAATGTATACTGAATTTGAATTAGAATATGTTTTTTTGAAAAATATATTTTTTATTTTCGATGTTTGGTTTTAGATGACTTTTTGGTGGTTTTAAAATACTCCTATGCCTAGTATTGCCATTGCTTTTATGTAAAAATAATGATCAACCACATTCCCAAACAGTTGTTCACTTATAATCTAATCTCTGTTATACGATACAACATACTTATCACCCGTATACACAAACAATACTAACTTGTCTAAGGACTGATTTTTCCATCGCCAGATAACTTTTATTCGAGGAGTAAAATTGACGTTTGACATTTTTTGTATGAAATAACTGTCAAAATTTCAAAATTATTCCTTGAATAAAATTATCTGATGATTGAAAAATCAGCCCTAAGTAAAGTAGCAATACTATGCGAAGTAAAGCATTTTTCAATGCGTTCCATATGACAAGCCTTTCACTTCATAAAAATTAAGTGAACGCATAGTGCTGATCGCCACTCAAGTATTGTCATAAATAGGTTTTTGGGACCCTGACCTCATAGTTATGTTTGTGAAGACGGGTGTTAGTATCTAAGGCCTGATTTTTCAATAGTCAGATAACTTTTATCTGAGGAATAAATATTGCGGTTTGGCAGTTTTTGTATAGAAAATATGTTAAACTTGACGGTTTTCATTCATTTCACTTAGTGTACATGTGACGCTTGAGGGGTTAATTATTCTTCACATAAATCTTATCTGGCTATTGAAAAATCAGCCCTAACTACTACAAAGCAGTTGGTAAAGCCAAGGAATTGGTAGCTAGCGAACATCGGAATTCAATTAAAGTTCGGTTACAGTATCGGTACTCAGAACATCCGTAAGCAGTTGAATTGCTGAAAATTTTGGGGTTCAAACACTTCAATCTATAGGTACCTATAGTCAACCTCTTAATTGCTTTGCCTCTTTTGACAAAAGCTATCAGGAAATCAAAACTTCGCTGAGGTTGAAACTATGTTTCTGGCACATAGACTCATCTGCCTAGCCTTTTCCTAACTACATTTTGATCGCTTTTCAGTCTGACCCGATGCAGCTGAATACCAGAATTGTACATGAAACGACTGCCTATGTGAACTCCACAACCCAGTTACTGGGTAATGCGATATCCATTGGTAAGACTGGTTATCAGACTTTCGGGTTTCTGTCGACCCATAACAACTGCCAAAGATCCATAAATAACAGCCGGGACCAACGTCTTAACGTGCTATCCGAGACACGGAGGGGTCTTGATATGTAAAGATGGTAGAAGTTTATCCTGATCGATCGGTTGATCGATTGTGAGCCCCTCTACACTTTTAAAAAAACACAGATCAAGCACTGTTACTTTTCCACATAAATACTGTTCCAAACACTTGGAACTATTATCAAATCGCTGTTATACCTACACAGTTCTGCAATAGAAGGCCGCTAACCGCTATTAAATAACTCGGGTTCCGTACTGGACTGCTAGTCAATTAGATGGGCTTGTTTAAAATGAGTATCTTTTTTTATTTTAAATAAAAGTGCTTCCAAACACAACTCTGTAATTACTCCAACTCTTAAATAAAGAGATTGTGGGTTCGAATCCAAGCAGGCACATTTGCATTTTGTGTAATTTACTTCATCACCACTGCTCTGAAAACGTTATAGCTCAAAATATTAATTGCTGTGTCCTTGTATCCTTCCATTTGTGTATCCTTTTAAGTTTTATAATGATAGCAAAACTAGTCTTTAACTCGCGAAAAGTTGAAGGGAAACATCGTAAGGAAACCGCTATGTCCTAGAAACAAAAATTCGAAGACATGTGACATCTACCAATCCGCACTGGGCCTACGTGGCGGAATACAACCCACTCCCTCTCACAAGGAGGAGACCTGTGTCCCAGCAGTGGGAATATTATAGATACTTAGGCTGATTACCTATACTATAATAAATAACTCGGGTTCCGTACTGGACTCCAAGTCAATTAGCGTTACTTGTTTAAAGGGAGTTCTTTTTCATTTTTTTAATAAAGGTGCTTCCAAACACAACTCCGTAATTACTCGAACTTTTATATGGTGAAGCGAAATTAGTTTGCGTACACGTGAAATAAAAGTTCCAGGGATGTTTTTTATTTCATTTTCTTTTGCTACCTGTAATTATCGAGCAATTGGGAAGTTTTTTAATTTTAGTTTTGCGTGTATTGTTATTTTTTAAATAGCCATTGTGATGTTGAATTTTGACTTTCGATGGGAATACGTTTTTCGTTTTCCTGCTCATTTTTTTTTTTTGACAGCGTCCTTAATATGACTTTCATGTTTGCCAAATTCATGACACCTACTCCTTTTTTCAAACGTCAGGTCCTACAGGAGTATTTTTCCTTAATCGCGGATACGGGCACGAATCTGACAAAAAAAAATCTTAAATATACACGTACGACAAAACAACTACTTATTGTTAATTTGCAGATATGTCCAAAAAAGTATTTAGTTTTCTTTTCCTTTTTGGAAACAATACTACCAGCATAGCTATTCACAAACACTCGATACGCTTCCGTATCGTATCGAACATTAATCATTGTTATCGTAGGAGTCTTCTAAACGCTGTTCACAAGTCCAAAACCCGAAAATTTTGTCAGTTTAAATCAAATAGACGCCCGCTATTCTTCCAACAGCTATTTGCTATTGAGGGCAAGTCAAATCAGGTTATCGAAATGTCAGGTTTTCGATACGATAGCCTGTCGTATGGTTGTGAACCAGGGCTCTGGACTACCAGGGTAGATTGCAACACGATATTTCATCGAAATCTGTTCAACCAAAAAGGATCCTTAAGGATATCAAGCAAGCTTTCGCATTCTTTTTATTATTCATAAGAATATCTGACATAACCAGGCTTGGCGCGTTTTTTGACAGGACATAAAAAGTGACAAATTCGCAGTGGCGCTCGCTCAGCGGGAGGCCTCCCTAATAGGATCACTGTGAGGGCTCCATAAATAATGCCCTCTTGAGTTTACAGGGACACGGCTACAAAGTTCGGGGAAATAATTATTTAAATTATGCCTACTTACATATTTATTTTGTTTACAAGTAGATTTTTCTATTTCAGCATAATGACAGTAACGGTACACTTGACGAAAATTACGCAACGTAATTTCGGCCTGATGTGTCGTAGGTAATTTAAAAAGCATTGCAGGCGTATACACGCCGTATGCTGTCGCGTAATTTCGCAGCAGATACCTACTTATGTGTTACTTCTGACCGCGACATCATCCGTGTGAAATTTCTTGTTCCCCCGACCCATCCCGTCGTATCGCATCACCTGACCGCGCTATCACTTCGTTTACGCTTGGCGCTCTTTCTGTCTTTTCTTGGTTGTGTCTTATTACTCGGGTCCTAAGAGTCATAACGTGATGTTAAATAACCTAAAGTCTTCCTCAAAAATGGGGTTATCTAATGAAAAAAGATTTTATCAAATCCGATTAGTGGTTCCAGAGATTAGCGCTTCCAAATAAACTTTTCCGCTTTATTATTAGTATACCTATTCATATACCTATACCTATTCATATATTTACTAGCAGCGCCCCGCGGTATCACCCGCATAAATTTCAAAAGACACGTGGCGCCATCTATTATCATAATAACGTTATTGTTGTTGTCCTTGGGAACAACACTTATTTAAGGGTTGAAAGGTACCCTATGTCCGTTTCTGTATACCTGACAACGTATATGCAAAATTTGAGGATGATCGGTTCAGTGGTTGAGGCGTGAAAAGGTAACAAACAAACAAAAATACTTACTTTCGCATTTATTAGTTAGGATTAGGATTTGCATTCCATAATGTTGTAGAGGTGTTACAATGGCTTAAAGCTAAGGTACAATTATGGACCCCGTAGGGCACAGCAAAAAGTATACAATTAATTCTTAAAATAAAAATAAAAGGACACAAATTAACAATAAACAATTTTTTAAATATGTTATTAACATTAAATACGTAAATACCTATAGAAAGATGGATATAGATTTCAGCTCTCCTATTTAGATAGATGGGAGACGACCTTTGTTGAGCACCAGTCCCCCCAATGACCTATGATGACCGGTCAGAGGGGCCATTGACGGGCTGTAGTCACGAGATTGATGATTGGGTACGTTATTTTTAGCTGAAAGTAATACGTTATTTTTAGTCAGTCACCTTCTTCACGTCAAAACATTGCTACCACAAACAAGAAAAGAAAAAACGGGTTGCACTCCGGCGGGAGTGCCGGCAGAAGTGAAAACTTGAATATTAACGTTGTGCATTTTTGATATTTTTCATCTTTGTTCAATTTCCATATTTTTATATACTTACACGAATTTTACGAATACACAGCAGTGTGGCCACTACACAGACGGTCGAGCCATCAGCTGTCACCATCCATGGATGCGCGTGGCACGCTGTAACATAAACACTCACGAACATTCGCGCAAGCGCCCTGCGCCGCCTAAACGAAACAGCAGGCATACATTTTCGCCGCGCCGTAGAAAGAGAGGGGGATACTTCCTCTCCTACGCCGCGCCGGCTGTCTACTCTCCATCCGTCTTCCGAATTTTCGATCAGGTCACGTGTTCTGACGCGATGTCCTGACGCGAGTTTAACATTTTTCACCCATTACAAAAAAAGTGTACAACGCCGCTAAACAAGTTTTCACTTCAAAATTAAACAAGGTTACCTGACACAGAATCCAGGTTTTCGCCTGTGGATGGCGTCAGTGGCGTTCTGAAGTTTCTACCTACCACCGCCATGGGAGGAAGACGTGAGTGCATGTATGTGGATATTTTTATTATTTGCACACCCATTAAGGTAGGATATACATTCTGTATGGGGGCGACCTTTGCCCAGCAGTAGAACAATACAGGTTAACGAAAAAAAATAGATTAGGTATATATAATTATGTCGGCGGCCGTTCAACTGACGGCCTGAATGATATTTAATTACGAGTATAGTTTAGGTTGGAACTGTAACCAATCACGCGCGAACCGAATTGGTCGCAGTAACTAAGCCAGGGCACCTCGGCCAAATGGGTAAAAGTCAAAGCATTTATTTCAAATAGGCACATAAAAGGCACTTTGAACGTCAAAAATTACATTAATAAAATAGAATTGATTCTAGTCGCCCCTTCCAAAAGGTAGTTTTCGTATGGAGAAGAATGGGCAAGAAACTCCACCGTTAGGTTAGAACTGTGGTCAACCGCGTGCGAGCTGAGAGAGCGAAGCGAGGCGAGCACTACTTCCAAAGGCCAGGCGGTTAACTAAATGGCTAATTTAACCAGTTGGCAGCGACATAAATATATAGATTTAAAGAACTTTTGTTGTAATTACATATCACATACATAATTACAACAAATCATCATTAATTTATTTATTAGGACTCAAGCGTGGTAGCATCAGATAACGTTGTGACGTAACCTGAATTAGGCTTTTGTGGAGCACTGGACTGCAATAGGCCGAGTTGATTGATTGAATCACGGTTGCCGGACTTGCCAGGCGTGATGTCCTATAGGCAATATCTTGATGGGTTTTCTCTATAGGCATTCTAAACAGCCCGAGTCGAGAATATTTCCTCCAAAATCTGCCAGACAAACTTTAGTTTATGCAAGCGTAATTTGGTACCTTCCAAAATAGTTCCATAAAGGCTTGATACGCATACAGAATACCTCGTGATCATTAGCTACCCGAACTTAATATACAAAGGCCCAAACTTCGGTTAAATTCTCGAATAATTGGGACTACATAACTTGCTCAAAGTGCGCCTAGCATCAAGCAAAGTACTTCCTCTTCAGTTTAGAATCAATCTAACTAGACTTTAACCTAGACTTCAATAGTTAAATGAACTTGTGAACTAACTCCAGCGGAAAATTGCTGGCAATTAGTTACATCTTAGATTTAAATTGTGTTGAACAATTAGTAAAGATATTATTGGCAGCTATGTGGTTTTGAGTCTTCAATCTTGCTTTGGTTTGATGTTGTAGAATGTTTTAGCCAGTAATTTATCTTCGCGTTCAGTAAATCTTCTGTTGGAAGTTTGTAGACGAAGTAATGAATGAGATAAAGTTATTTGTAAGCGGTACTCTCTATTTGGTTATCAATGATTGATTTTATTGGGTGTCTTGTAAGTTACGGAGTGATACGGAGATGGAGGTGCTGTTTTTCTTTCTTATTTCATCATCTGCTTGTAGGTCCACTGATAGTCATATGTCCCGCCAATCGCTCGTCATTAAACTAAGAAACAATTATAGTCTATACAAATAAATAATTGAAGTGTCTGTTTGAAATGTCAAAATAACAGCTTTTTGCTTTTTAAAAGTATAATTATACGATACTTATAACAAAACAACATTTTCTTTTTTTTTTGTCCGTCTGTCTGTTTTATTCCGGCTAATCTCTGAAACGACTGGACAGATTTCGACGGGTCTTTCACTGGCAGATTTTTATTTTTATTAACCGACTTCATTAACTATTAATGTCACATTGCTGGGCAAAGGCCTCCCTACTCTCTTTCTACCTCAAAAGTAGCCTAAGAAGTAACTTAGGATAAGTACTTTATTTAAAAAAGAAAAAAGTCAAAGGTATTAATGTCACGCGAACGAACGCTAGTTCATAAATATAAATAAGTACTTGAAAAACATAGGTTTCAAAACGAACAGTCACACTGCTACAAAAATTCTGTATTGTGGCACAGTTTACATGCCATAGGTTCGTCCTTCACCTGATAGATGGCGCTGCAAGTCACTTCCAACGTTCCAAGATTTTTAAGGGGAGTGCCGCCTACTAACACCGAGACGCTGATCGGCCTTGATTTCAAGTGTGTACCTAAGTATTTTGGTACACAAGTTTGAAGCTTAATCATTTCGACTATTAGGTACGTGTAGGACTCGCTGTTTTCCAACTACCAGTTTTGGGTACCGAAAATTAGCAAGTTCAGGTGCAGCTGAAATTGACTTGACGTGCTGGAACCAGTATTTACCTTAATATTATGTGGATAGTATCCCACGACTGGGCAAAATGTCTTCCTTGTAGTCGTGCACATTGACCCCAAGAATATCAGGAAGTCAATGCTAGCGTTCTTAGATCCGCATGACCACGCGTGCGTGACCGGCCTCCTCCATTTTTTTTTTAATGTTGTTTCGGATTCTATGACACTTCAATAATTTGTTTTGGGTCCTGCCAAATTTCACCGAGAGCAATGGTGGCCCAGTGTTAACTGACTTACGAATTGTATTTCATACTTTGAGTAAATTATTCCATCAACATTGCTCTCAAAACGGTGAAGGAAGACATCGTAAGGAAACCGGCTTGTCCTAGAACCAAAAATTCGAAGACATGAGACATTCGCCAACCCGCATTGGGCCAGAGTGGTGGATTATGGCCCACTCCCTCTCACAGAGAGGTGGCCTGTGTCCCAGCATTGGGAATATTACAGGTAGATTATAGAATAGAATATACACCACTACCACTACCACTTTATTATGTACACCATATAAATTACAGACATAAATATAGAAAACTTTACAATAGGTGACACAATGGGTGGTCTTATCGCTAAGAGCGATCTTTTAAAGATAACCTTTGGATGGATTAAAAACGGGAACGACAGACAAATACTGTAGGTAGTCTGTGGTGTACCATTTACACAATACAATAAATACATACATAAAGTACTATTAATCTATATAAATATATACGGTACATAACACACACACATACACAACAACATATATTATACGACGAGCATACATAATATGTCGTTGACAGTGATTATTAGAACAGAACTCACATAACGACCTTTTTTATCTAACACCGTAATCACGTTTTTCCCAATTAGCTATCCAGAAAGATGTTCTTATTAAGACTACCTTTAAATGTAGATATAATTATACATATATGTATTACTAGCTGTGCCCGCGACTTCGTTCGCGTGGATGTCGGAACTTAACAATATCCTGCGAGGATACCGATTCAAATCTTTATTTTTTATTTAAGCTAGTGCTTCTCTATTAATAACATTAGTTGTGGAACCATCTGAAGCGTACACAAAAAGGTTATTGGGGTTGTTTACGCGTGAAAGAGCTACGTATAGTTGACCATGGGAAAAGCATCCAATACTTAGGTCCACCCCCGCAACGGATAATGTCTGGCCCTGAGCTTTATTAATCGTCATGGCATAACAAAGACTGACTGGGAATTGCACTTGTTTGAAAGAGAAAGGAAAGTTGTTAGGAATAATAGGTATTCTTGGAATAAAAACAATATCACCGGCACCGCAACCGGTTAATATTTCAGCTTCGATAATGTTTTGCTGCAGATTTGTGACTTTGAGCTGAGTGCCGTTACAAAGTTTGGGAGGACATCAATTTCTGAGGAGAATTATTGGAACACCGATTTTTAAAACTATTTTGTTGGCGGGAAGTCCGGGTGTGTTGAGGGAATCCAAAAATTCTACCGAGTAGTGCGTGGCGTCATCTTCTTCCATAACTGTATTTATAGAGGTGTATTCTCTACTATTCCCGGACACATGCATCAATATTTTTAAATTAATTGCCGCAGCTTGGTCATTGCGGGGAGTCAAAATAGCTCGCTGATATAGCCAAGAACCGGCTTGATTTCCCATATTTGTGGAATCTCCGTACACAGAAGAAATTAGCTCTTGTTGTGATGTAACGCAAGAACAGAGATTAGCGACCAAATTAACTTTTCCATCTTCTTGTACGGGGTATGTGCCATCGCCTATTTGTAACAATAAATTGGAAAACTCCTGTGCATTTTCGCAGCCTCCTAACTGTGCACGCATATTTACGCTCAGGTGTGTAGATGATATATTGCGCCATAAAACAGAACTCTTCAGACATGCAGCAATTTCATCGGCTCTCGTTCCTCGGGGTACTATCGGGAGTGTCTGCCGAAAATCACCGCAGAACAGTACCGTAATGGCCGGTCATTTTGCCTTATGTCCTGCAAAGTTCTATTCACTGCTTCTACAGCTTTGCGGTTTGCCATTGTGCACTCATCCCTAATAATTAAAACACAATCGCGTAAAACCTTTGCTTTATCGCTATTTCATGATATGTTGCAAACCGGGCTTTCCGTACGGTCCAAGTCGATAGGAATTTTAAATGTTGTGTGTGCCGTTTTTCCTCCAGGCAATAATGTGGCTGCTATCCCTGAAGAGGCGACAGCAAGGGCAATTTACTTTGGTTCCTTATTCGAGCCAAAATAACATTGGTTAGGAAAGTTTTCCCTGTGCCACCCGGTGCGTCTAAAAACAGGATTTCACCCGAGGCGTTATCTACACTGCAGCATTCCCTATCAAACGTCTGGCGCTGTTCCTCTGTCAAATTTGCGCAGTCATTTTGTAAAATTTCTTCGAGTTCCACGGGATTGTAACTAATTTCTGATACGTACTCTCTGTCCATCGACTACCGGTGTGGGCAAACCATAACAACGCCATCTATCGAAGTGCTATTAATATTCAATACTGCACGTAGTTGATCTCCAGATGTAGTCCATATTATAATTTTCAAATTTACATTTTTGATGTGAAAACTTCTTTAGCGGCGTTGCACACTTTTTGTAATGGGTAAAAAATGTTAAACTCGCGTCAGGACATCGCGTCAGGACACGTGACCGTCAGGAGAGATTTCCCCCCCCCCCCTCTCTTTCTACGGCGGCGCCAACCGAAGTGAACCAAGTGACACACGACAATGGATGGATGGATGGATGGACGTGGACGTGGACGTGGACGTAAAATGAAAAAAGTGACGCAGAAGTAGTGAAAAAAATTAGTTATATTAATTAAATTAATAATTGATTAATTTCAACGTTAATATTCAAGTTTTCTCTTCTGCCGGCACTCCCGGAGTGCAACCCGTCTTTTTTTTAGGTGTGAACTGATTACGATGAAACAAAAAACTCAATGTTACTTCAATTTATAATTTTTAACGCAAATATTGTTGCGTATAAACGTGAAGTTGTGAGACCAAGTGCATATTAACACACATTAACTAATTTTGTCCAGAGATGGCGCTGTTTTAATATTTATTTCTGAAACACTTAGAATTTTCTAATTTACAATTTTTAGGTGTGTGTGAACTGATTACGATGAAACAAAAAACTCAATGTTACTTCAATTTATAATTTTTAACGCAAATATGTTGCGTATAAACGTGAAGTTGTGAGACCAAGTGCATATTAACACACATTAACTAATTTTTTCCAGAGATGGCGGTGTTTTAATATTTATTTCTGAAACACTTAGAATTTTCTAATTTACAATTTTTAGGTGTGTGTGAACTGATTACGATGAAACAAAAAACTCAATGTTACTTCAATTTATAATTTTTAACGCAAATATGTTGCGTATAAACGTGAAGTTGTGAGACCAAGTGCATATTAACACACATTAACTAATTTTGTCCAGAGATGGCGCTGTTTTAATATTTATTTCTGAATCACTTAGAATTTTCTAATTTACAATTTTTAGGTGTGTGAACTGATTACGATGAAACAAAAAACTCAATGTTACTTCAATTTATATAATTATTATCGCAAATATATATAAACATAAAGTTGTGAGACCAAGTGCATATTATATTAACACACGTTAACTAATTTTACTTCTGGTAGGTACACTTTAAATTCAAAAATCTTTTGATAGACTGAACCGATTGCAATGAAACAAAAACTAAATGTTACTTCAAGTTACGCTAAATCGTTGTGTATAAAAGTTATCTACATTTATTTCGTACATTTTACGTGATGCTCGGATAACTAAACATACAAACAGACAAACAGACAAAAATTCTAAAAATGCTGGAATTGGGTTCTATTGGTTGTCCTTTAACACCCTGGCTATATTTTTTTATTTTTTTTTTAATGTACAAAAATTTCTTTTCTACAGTTTTATTATATGTATAGATGTTCTACTTAAATATAATGAATAAGATTTTCCACAGTAATAAGCAGAAGTAATAATGTCACGTTATACAGGTAGAAGATATTAATATATGGTATGAAGTAGGTGTAGGTGTAGGTGGGTGAGTTTCCCACTTTATGTGAAGTCGTGATAAAATTGTGATGAAGTCGAGTAGTATTACCGCAATATTTGGTTTAAGAACAACTTTATTTCTCATAAGAATTCATACATAATTCACTTACTGAGAAACAATATTTAAAACTAAGGTTAATAATTAGAGCGCACAGATGTACGTATATAAAATAACAAAACAAAATAGCAAAGAGAAAAAAAAGAAATGTGGGTAAACAGATAACATAAACTCGATCGTTAACCAAACTAACTAAAATATTATATTGTAATCAAAATGAATATTTACTACGAATTTACAGCTTTAAGAATTAGTCATTACCAAGGGGTGTCGTGTTAACCAGTAACTGGGTTGTAAAGTTTCCAGATGAATACCAGTATTTTGCACGTAGCGAAAAGTGTTAGACTGGAAGCCGACCCCAACATATTTGAGAAAAAGGCAGATGATGATACTGTTTGCAAATATAAGTTTGACATACTAAGGGACAGAAATTGGTAAAAATCTTCGGCAAAATGTACAGGTTGCTCGGTTCCTTTTGCCAAATGCTATGAATGATTTCTTTGCAATTTTATAATAATTATTATTTTGATCCTACTTGCTGACTTACCCACGTTAAGAATTACATAAGGGTTTACTCAGGAAATACCATACATACCCAATTCTGTCGCTAAGCGACGCGGCCTTTCCAGTTTGTTTTTGCTTATGCATGATTAATTATAGGGAAAGAAATATTTCAACTCTCTGCCAGCGTCCGTGTTCCCTTCCACATTAAACCCTTCTGCCTTCAAAGCAATAGTGAACAGGCATTTTCTGGGCGGGCTTTTCATTGTTTATATAAAATTAGAAATAATTAAAAACTTTGTGTCAGAAGTTGTCAAAATGGCAACAAATAAGTACAGACGCCAGCACATCAAGCTACCCGAAACTGTCAGATTTTCCTAGTCAACCTTGAACCTTATGATTAAGTGATAAAGTTGAAAATCTATTAAAGAAATTTGACAGGATTTGAGTTTTTTTATTTTAAATCATAATGTGGCATCACAGCTACAGTTAGTTGACACTTGTTCACTTCAGCTTTGACACACCACATTATGATTTAAAATTCTAGCGATCCAAATGTTTGAATTATATACCTAACGTTTTTTATAGACTAATTCAACTACCTTTAACTTATCATAAAAATAAGCAAGTAATCCCTAAAACGGGGAATTCACTAGACGGACGTGCCCGCGGGCAAGTCTGCAGACATGCCCGCTGGACCTCGCTACTACAGGTCTGTGACGGTCCTACACTAGAAATATTGCACAGACCTATAGTAGCGAGGTCCGGCGGGCATGTCTGCAGACTGGGTTTACTGCTTGATTTCGAATGTCATATGCCCGGTGGCTAACTCCTCGAAGTCATCAGATCGAACGTCCGAATTGCCGAAATTCCATAGCACATACTTCCCCGCGGGCATGTCCGTCTAGTGAATTCCCCGTTTTAGGAGTAGGCAAGTACTTGACTTTTTTAAATTTAAATCATAATGTGGCATCACAGCTAAAATGGAAAACGTCAACTAAGTTTTGGACGCCACCGTACCTACTGTAAATGGCCTTAGTAAGGGCCAAAGCACACACGCTACTTTTTGCATCGGCGATCGGCGATTCAGCTGCTTGTTAGAAGCTAAATGCAGCGACCAAGCATTCCACACCGCACACTTAAAAACGCCAAACGCGGCGATTCAGTCGCTTTTCGGAAGCTCGATACAGCGGCTGAACGCTACACTCCGCACACATTCGGATGCCGGTCGCAGCGATTTGGCATATGCGGCAGCATCGGAGCAGTCGCTAAAACGCGCGATTCCGATACCACGTCCGAACGCAGAGAGTCGCCAAAACGCGATGCAGCATTGGAGCAGTCGCTAAAACGCACGATTTCGATACCGCGTCCGAACGCAGAGAGACGCCAAAACGTGATGCAGCATCCATCAGCGATGCAGCGATGGTGCATCGATACAGCCGCAAAATCGCCGATCGCCGATGCAAAAAGTAGCGTGTGTGCTTTGGCCCTAACGAAACTTTCAGCTATTCATTGAAAAACAAGTCTATATACATGTTCGTTTTACTTACAAAGCTAGTTTTAATGTTGTTTGCTTACTGCGTACATTCAGAGCCTGCTTCTATTGTGTGGGACTAACTTATAAGTTATGTGTACGATACGCGGACTGTAACTTACTTATTTAATGTTGTTATTCCATAATGCATGTATGTTTGTTTATGTGAATTAGTTTAAAATTAACTTTTAAACGGAGTACCGTTTAAAGTGAGAGGGAGTACCCTCTCACTGAGAGGAGGCCTGTGTCTCAGCCGTGGGAACATTATAGGCTGATTATGTTATGTGTCTTCTTGAATAGTCGGTGTATTTGAAAGTTTTGAGACCCACGTAAAAAAAACTTAAACACAAATTTAATAATTTTTTCTAATTTTTTTAAGCGGTACTGTTGAACATGAATATGAGAACAGCGGGGGCCAGTGGTAACGCGATTTACTTTTGTCGTTGGTTCGAACCAGGCAGTTTACTTTTGTGTATTCATCACCAGTGCTCTCAAAGTGGTGAAGGAAAACATCGTGAGGAAACCAGCAAGTCCTAGGACCAAAAATTAGAAGACATCTGCCATATACCAACCTGCACTGGGCCTGCGTAGTGGATTACGCCCCGCTCCCTCTAACCAGGAGGCCCGTGTCCCAGCAGTAGCAACATAACATTATGCTGATTATATTGAACATGAGGTCCTCAGTTCGATTCCCGAGTTGGGCAAAGTGTTAAAAAGGATTTTCCATCTGGGATTTCTCAATAGCAGCCCGGAGTCCGGCCCGATTCCTATTACATGGGTTTTAAACATAACTGGCAAAGCGTGTAACCTAACCTAACCCTTTGTAAAATTACAAGCATGGTCTCATAACACCTAAAAAAAAAACGGGTTGCACTCCGGGAGTGCCGGCAGAAGTGAAAACTTGAATATTAACGTTGAAATAAATCAATTATTAATTTAATTAATATTACTCATTTTTTTTCAATATTTCTGCGTCACTTTTTTCATTAATAGATGCACTTTGTTCAATTTCCATATTTTAAACACTTTCGGTCTTATTCATAAAAAAAGCCTATTGAAGGTTTAAACCATTCATTAGTTAAAATGCTCAATAGGCCTTTAAAACATTCGATAAAATTTTGTATTCATAAACGTTCTATAAGTAGAATGTCCTACAACTTCTAAATGTTGCCATTATAATGAAGTCATCCAACAAATTAGCCAACACATTAAATCGGCATACGAGAATATCTGTCTACGAACCGAATATTTGTGTCCATAGACATTATTACGTATGAAAAACTAATTTATTGTCTACAGTTTCAACAGTTTTGACGCGACAACGTCATGGTCGTCATGGAAACAATATGAATATGTCAATGAATGAATTTGATATTGTATGTGTCAAACTAAAAAACTTTTGAATATTTTTTTTTGTATTTAAAATAAATGAAATTAAGACCGGAGACTAGTTGCAATAAAGGGCAAAGAATTGAATATTGGTTGGAGGAGGATAAGGTGTGTATCTACTGTTACAGCTAAAATGTGTTCAAAGTAAGTTATGTTTTATAAACATTCTCAATTTCTTATACTTATGCTTACTTTTGCTTCTAATCCTTAGATTTTTTGGAAGAATTGGTCAGGGAGAGGTCTCCATAATAGAAAATAAAAACACTGACACAAGCACTAACGCTAAACAGGGGCAGCCTGGCATGATTTACAAATTAGGTGCCTATCCAATTTACAATTTTACGAAGAACTTCGTTTGCCTGTACAAAACTCATTGTAACAAAAAAAAACCCGCCATAAGAATAATAATGACTGTTATTTTGATGCCGCTACTGATTAATTAAATCAGTATAAATAAGATAATGAAGAGAAAGAATTTATAACATTAGTTTTGTATTTCAGGTCAATAGGACTAGTAAAGATGGTGCTTCACTACAAATAGCAGAAAATGAAACGGCCTACAGAAGAGATGGCACAGATGGCAAATGAAAAGCAAACATTTTAAAAATGTTGTTCTGCTTGCACAAGTTTTAGAAGCCAAATTAGAGTTTAGAGTATTGTTCAGCCGTGAACAGGCAAGAGTTACATACGCCAGCGTCAGCATCAAGAGCGACATACATTCGTTCCACATAAATTAGTAATTAGTAAATGAATAAATTAGTCATCAAGCTGGAGTAGAGTTTGATTCATCTTCCATAATTCCTCTCACTATGGCCAAGACACCTTTAGCCATCACCGGTTCTATGAGTCTGTGGGACCGGCAATGACAAAACTATTTCCTGTGTACACATTGCACGACGTACACAAACCCCTATTCCTACCCAAATTCTGTCTGTTCCCGTAGGTCTCCCGTAGGCTTGTATGATAGGTTAGGGTGTTAGGATCTAGGGTGTTAAGTAGTTGCTGTAGGTTTATAATCAGTAGGGTGAGGTAACCATAGATACCAGGCTCAATTGTTACAAACTTAGCCACACTGTATGCATTTGGAATAACAGCCGTACTAAGCTGTAAGTCCCGGTGCGTACAAGTATTATAAAAATAAACTGATATTTGTATACAAGCTTTTTATTAATGAACTACTCCCTAAATTTCTTCTCTTTTACTTTAGATCTTGTTGGCTCAAAATAATGCCACTTCCACGTTGTCGTCGGTGGCAGCGCAGAGGTCACTTTGACTGCATGTTTTGGGTAGGACAAATAAGGCAGGATAGGACGTGGAGCATGTTTTGCAACATAGCTTCACAGCCACACCCTACTGGAGCATCTCCCTGCAGGGTGTAAACTTCCGTGGTCGACACGGAAGCATTGTTTTCACACAAAAGCAGCAATGTCCCACAGTATTTCTTGTTGCTATAATGTGCTTCGTTATATTTTTCGTCGCTTCTATTTTGTATTGTAGGTAGGTATAAACTAAATTGGTTAAACAGAAGTTCAAAATAAATTAAATACAACTACTCGAAGTACTATTGTTTACGAAACTGACTTTTCAAACATTTGTACGTCAAATGTCATTTTCTTCGGCCATCTTTGTCGTGTCTCACTTGGTTCACTTCGGTTGGCGCCGCCGTAGAAAGAGATGGTGGGGGGGGGAATCTCTCCTGACGGTCACGTGTCCTGACGCGATGCCCTGACGCGAGTTTAACATTTTTTACCCATTACAAAAAGTGTTCAACGCCGCTAAAGAAGTTTTCACTTCAAAAACACATACCTACCTAAAAAAAAAAAAAAATTGTAACAAACTTATTATGTTACAATTTTTTTACCTATAAGTAAAAAATAAAGCCAAGTTATAATTGTCCTCCAGACCGTATTTCAGCCATGGCGACCAATCTCAACGGATTAGCCTTCGATGCGGGAGATATTATAGTACACAAGTGAATGCGCCAGCACAGGTGCACTCTCCCTTCCCTCACTTTCAAAGTCCGATGGGATGGCACGCAATCCGACACGACCGGGGAGAGATCGAGCGCAGGACCAACGGCGGCCTAACCGCCCATTATCTCACCCATTGTAAAGTTTCTATATTTATGTCTGTAATTTATATGGTGTACATAATAAAGAGTATTCTATTCTATTTTCAGCGTGCTTTCCGATACCGAGGGGCAGAGGTATCACACCGCCAACTTCCAAACTCCGGGCTGTTATAAAGAAATTCCTAATGGAATAACCCAATAACACTTTGCCCGACCTGGGAATCGAACCCAGGACCCGACAGAACGACACTCAGAAGTCGTGCTTGCAACCACGAGACCAACCGCGACGGGGCAATTGAAGCCAAGGAGTGGGTCTATAGCAACCTTAATTTACTAGCAGTTTAAGATAAGATATACTTAATAGGAATAAGATTATATCTAATAGGTTGGTAATAGTAATACATTCTCTTTCCTATTTATTTATACAATCTGTCCTCCCGATTTCTCCCGACCTACATATACGGATCCCAGTATCTAAGATCTTTTGGCAACTATTTATGTATGATAAATAAATTGCCAGGATAAAACTCGCGTTAGCATGGCCTTCCTTTCAACCTTGAGAAAAACAAAGAATTTGTCTTTTTCTTTTGTCTTATTCCTTAAATTACTCTCCAGAGATAGCACAAGGAAAAATCGAGAAATCAACGGGAGAGAAGTCAGCACGATGACGTGGCAAATTGAAGTTGAATCCATCAAGGAATTCTACTGCCAGTAAATAAATAAATACACGTGTATTTTTTTGCTTAGAAATTTTCTGAGAATACTTTTCAAGATGAACGAAGTTTTGTTTGTTCCCAGTATCGGAGCGTAATCCATCATCTAAGTACTCGTACGTACATATCTAAAAACCGATAGATCCTTTTTTCAGATAGATTTATAGGTAGAGGTAAACCATTTTAAAAATGAACGCCCCGCCACTGCTTGTTGCATACACATTTCAAATATTTTTTATAGAAATTTTAGTAGAGGGGCGTGTATTTTTAGAGTGGTTTATCTCTACATCCTAAGGCAAAGACCTGCTTTTCTTTTCGAGGAAAGAGCTATCTATAAATATGTAGGCAGTTATACGAGTATAAATCTATCATTTCAAGACGTAAATATTTAATTTTCTTTTTCATTCAGTTAAGTACCTACATTTTGTCAACTACAAGTTTGCGTCTGACGCGGCATCACAACTAAGCCCCTTCGTACACAAGGCTACTCACATCTTAGATACTCAACGATTTTAGTCTTCAAGCGACTGCCGCCATACAAATCCATTGAAGTTCGTACACGAGTCGCGTCGCCGACATTTTCAACTTAAGAGCCTATACTACCTCAAATGGCTTAGCGTGATCCTCCGTTATGTCGAAAATACTGCACCATTAATTTTGAAATAAATATATGGTAAAGTTGAGGATTAATGCTAAGTCTTATGTTAGACGAAAACACGATTCCATAAAATTTTCTCGATAGAAAATAAATCCAAAGTTACCTCTAACCCGAACAATAAACCGCTGGTATTCAAAAAATACTTCAAATTAGATCATGAAACTTTGCATACTAACTGAACTTACTTTAAAGCAGGTCTTATGTTATTTACTTTTTTATAATTACCATTATTTTCACTGTAAAAAGCAAATACCTAAACTATTGGCGCTGCCTGCCGTTCAGCACCGCGCTCTGTCTCGCTCTCACTCAGTCAGCGAGCAGTATCGTATGAGCGAGATAGAGAGTGAATTTTAGCTGAGGTAGTATAATAGGCTCTGATGGCGGCAGTCGCTTGAAGACTAAAATCGTTGAGTATCTAAGATTTGAGTAGCCTTGTGTACGAAGGGGCTAATAGTTGAAGTGGCTGTCATCGATCTGTCGTTCTTAACTTACCTTCTAAGAAAAGGGTAAGGCGGATCTACCACAGATTACTAATACGTAGCAAGGATCCATTACAACGCGCAACGCGACGGCTCGCAGATACCTACAGCGCGCGCCTGATTTTTTACATGCAAATTCAATAAAAACGCGGGGAATTTGGGTCCGTATTCCGCGCCCCTTCGCAAGACACGTTGCAGTGTGTGATCCGCTTTACTTTCTAATATTCCTATATTAAACAAAATGGTGTTAGATGTGATGACATCAGACCCAATACGCCTTGAAGTAGTCGGCCGAAGATGTGCTAATAGCTTTCAGTTAGATTTTAAAACCCTTACCTAATATGTGGCTGGTCTCTGGCCACAAATCAAAAAGTTTTTGAAAACCTGTGCAATATATTTTAGATATCATAAGTTTTGCTACTCCCTCTTACTATGAAGTTTATACCTAAGAACTAAAAACAAAAAAATCCACAGTTTCAAATAAAATATTTTTATGTCACGTTGAATCTTCCCCGTGATTTCTGCTAAACGAAGCAAAAAGCGATAAAAACTGCACACACAAGACGCTTGGCCGCCGTTTCTGGCACCAGATATAATTTATCGGAGCAAGATTTAATGTGAAGTTTTTATTATAAAATATCGTTGCAAGCGAATAATAACATATCATATTGGTTATTGTAAAGAGAGTACTGGCAACAAGCCCGGATTCCACTTGATGTAGGAGATTAAACACATCTTTGGAAATGTTTTACTGTAAGTGGATATGACAAAGATAATAGTCCTCTAGACCATATTGCGGCCATGGCTTTCAATCTCAACCGAGACTAGCCTTCGACAACAACTTTAACATTTATAATTCACCCACTTTTATTGAATTGTCGTGCTGAAGAACCTAATGGTTAAGCTGATGTATAGCTGATGATATGCCAATATCTTAAGATTCAGTTGTCTTAAAGGTGACATCTTTATTCAGGTTGTAAAAATCTGACATAAGATCTTCACTTTTCCAGCTCGATTCTTACCACGATGGAGATTTATGCTGTTATTGTCAAACTAAAGGACGTCGAAGCAAAAACTACGATCAAAAACAATATCCTATCAATGTAATCTCGAAAGATTCAGCACAGTTCGCAATATAAACTGCCTGTCCGTGCATTTTAATTTCCCCTAACGTTCGCTATGTTTACTTTAGAAAACGAATAAAACCAATCTATTAGCCCTAGTACAGTCAGCCTCAAAAAGATGTATACACGGACAAGGAACTATTTTATCGTTCGTTCCATGACATTGTATCCACCGTATCGGTACAAAACAATTTGTATCCATAGAATACAGTCACCGTTACAAGAGGTACCACTTTCTGCCCTTGGATCGTAGGCGACTCATTAATGATATGTGTTTTTTGATTAACATAGCGAATGGCCCGATTGACTGCCCTGAACTATTAGCAAAGTTAGCATTTCGCACTAACACTATTGGATCAAAAAACTTTTTTACAAAAAAAACAACCGACTTCAAAAAAAAACACTACATAGTGAAAAATAACTTTAATTTCGGAAGTCGGTGTCGTTGCTTCAGCATTTTCGTTTTTTGACACCGACTTCCGAAATTAAAGTTAGTTTTCACTTTTTTATTTTTCACTTTTTAGTTGTACCTACCCCACACAAATTCAATTAACACTAGTGCATTGAAGACACGACTCGAAGAATCATCAAAATTCACATAAAAATGCCGGAGATGCAGTACATTTATGCATATAACTTCGTACATAAGAATAATTACCTAATGTATTATATACTAAAACCTTCCTGAAAGTATGTAGATCACACTCATGAAAGAATTATTAAAATCGGTTCAGTAGTTTTTGAGATAATCGCGGACATACAAACATACATACATACATACATACGGGTCGAATACAGAACCTCCTTTTTTTAAGTCGGTTAAAAAGGCCATTTCTAGGTACTAGGTGGCTTCTGCCACTACTAATTTTAGGCGTAATGCTTTTCTTATATGAAGCGCTTGAAGCTTCAATGATGTATCTTCTGAAGCTGAACACGATATTGATTTATGTTGCACTAAGATAAGCACAGCAAGCTCTTAGCCAAATCATTTTTTGTGAATGATGCGCCTTCTAGTGGTTTTCAAACTCATATGTATTAACATAAATAAATAAGACTAACTTAACCTATTCACTTATGTACACAATGTACTTTAATTGTTCGGCTTAAGTAATCGATATGTTATATAGGTATCTGTGGAGGCTTGTTATTGGCAACTTGATAATGTGTTGTTGTTACCTATTATTTGTAATTAGTCTTCTTAAAAGCAATAAATAAAACATAGGATACAATTTATTTGACCAAGACGAAGTAAACATTTTGTCCCAAAACATCTATACACCCTGTGATCAAAATATTTTTCACAGTGGTAGTAGATACTAAAACAAGATAAACAAGACTTACAACGATACACAAAGTCGGTCGATATCAGCTAAGAGTGATTATATCCGTAGGTTAACCTGGGATACAGTAACTAAGTGAGCGAAGTAGTTGTAAGCTGTAGTTATACACACCACTTTGTTGATCGGATCAAAAGTTCGCCCGTGTTTACTATGAAAGCAGGTCAGTGTTTGTAGTGTTTAGATAAGGCAAACAACACACGGATTAGCAGGGCGTCACCTGCTGTCACAGTTCGCGGTTGAACGGATCAAAATCTTCAAATAGCACAGGTACCTCATAAGCTTAAGACTACGGATTACCTGCAGTGTTCGCCAAGATTTTGAACCGCCCGAACGCACACCGCCGCGTCTGGCGGTGTCGCATAGTTCCGTGTGTTCTTAGTCTTATCCGCACAGACAGGAGATAAGTACCAAGACATATCTATATGTGTCAATCTAGGACCCTTGTCTATTGGTATAAACAAGGGTCGATTGATATATTTATAGATCGTATAGGTTAAGTCCTACAAAATAATATCAGCCATATTTAATGGCTCTCTGGGGATTTTCGACGTTTTTTTTTTAATAATGTTTAGAGACTTGCATTTTAGAAAAATGTACTGTATGTCTCTCGATTTAAAGACAATGGTTGATTCCTGAAATTTCAATTTAACAATAAATTCAAAAAAAAAAAAAATTACAATAATTCTAAAGCATAGACTAGGGGCCGATTGGTTCAAATAGCTGGTTAACGTAACATACGTACGTCAAATAATAACGATTGCGTAGTTGTTATTATTTGACGTACGTCAACGCCATAATTTTGTAATTGAAATTTGAATCAACGCATTTTTTTGGTTTGACGATAGTTAGTGCCATTTTTGACGTATTACACTTGCGTCAAGTGGACGTCAAACTACCCGCCATAAGCAGCGTATGCAGATAATAAAAGATGACAGTTTTCCAAGAGTTTAAATTACCTACCTGTTAAACATTACGTCTAACTAAAACCTAAATGACTCTCACGCACATATGCAACGAAACGTGATCAAGTAGAGCTTTTAAATCCTGATCGATGTATAGAACGCCTAAGAGTAGTTCATATTGAACCTATGGAGTACCGCGTCCATTTGCAGTGATCGCCGTATTCAAATGCACTCGGCCTCGAAATTTATTGCTAATCCTCGGTCCGTGTGTCCACGTATTGATTTATTTACATATTATAGCAACTACCTACGAATTGCAATGCCCATGGTGTTATGAAGAGTCAATTCCATTACATTTTTTGTGACTTTTAAGTAATTCTTTTTATACAGAAAAGCGAGACAAGTGAGGGTTTAGGTCACACGAGCTATAAAATAGTACCTATGTGATTTAATGCACGGCGTTTAGCAAATTTCACGCCGTGCAGTAATGGATTACTTAAGACACACGTATCGTAATGTACCATTTATCGACACCAGTTATAAGATCATAAGACACTGTTTTAAAGACTTTGTAAGACGGAATGTCGAAGTGCGGTAGGTATGTGTTATAACTTTGACCATTACATGCTCAAATTTCCGTGGCACCCGCACACACACCATGAAGGGGTGGAGTAAACGTTACGAAGATACGAATAACTTTAATATACTCGTTTATTTAGTTTTGAGACTTTATTCTTACCTAAGGACGACAAATTGTGCATGTCGAAAACATTCAAACTAAGCATGCTACAGTTGTATTTTTTAAATTAACGTTACGTCGACGTCACGATTCGTGCTGGGGCCTCAGGTCGACGTTTTAACCAATATTGGTTAGTTAGGTACAGTGAACCGTTGCCGCGTTGGTAATGTAGCCAGCAATCAATGAAACGAGGAAGATGACTGTACTTGAAACTCATTCGCTTCAAAAGCTATTGTTTCAACAACAATTCAATATTCATTGTTTTTCACCAACATTGAGACCTGTGTTCAGTCCATTAACGTGATTATTTGAACATTAATATTTTGTATGAAACAGCGGAAATGCGGGAGCCGGCTCGATTGTTTATATTACCTACTCGATATTTTTTTGTTTGTTTCATAATGAATAGGTAGGTACGATTGATATGCTTTTATATTATTGCAATCTATCGGAAATATTGCTATAATGTTTGTTGAATCCTTTTATTTGTAAGTATTTTGACTACGAAAAATGATTGGTTTTCATGGAAACGGAGTTATATTTAATACGATTAACTAATTCATGCCATGGCGCAAAGTATAACTAGCCAGTTTTGGTAGCGAGGCTAACTGCCAAATGTACATCGGATGACGTAAGCATTATCACTCGTTGAGGCTCTTTTCATGCGCTCCCATCCTTGAAACATACCATACCGCAAAATAAATGAACTCGTATTTTTAAATTCGAAAAAATATTTTCCAAGTGTAACGAAGCGTTCATCTGCAGGCACGTATGAAAAAATATCTTTTCCCCAACAAAGGTAACGATATGCCAGTCAATACGAATCTCGTATGTAAACCATGATCCCTTTTGACTTGCAGACTTCAGTTGTATTTGAAAAGATCTCGATAGCTGAGATTGGATTGGATCGTTCGTTTAGTTTTCCCAGTCGACCAGCCAACAGTCTATAAAAACGTAGAAGCCTCCGACTGCAAAAGGGCTTTAAGATAGGTTCACATGGTTTGTTTTATAGCTCGGTAGAGGCGTAACGCAGTGGACAAGCACAGTTTACGAGCTGTTAACGTTATCATGGAAAGAGATGTGATATACCGCCGCGCCCGTCTCACTTACTATGATTTTATATGAGGAAAAAGAATTAGGTCATGCGGTTGACACGTTTTTAGAACGCGAGGGAGCTTTGAAACCAATCCTCATTCGATTATTGGTATTAAATGAGATGGAAGGGATGCGAAAGGTGTGGATCTAATTATATCTCCTTTTATATTATTTACAACGTCGCCGGTATAATGCTCGCACGTTTCTATTATAATATTATTTCTGTTGTCAACTTTCTGGGAGCTTGTATCCAATTTGCGGCAATACTTTCTGATACAAAAAATGTTCAGAACTTTCGAATGGAAAATTAAGGCTCATTAGATCGGAATTAAGTTCGACGTCGAGAGAGTTGGAAGTTTGCGAAATTCACAAACATTAAAGAGAACTAAAGGAACGAACAGTTCGTGGGGAGTGTTTCGTTCTTTTTATTTTAATGAAAATGCGATCCATTTAAGCGGAATAATAAATTCTGCGCACAATGGGCGGTATTATTGAACATAGACGATGGGGAATCGGTACATAAGTACGACATAAGCGATATGTGAGGGTGAAATGAAAATATATTATTTTTCTCCCCTCTATGCAATTATTGGTATTTTCGGATGAATCTTGAGTCATCTCGTGACAACGGCACGAGGGTTAAACGATGATGTACTCGTAGTTTGTTTACTGGAAACGACTTGAATCAATTACATTCTGGATGCTTCTTTTACATCAAAAACAAATCTATTCCACGTCTCTCAGCAATCAACCTAGAAAAACCAATACTTAGATTTGCTACTACGATCACTAAGTGCTCATACATACGAGCGACACTCGTCAATAGCAGAGGCGACTGCCAACGACACGAGTCGATGGCAGCTGTCGACCCTCTTTATCGGCTGCACTTGCCTCTTGCCTTGCCCTTGTTGACGCGTGTCGGTCGTGTGTATGAGCTAAGGCCAGAAATTAATATTTTTCTAAATGTTTCCTGGCGCTACGCTTCGCAGCGCCACGTGCACCCAGACTGTTAAGACTTTAAAGAAACCATGACCTATGAATTTGTTTTAGCCTTTATTCAGAAACCTAGATAGTAGATAGGATCTCGTTATCATTTATTTATGCAATAGGCCTTTCAAGTCCTCAGACCAAATAAAAAAGTCAAGGCATAACGCTGCGAACAATACAAGTGAAGCAAGCCAAAACTACACCTCCGCTCTGGGCATACACGCTCACACGCACACATTTACAACCATTTACAATCAAACTACACCTCACTAAGTGCACACATTTTTACGAAACCGGCTTCACTTTACTGTTGACAGCCCTCTGTCTTGGTTTTTTATTTGGTTTGAGTTCAAGTCATGACTTTTTCTTAAACCAATTCTATCTTAATGCCGATTTACCTACCGTAGGCCACCCTCCGCCGCACGATAAAATAAAAAAAGTTGGAACGTTTTTATAAAATAAAAAAATTGGAACTCTTTTTATTTTATTTAAAAAAGACTTCGAAGCTTTTTGACAGTTAAAGCAATTAATAGCGTAATAGAACTATTTACTAAAAAAAAATTAGACTGTTATAGAATAATGTTTAAAATAATAATTATGTTTAAAATTGTGTTGTTTTTTGTTCTATTTATTAAAGTTTAGTGGATTCGTTTTTATTTTTGTAACTTTTGCATGTGTAAATGAAAGACTCCATAAACAGTTCAGAAAACATATTTATTTCGAAATATTAAAACACTTTACAGTAAAATAAGCATAAGGATAAATACATGATTACCTTAAAATTAACACCAAGTGAACGCGTACACTATTTCCTTCTATGTTTACTAGGGGCCGCTCGACGATAGAATGCCCGAAATCCCGACATAATTCTCCTCATGGCTTCAAAAGCCCGCCACAACGCGTGCCTCGCTCCGATTGGTTAGCTATGCACCAATCGAATCCACGGACCAATAAGAGCGATTCGGCGTTGCCAGTTAATAAAAATTGAAGTCTGACAAGTTTCGAAGTGAAATGTTGCCAGATAATAAATAAAAAGGTGTAATATAAAATACAGATGCTAACAGCTCGGCCATCCTGCGAAAAGCGAGTCCCTTCGCGACACAAAAAAAACAACATTTACGTGTAAAATTCTATTACAAGTTAAAGTAAAGCCTGACGGGGGTAGATTCCATACATAATGTACGACAAACTCTAGTACATGACTGTGTTACATAATTAATCTTAGAATCTACTTAAAGTTTGTCATAATAACATTGCCATCTTATAATAATAATTAGTACTAATATTATAATCTTAATATGTAACTCGTATAAGATCCATCAGATTTGATTGAATGATCTAAAAACAATTTTAATTTGATAACCTAGTTGACAGCTTTATATTTAACCACCGGGCATTCATCTTAAATCAAGCTATGACATTAACAGTTTTTCCATGGTAAGCTTATTGTAGCTAAGTTACGCTTATTATTATATAAATATTACATAATATTAACATGATATTAATTCTAATAATATTATCTTAAATATTACATCAGTGCGTTGTACGTACTTTACTTTATTAAATATTGGATTATTTATTATATTTCATAAATCAATCTATTCCAATCTAGATGTACTCTCGTTAGTATATTGTACTAATTGGTAGGGTCATTACAGTCCTGATTAGCATTGTCTTCAGACTCGGACTCAGTAGAGTCATAATTCCTATCGAAAGCGAGCCACGGCTTAATTCTATCTATCGCTATTACATTTTCATATCGACGTTGGCCATGGTTGCGGGTTAACGGCGTATCTTCTATTAAAAACCTATCATTAGGCAGTACTTTCAAAATTCGGTATGGACCCTGAAATTTTGCCGCTAGTTTTTTCGATTTGCCATCGCTTGGCACCTCTCGCTTAATGCTAACTAAATCGCCCGAGTTATATTTATAAGCACGCTTATGTCTAGCATCATATCGGATTTTGTCTTTAACCTGTTGTTCGGCAATGCGTGTACCTGCTTTGGATCGTACCTGGCCCAAATCATCTGTGGAAAATTCTCTAACATCGTCTATAATATCGCTTAGGGCATTTTCGGAGCTACTACGTATGTTAAATCCAAGAAGTAGTTCCGAAGGGCTTTTGCCAGTCGTCTTGTGGACAGTAGTGTTCAAACCGATCTGTATATCCAGAATGTACTCATCCCAGTTCTTATCGTCTTTATTGTCCGTTTTAGAGGTGAGTGCACTTAAGATTGTCCGATTGTAACGTTCGCATTGTCCGTTTGCTCGAGGTGTAGCCACAGCATTAAGTATGTGCTTGATACCCATGGATTGGACAAATGTGCGAAAGCTGTTGCTGGTAAAAGAAGTTCCTCTATCGGTTATCAGTCTAGACGGTGCCCCAAAGTAACTAATATGCTCTTTAAAGGCTTTTATTGAGGTAGAACTTTTAGTGTTTCTAACTGGTTTTATATTTATGTATTTCGTAAACCCATCCACAATTACCAATAGATAGCAGTTGCCCTTTTTGCTCTTCACAAATGGTCCTACATGGTCGGCGTGAATTGTATGAAATGGAGTTTCAACTTTAGGGATCGGATGTAGTTCGCCCTGAACTTTCCCTGTATGGTCCTTACTCCGCGCACACTCTAAACAAGACTTGATATATTTTTTTATAAAACGGCGCATTTTGGGGAACCAATAGATTTGCTGAATTCGCGCAAAAGTCTTGTCAAAGCCGAAGTGGCCCAGGTCGTCGTGATTTATTTTGGCTATCTGCCACCTTACCCCCTTCGGTACCACCCACCTTAAATCATTTTCTTCCTTGCCTACAATTCGATAAACTTTACCGTTTTTCAATTTATAGTTTTTTATAATGTCTAGCACCTGGTCCGATTTAGGATCACTTAAAATCTCTCTAATACGTGCTATTTCGTCATCATTACTCTGTACCGTAGCTATCCAATCATCCGTGTCTACTGTTAGTACGTCTAATACATGCGAATCGTCCTTAGCTTCCCCTACCGGATTCCTACTTAGTGCGTCCGCATGGGACATACGACACCCAGGGCGATATTCGATCTCACAGTTAAATTCCTGAAATTGAACCCACCAACGCGCTATGCGAGGTATAAGGTCTCTTTTTGATAGAGTCGTTCGCAGCGCGTTACAATCTGTCAGTATTTTGAATGGAACACCTATCAGATAGACACGGAATCTGTTGAGGGAGGATACAACTGCCAGTGTCTCCAACTCAAATGAGTGGAGCTTTTGTTCATCGAGAGTAGTCTTCCTGCTAAAATACGAGACTGGCCTCAAATGACCAGCATCATCTCTCTGCAATAAAATTCCTCCTACCCCGTGTTTACTAGCGTCCGTATGTACCTCGGTTTCGCGTGTTGGGTCATAAAGAGCGAGCAAGGGCCTCTGTACTAGTGTTGACTTAATTATTTCAAACGCGTTCACTTGTACAGGCCCCCACTTCCAGGTGGCATTCTTGCGAAGAAGGTCTGTTAGAGGCTTTGCGATTGTAGCAAATCCTTTAACAAACCTTCTAAAGAAGCTTGCTAAGCCGATGAATTGCTGTAGTTCACGTTGGCTTTTGGGTGTACGAAACTTCGAAACGGCTTCGGTTTTCCTTTCGCCGGGTTTAATACCGTCAGCATTAATTTGGAAACCCAGAAATTCGATGCTATCCATGAAAAAGTTGCATTTGGATAGTTTGAGCGTAAGACCACCCCGTTTTAAAAGGCAAAGTACTTCTTCAAGCCTACAGAGACCTTCGTCAAAAGACCGTGCTGGGATCAAAATATCGTCCATATAGATGAGAGCATACTTTATTTTCGCTTCAGAGAGTATCTTATTGATCGTTCTTTGGAAAACAGATGGTGCATTTACCAATCCAAAAGGCATTCGTGTATACTGAAACTGGCCATCGGGCGTCACAAATGCGGTTTTGTCTTGCGAATCCTTTTCGATAGGAATTCGGTAATAGCCGGACGCTAGATCTAATGATGTGAACAGTTTATTACCTGCAAGCCTATCGAGCTGGTCGTCTATTAGAGGTAAGGGATAGTGATCCTTTTTTGTGCGTTTATTTAAAGCTCTATAGTCTACACACAAGCGTTTCTCTCCGGTTTTTTTCTTGACCAGCACGATTGGACTCGCATATGGCGAAGTGGATTCTGTTACAATGCCTGCATCCGTCATCTCCTGAACCATATCTCTTACTAGCGCTCTTTCACCGTAGGACATGCGATACGGCCTGTATACCACTGGCTCTGCATCGTTAAGCTCTATGACCATCTCTGTTTCATTTGTGAAACCAAGATCTTTAAGACCAGAGGAAAAACACTCTTTGAATTTCGATAATAACTTTTGGATCTCGAGTTTCTGCTCTGGGGTGATAGTGTTACCGCACTGTACAGACTCATCCAGGGATTTATCATCGAAGTTTACCGAGTATACATTTTGTTCGTTCATGATGGGGATAGCACGCGTCAGTAAAGATCCCTGTTTTAGACGGACCGAACTATCGGAGACGTTTTGTAGTAGCAAATTACCAAAACCACCGCGTAATTCATACTCGCCCGGTAGTAAATAGTGTTCTTTACCTGTGGTGCCCCTAACGGAGCCGTTCACATACACGAAGCCAGTAAGACTAGTTCGTGACTTCACAGGTATCATAGTTAATTGTTTTGGAGCAATTACTACATCACCGTGAGTCATGAGGAATAACTTCTGATGGGAATCCTGTTCGAACACTACTTCGTTAGGGGTCTTTATGATAGTGATACCAGGTTTTTCCGTAAACGTATGACCCAAGAGGGCTGGGTGTTTCAAAGCGGCGTCTTCGACAATGAGAATCTCTATATTCTCTTTTATCCCTTGGACAGTTACATCGGCATTACATTTTCCCAGTGGTTTTATGTGAAAGCCACCTATACCTCGCAAGACTGGTAATCTGACCAAGCTTGTATTCAGCTTCAAACGCTTTGCTTCGGATTCCCTAACCAAGGTGCACTGGCTCCCTAAGTCTACTTGACATTTGATCGGCTGACCATTTACAAGTATTTCGAGGACATACTTCTGATTAGTATCATCTGAATAGTCTACTAGAGCAACCTGCTTTTCATTCTTAACTTCACTACTAGGACGTTCAGTATTTTGGATAGCGGGTCGTTTAGATCTACAATACAAATCTAAATGACCTTCGCGGTTACACAGAGTGCATTTCGTTAGGGGTTTATTGCATTTAAAACTCTTGTGTCCTTCTTCGTTACAATTGTGACATTTAATGACAAAAGTGGACCTCTTATTCACGTCAGATTTGTTCCGACTGTTATTTAGCAAAGAGTTCCTTTTATCTTGCCCGGACCTGTCCGCTGTTTCCTTACTTGTGCCTGGCTTAACAGTTTTAAAATATCTAAGAACATCTTCAGATCCACGAAACCTAGCCGCTTGCGCTCCTATCCGTACCGCCCTATCGTCTACGCCGTGTAATAAGCAATCGACTGCTTTTCGACCTACGATACCACATCGGTTCAGGAGATTTATCTTTGCGTAGTAATATTGTTCAAGGGGTTCGCCGTAACGCACACGCTTGGCCAACATCTGGGTTAGTAGTTCCGCATAGTCGTACCTACAGGGAAAAGACTCAATAAGCTTCCTTTTCCATTCTGTCCACGAGTAAAGCATCGTACTCAGGCCTTTATACCATGTCTGAGCAAGTCCAACGAGTTTCGGTAGAGCAAAATGAATTGTCTCGCGTTCATCCCAATTATAGATCTCCGCGGCTTCCTCGACTTTAGTTAACCATGTTATTATGGTTTGTTCGGTAGACGAAGGATCGAATTCCGGAATCACGTTTGTCAAAGAAAGCTTAGAGGTCGATTGTCCCTTTACATTATTGAGGACCTTCAGGAATTTATTTAAGATGCTATGAGTAGCATCAGGCATCTCAACATCCGTCAATTCATGTTTTGTACGGCGTGAGGGAGGACGAGTTCGTCCTCGCTTCAATAAGCGTCTAGTAGGAGTGTCATAGCTATCACTGCTACTGCTGCGATGACGACGTCGTCCTACCCTCGTGACCCGAATTTCATCATCAGATGAGTTGTCACGAAACCGTTTCCTACTACGATAATAATCACTAGAGTTATCATGAAGTCGAGTTCTATCACGACCTTTATCGACAGAATCGTCGCGATATCGGTCCCTTCTACGACAGTTATAAAGTCGATCCCTGTTACGACCGCGTTCGCTACTGTCTCTTCTCGATCGCCGGTTATTAATGTTTTTATTATAGTTTGGCTTTAAAAGAGAGTGCTTGCGGCTTTGCCTGTCTCCAACCAGGCTCCCTTCCGCTCCCTCACTCTCATTATCAGAATCATTTATTAAGCGTTTGCGGACTTGTCTGATATCCAGACTCCCTTCCGCTCCCTCGCTTTTACGAACTTGGCGTTGCTGCGGAGTCCGCCGTGGGCCCTCATTATGGTCCACACTTATTGGCTCATCCTCGTTATTGCAGCGACGTCCATCATCACTGCCCGCAGGCGATGAATCCATCGTCTGTAATTATGATTGAGTTTAACTAAGTGTTCATTAATGTATTTAATTTTAGTTTAATGCTATTTTTATGGTGGTAAGTAGGTTTCCACTTCATGATCAAAGTAAAATATTCATCGCGTCAGCAAGCATCGCATTTCCAGAGTGTAGCCCTGGCAATAGGGGATATGTACGCACCGGGACTTACAGCTTAGTATAGCCGTTATTCCAATTTCATTTAATTTTATTTATTGTAATTTTTAATCGTTAATTTTTATTTTTTAATTTTTATTTTTATTTAATTTTATGTATTTTAATTTAATTTTATTGTAAATCGGACTGTATGAAATTATGGATCAATTAGTTACCGAAATAAACGAATTTTAATTTAATTTAATTAATTTAAAATGCGTAGAATGTGGTTATGTTTGTGGCAATTGAGCCTGGTACCTAAGACCCTACTGACCATAAAACCTGACCCTGTTGTCAAGACCTAGCACCCTAGTTATCCTAACGCCCTAACCTACCATACCAAACGTAAGTTACGTTAGTTTCGCGTGAGGGAAGTCTGTTACAAGGAGACCTACGGTAACAGACGGAATTGGGGTAGGAATGGGGTACGTGTACGTCGTGCAATGTACACAGGAAATGGTTTTCTCACTGCCGATCCCACAGACTCATAGGACCGATGACGGCTTAAGGTGTCTTGGCCACAGTGAGAGGAGTTAACTTAATTATATATACATACATTTATACATTATATACATTTTACGGTCACTACACATTGATACCTTTTTCAAGTATGTGCGTTGTGTGTGTATCGAGCCGATGATATGAAGATTGAGTAGGTCAAAAACCGTTTTACGAGATTTATTAGGTGGTAAGTATGCATCTCATATCCAGAGTGTCGCCCTGGCAAAATGGGGTGCATGCTTAAAATAGTCCGTTACATCTCCGTAGGAGTGCCTCGGCAAGATGCAACAAACCTCCACATGGCGATTTTAAACATAACCTAACAATTAAAACGTATGCATCCCATTCCCAGAGCGTCGCCCTGGCAAAATGGGGTGCACGATTTTAACAGGATATTTATCAATTTTGTAATTAAAACAGCACAACTGGTTCCTGAATTAGGTATCTTAAACATGAATGTCAATAGCTGAAGTCTTTAGAATTATCAATAGAATAACACGGTACTTACGTGACTGTCGAAATTTATCACATTAAAACACTTTATGGAGCTTTTCCTTTACAATGTATGTTAAGGGTGTGAGCAAAAGGAAAAAAAAAAGAAGAACTAATAAGTGCGGGCGGGATTAGCGGATGGGTTTAAACTCTCGTATTTCACGAGTTAAAATCCGCTGATCCCACTTCTGAAATGTAAATGAAAGACTCCATAAACAGTTCAGAAAACATATTTATTTCGAAATATTAAAACACTTTACAGTAAAATAAGCATAAGGATAAATACATGATTACCTTAAAATTAACACCAAGTGAACGCGTACACTATTTCCTTCTATGTTTACTAGGGGCCGCTCGACGATAGAATGCCCGAAATCCCGACATAATTCTCCTCATGGCTTCAAAAGCCCGCCACAACGCGTGCCTCGCTCCGATTGGTTAGCTATGCACCAATCGAATCCACGGACCAATAAGAGCGATTCGGCGTTGCCAGTTAATAAAAATTGAAGTCTGACAAGTTTCGAAGTGAAATGTTGCCAGATAATAAATAAAAAGGTGTAATATAAAATACAGATGCTAACACATGCCTACTTGTAAAATATGGCATATTTCCCTATCATCATTTCAGCCGAAAGACGTCCACTGTTGGACATAGGCCTCCCCCAAGCACCTCCACTTCGACCGGCTCTGTGCTTCTCGCATCCAACGGGTTCCTGTGGCCTTCTCTTTCTATTTCCCTTTACCACCTATGTAACCATATTTGCAAAATATCTTTACCTTTATCTTGGCAGTGGCTACAAAACCAGTACAAGCTGGCTTCTTATCCAAAATCAAAAGTCTTTTATTCAAACTTGGCTGAGAATCAGCACTTTTCGAACGTCAAAATTACAAAAGACAGTCCCCCAAAACGCCCGCCCTCCACCACTTCCTAGTGCTTTCGCTGGGGAGATGAAGTGGCGGAACAAAGCAGCACAACTGTCTGTTCAGTTAGAAAATAATTGATTTTATAGAATACTAAGTATGCAAAGTAATTAACATTATTCTATTGAAACTCCGTACTACGCTAATCCAACTCAAGGTCAGATGTGCGGGCGAATGCAGACGCCAGCACATCAAGCTACTACAATCTACCAAATTTCTTTAATAGATTTTCAATTTTATCGCTAAAGTATAAGGTTCAAGGTTGATTGGGAAAATTTGACAGTTTCGGTTAGCTTGATGTGCTGGCGTCTGTACCTAATATTGGTCTTACCTTTCAGCCTCTCTTCAAATAAAACAAATAGACCAGCTTCCTATTGTTGCTAGACAAAGCCCTAAAGGACATATTATTCAGAAGCCCAATATTTGTATTTAGTTACGAGTAGTACCCTAAAGGCATCGAAGTATCATTTATAAGTTCCGTCTCCATGATATAGGGTAGCTTAGTTTTGATACTGTCACCTTAGTGAGGGCTTATATTACCCAATATATTAGGTTTATTGATCGTTCGACGGGCGCGCTTGTTTTCGAGGGATCTCCGTAATAATGGTTTGGGTCAGTGGGAAACATATCATCTTGGTTGTGTTGTTTTTTTTTTCTTAGTAAGGAGTTGTTGTTATAGTGGTCATGGTGTGTCAGTATTGATAGCCAACTTAAATCATATCAATAGGTCGAAGATACCTGACTACCAGTCTTACCAAGGGGTATCGTATTACCCAGTAGGTAACTGGATTGTGAAGGTCAGATAGGCAGTCACTCCATGTAAAATACTGGTATTCAGCTGCATCCGGTTGGACTGGAAGCCGACCCCAACATGTTTAGGAAAAGGCTAAGCAGATGATGATGATGAGATCGAAGCTACCTTTTTTGAATCTTGGTTTTTCTGGGGCCTGGTTTCGATCCCCAGAGACACGACAGGCTATCGCATCGAAAACCTGACATTTCGATAACCTGATTTGACTTGCCCTCAACAGCAAATAGCTGTTGGAAGAATAGCGGGCGTCTATTTGATTGAAACTGACAAAATTTTCGGATTTTGGACTTGTGAACAGCGTTTAGAAGACTCCTACGATAACAATGATTAATGTTCGATACGATACGGAAGCTTATCGAGTGTTTGTGAATAGCTATGCAGGTCAAGTAATATTATTGAGTTTTCTAGAATTTCTCAGTAGCAGCCCGGAGTCTGGATTGTTGATGGCAATAGGCTTGCCCCCTATTGGATGGGACTTAAAATAATATAACTGGAGAAATCTGGGTGAACTATAGTAACTACACCTCTGCCTAACCCTTGGCACTTTTACAGGCGTTATGTGATGTTATGTGTTTTTCTGGTGTTTACAAAACTTACGTTTTACGTTTTTTTTTTTTTGTTTAGTGTTTTTATTCTTGTGTGCATTACTTATTACCTTTAAAAGTAGAAGTAAACCACTTTTTACCCGACTACGGCGAAGCAAAAAGGAGGGTTTTGTATTTGACCAGTATGTATATTATATATGAACATATGTATTTTACTTGTCATAATAAAATTTGACAAATGAGGTATCGTTGGAAGCGTCTTGGTCGTCCGCTGGTTATAGGTTATGTGACGTCACATTGAATTGAATATGGCGCCCTCTAGCGGAAATAAAGTCATGACATATTTTTTTTTTTAATCATGCTGTGATGAGTATCAAATTAAAGGGCTTAATTAGCACATTTCAAAAATATTAATATTACTGAAATAAGCCCCAAAACGATTAAATAAAAAATAATTTTAAATCTAAAACCCGACTACTGAAAAGGATGAAACAAGAAAGTACCTTCCCGTGATCGCATGCCGCTGTACTAACATAATATATAAGCTGTGGTAGCATGCGACCACGGGAAGGTACTTTCTTGTTTCATCCTTTTCAGTAGTCGGGTTTTAGTTTTTAAACTTATTTTTTTCTTTAACATTTTTCCGCTGCACTCTGAAATCCAAATAGTACTTATACTTCATAATCATCTGTTCATACTTACTTTACCAACTTCACTTTAAGCGTAGGTAAACAAACATCCACTCCCCATGCATTGCGTAGTAACAAGAGTTGTAGAAAGCATTTTAATAAAACAGCATTTGAAAATAGGAACTCATTTATTTACATACAAATATTTACACAGTACCAAACGGGCTTGGTACACACACAAACAGAATGGCATCTTGAGCAAATACACCTAAGCTAATATTATGCGATTATTGTGACGATCTTACGAATAAAAAGAAAATATAACTAATCCATCGAAATAAAAATTATTTTGAGTCTGAGCGAATCTCAAGTCTTAAAACTACGTTAGAAAAGAAAATAAAGAAAAATAAGTCAGATTTTGAGCAAATTAAATTACTTCAATTTACAAAATATCGTCATCTTGACGGAGGGTGAATTATCGCCCCTTTTAGAAATAATAATAGCGCCCCCAAGCCCCTAATGTCCGAAGGCTATGGGGGTCGAAAATAATTTTAAGGATCATAAGATTTTATCATTATTTTTGGAATGGAATGTTTTCTAATACTCTATTTTGCTTCATACTCTAAATTAATTAGTTAAAAAAAATTATAAAAAATTCAAATAAAAAAATAGACACAACCAATATTCATAAAGAACTGCGTTAAAAGAAACCCGAAAAGGTAAAGGAACAGAATTAGAATAACGTTCAAGAGTTTGTAACAGCTCTTTGGAATAATTTCAAAATAACCTCAATGTTTGTACGAATTAAAATCTCATTGGACTAATACTAACATTCTTAACAAACTAAAAAATTGTGACAACCGAATGATAAATATCACAACACGAGCCCTGCATCAGTTTTGGAATCCCCTAGTCACTAACGGTCACAATCATGTTCGACGAGTTCATAATACTTGGGTTGGAATGTTAACAATTGCTATAAATTCAAGTCGTCATCTGACTCGCTTTCGCTAAAATCCTTTAACGCCTTATGTATCTCTTCCTCGACCTCCATCGCACTCTGCGATTTATCATCTACAGCCAACTTATTATAGACTACATTTGGTTTGTAATACCCGCCGCAAAAGTACCTCTTCGCGACACACGATAACATGAAGTACAAACAGGCAGAACTGACTATGAACAAGACGACAACAAGAGCAACGTTCAGGCTATAATGCCAATTAGCGTCCTTTATTTGCGACAGTACCGTGTTCTGGTAACAGTAGTATTTAGGTTCGGTGTCTGTTAAGTTGAAGAGTTGTGCGTCGTCTAAACAAGACAAACATTGATTGTTGTGAGGGCCCACGCAGGAGGCGCATGTGTAATGACACGGGAGGCACGTGAGTGGGGGCTTAGCGTCGCTCTCGTTAGCTGCAGGCTCCATATCTAAAGCTTCTAACGCGGTCTGCTTAGGGGCGTCGGCGTACTGTCTTTTCATTATAGCCCCCTCGGAATAATAAGTAAGGTTACGTCTTCTTGAGCTCCTTTCCATTGTAATCTCACTGGCATACGTACCGTCTGGACAACGTTTGTAGCATCGACCGGAGTACAAATGCAAGCCCTTCGCGCACTCTAGTGAAAGAAAGAGAACAAAGGTATTTAATTACATGAAACAACAGAGCGACAGTCCTTCACCACCCAGCACCTTTTCCAGCGTCCATGCAGCTTGCGATCTCTTGCCAAATGATGCTGATGCGCGTCCGAGAGACTCGATGTCAGTTCACAGAGAGGGAAGCAAGTTTTGGAAAACTTAGGAAAGGTAACATAGAATCTTGTCACTGATCTCAAATAATTTTGGTCATACATACTTTGTCGAATCATACAGTTGATGAAAACAAACGAATGTTAAAATAGAAGTAAACATGCAAAGAGACGTGCACAAAATTAAATGAAATCAGACAGAAAAATAAAGTTTAATTTCATGTGACGAAAATGAGAGGTGAGAAGAAATTAAAGAATGTTTTGACAAAATTGTGCCAGTGCATAACTAAATTGACATGTGAAATAAATTTAAGCGTGGTTTGCGGTGCTAACATATTAAAGCAAGCTTAGTCTAAGCAAAGCAAAACATGCAATAAACAAATGTAATAAAAATAAACAAAATAAATCTAATGAAACACAGTTTGTTTTCTTATAACAACACGTAATGCGACTAACTGCTTATAACTATCATCAGAGACAAGACACTATACAATATCGACGTCAAAATGAAAACCTTAATAAATTTTGTAATAAAAGATTGTTTTTATTATTTCCCGTTCACATTAGATTCAATATATACAAATTATGCTTCAACATTTACATTACAGTTCATTGGGCTGCTACTTAACTTCGAAATCGGTGAACAATTTTACATTTTACACAACTATTATAAAAAATGAGCCATTTTGACGATTTCTAGTCCATCGAGCAGTAAACCAAAATTCTTTTCGACTTGGTATCTGTAAATGAAGTGCCAGAAGTAATGATGGAGAAGTATTCTAGATACTTATCTATTATATTAAAATTACGATAATTTTCCTACCAGTCGATGAGAAATCATGAACGTTCAGTCGTTTTCAATTTACAGGTTTGTGAGCAAATTTGTACAAGTCTCCAAATTTATTTATATCGATACATACCTACTTATTATTTACAATTATTTTTATATTGTTCTATGCTATATGGATTGGCAATCTTTGCTATGATCACAACCACAATATGCAATTATGTTAAACCTACAAGTTACGTCCAAATACATGAAAACTACATTCATTTTATGTAGTGTTTATCGTAGCATATTCTATCGGAAAATTAAATAAGTAGCCTTTCCATTGAAACAAAAGCGAGTGGATTAAAAAACAACAAAGTAAAATGGAATATATTCCAATAATTGGCTTTAATTTAATACGTTCAAAGTAAAAATTAATAACGCAACAGCAAGTAATAATTTTCGTACAAATCCACACATAACGCTGACACGTACACCTTCGTTATCGCTTATTAAATTCAATGTGACTAATCACAATCATGTTCCCGACGTGTCTAAACGCTTTGATAATCATGATCGGTGGCGTGACAGCTCCTAATTATGCTACGACAAACACGTCGATGAGAATAAGGACAATTTAAACACGAAACTTATTATAACAGATATGTATTCCTGTTCAAACATACGTAAAGGCGATTTTTTCATTTCAACAAATACTGGGTGGGAGGACATAAACGCGAAAACTGTAACCATGCATGCCCTGCCAACCTGTATAGACTTGTATTTTTCATAGGAAACTATTTCAAAATATTCATTTGTTTATCGATGAGTAAACAAAATAGAAATATGTAGCTGCAAACAACTCTACAACATGATAAAGCAACAATTCATTGAAAAATATCGCCAAAACGATGCCTAAAATAAATTAGAACATGATTTACTCTAAAATAAATTTATTCTATTACTTTATTATAATATCTAAATATATTCATTAATAAATAAATTATGTTATAAACATGTGAAGGGCTATAGTAAATGCGCTAACATTTGGTATCATTTTCATAGTTTCACGTAGAATAACGATACGTTTTCAGCAGTTGCACAGTGAACTAGGGCAAATTTTACAAAAAAAAAAATTGCTACACGCTTTCAGACTGCAAAAAATGTACTGTGAGTAATTTAAATATCAAATAGCAATATCTAAATTAATTAAAATTTTGGTCACAGTGCAAAATAAGTACGTAAAATGGGCTTACGTTTATAACACCACATAGATATTAGGGTAAGTCCGCGTTTGCACCAAACGGACAGTCAGCTGCGGGCTGTGATAATGTCAACCAAAATCGTATCGTCGTCGTCGTGTAATCGGCAGCTGAGGTTGTTTTTTATACATCTAGAATTAGCCGCTCACAGTCCGCAGCTGACTATACGTTTTGGTATAAACGCAGTCTTACGTATTGATTTTAAGAAAACTTTATACATTGTTCACTCATACTCAATTACTCTTTGCAATTACTCGTGAAAAATGGACGTTCTTCGACTTGATATAGTAATTATACATTATTATACGTAATTGCACTTGTTCACTAGCTCTTCATTAATATTTTGCCAATAAAGTGATGGATTTTTATACAAATGAACATACAGACTTAAATAGTAACACCTAGAGAATTACATTTATTTCCTTTTAGCTGTCCATTTGAAAGTGTGATATTATTGTCCCCATGTTTTTAGGGAGAAATGTTAAAATATCAAGTCCAGACGCAAAAAAAAACAATTTCTAGTATGTAAGTTTACGCTAAATGTAAATTGTCCATGTGACCTTTACCTCGTTTCTCGTTTTCTGAAAGCATCAATTTTTATATGTTGACAAATAACATGTCAAAAGTGCTTTGATCGGCTGTTGTTGTTTCGATCCACCAATCATAATACAGATATTGAGACTCGATAGGCTCTCAGAAATCGGAAGTTACTGAATTCTTCGATCTTTGAAAAATACTAGGGAGTAACCAGAACTTTTGGTATTTATTATTTATTTATTTAAGCTTTTCACACAAAAAGTCACAAAGGCGGTCTTAATGCCTAAGGCATTCTGTACCAGTCAACCAAGGTATTATTAGGTTTAGGTATTAGGTATTTCCGTCTGGTCCTTATTTTTATCAAGTTTATATTTTGCTTATATCTTTTTTTGCTTTTTTATACCTACATGTATGTCGGTAATAGTTTTCTGAAACTACGACCCAACATACATAGATGAGTAAAAGGCTAGGCAATGTTGATTTGTTTTCTCAAACGTTTGGACTTAACATAATAACAGCAGCAACTGACAATAGATCCTTAACAAACAGTACGTAAACCTTAAGTACGAAGTCTATGTAATTATGTAGGTACGAGACGCGGTATTATTTGCTAACTATTGGTAAACATTCTAACATAAGTTTAGCCGTACGCTCGCGGATTTTGTCTGGTTGTCTGAACACATCAGTTTAGAATATAGATGGAGACTTTAGGAAAGGTTTGAACTTGAATTTAAGTCAGGTCAGATCACTTGACAGTTGATTAGTTGAACTTGATCAGTTGAGTGAAGAACCGACAACGTCAAGCAGTATCTCTATGCTCAATTCAAGAATACCCTAAAACCATAAATCAGCCTATATTGTTCCTACTGCTAGCACACAGGCCTCCTCTCTTCGAGGCGGAATCTATCACGCGGGCCTAGTGCGGGTTGGTAGATGTCACATGTCTTTGAATTTTTGGCTCTAGGACATGCCGGTTTCCTCACGATTTTTTCCTACACCATTTTGAGAGCAGTAGTGATGCAATTATTGACACAAAGTAAAGCGCATGTCTTGGTTTGAAACCACGACCTACAACTCGTAAGTCGGGGCCGTTGCCACTGGACCACCATTGCTCTGTTTATATTTATTAGTAGCTGCGAATTGAATAGACAGCCTTTTAACAAGTAATCAGTCAACTCAGCACGGATTAAGACTAAGCCAATAGCCAAATAGTATTATGGAATTTCCAATGAATCCAGCGCCCAATACCGTCAAAGCTGTATGGCCGTGTAGCTGCCTGTATAGCCGCATGGCTTTGATTAGCGCCAACGCTGTACAGCTTTTGAAAGCTGGTCTTTTTGGAAGCTATCTCCGCGAATCAGAGCAACGTTTCAGATATCAATGTTTTTGATTGGTGTAGCTGTCATTATTATTCTTCTACGATGTCGATGGCACATGTTATATTTTATTTGCTGCACTTATTTCTAGGAACGAGAAAATTATGAAAAAGATACAGGAATTTGTTGACGTTGTTATAAGTAGTTTTGTTTAATTTGTACAATAGCCATAGCAAGTTTTACTTTTCATGAACTTTTTACTAGTTCAAGTCCAAGCATATGCCTTAATTCATGAGGATTATAGGACGACCCAGACAAAATCGTTGCACATAGGGCAGCGCTACTTCCCACATTGTGATCGGACAGCAGCATAACCGTAACTTAAAACAAACATCAATAATAACAGCTTGTACTTATATATAAACCCGGTAAATTTAACTAAAATCACAATGCCATAGGCGCAGTACTAGGCCCCCAGCGCGGCTACAGAGCTCGCCGCAAGCACGGCGCGCGCGCCGGCCGCGCCCCCTTGCGCGCGCGCCGCGCCACGCTCGCCTCTAACCTACCGCTAGCAGTTAGTGCACAATCGCGATTACTTACTCTATGGGGCTGTCTGCGTTGAGAACTGATACTTGAGGATTGTAAACGCAACGCGTCGGCCGCTGACATTAACATGATGATGAAGAGGCACAAACCTAGGCAGTGTAGTGACTGTGGCGCATGCGTCGCGCAACCCGACGCGTTGCCTGTGTACTGACCCGCGCTGCCTGAGTCCACCGTCTCGGGAGGACTATCTTCGCTTATCTAGTAAAAAAATAAATGATTCGTTAGGTTTAAAAAGAAAATCAGTTTACTTTGGATGTTCAATGAAATACTGTTTCTTTCATGAGATACTTTGATAAATAAGATAAGTACAAATAAGATCTATTAGATACGCTACAAAGTGAAGTCTGGTAATACAATAGCGGCTAGATTAAATAAAATAAATCACATTACTAAAGATATATTTGAGAACTAACATTACGAAGTAAAACAATTTTTATACAAAATATTCTAAGAACATTGAAGGATTTCAATTAACGTTTTATTAACAGGACTACATCAAGTTGGTAAAAATAACAATCTCCGAACGTTACGATTTTAATTACAAAATAAATACGAATCAAACGAACTGTAATATTTAATATTTTGTTATACACTTTTCATACATTAAACTTTACCAATTTCTTCGTTGGTTTTCACCATGATCCAATAAAATCTATCGAACGGAAAGATACATTGCTGAAGCCATTATTTGCGGACCTAAACAATAAATAGTTTAGTTTTAGCGTATAAATTGTAATAGTTGTGTCTTTGTGAATAAATAATACATAGATAAACAAAAAAAAAAACGAAAAAGAATGGAAATTTTTTAACATAATTATATATTACTAGCTGCTGCCCGCGACGTCGTCTGCGTGAAGACAGTACCAAAAATACCTAAGATTAGTGTCGCTATAGCATTATAAGTAAACAACTTTTAAAATAGCATTAAAATATAAGTTTTTTTTTTGCAAGCGAAGCAAGTGAAGAGAGTTATATGGGAATCCTGCCGAGTTCAGTCATAAGATGTGACTGAAGGAAATAGAGAAAATAATTCAGGAATACATTCCAGTACACAAAAGAGTAAAAATACGTACAAAGGTATCATACCTTACAACACAAGTTCCCTATAAACTACGTTGGTAGTTAGGCTGCCAGGTGCCAAAATGTAAAGAGAGTCAGGACTGGTGACGCGGGAGTAAGCGACGTACAGTTGCCCGTGTGAGAAGCAACTCGTCCTCAGGTCGACACCCGCTGCCCTCAGTGTCTGCCCCTGCGACTTATTGATGGTTATCGCGAAGCAAACACTCACGGGGAACTGTACGCGCTTGAACTGGAACGGGAAGTTATGAGGTGTGAGGGGAATGCGTGGTATAAATACTGCCTCGCCGCCCGACGCCACAACCCGTAAGAATTTTCGCCTTAATGGTGTCTGTGGAGCGAGATGACTTCAAGGCGGGTCCCGTTACACAACTTCGGAGGAGATAGGTTCCGAAGAAGCATAATCGGGACACCGACATTCAGCTTGATGGTATGCACTGGAAGTCCACTTGCTGACAGGGAGTTCAGAAATTCCACGGGATAATGTGTGGCGTCATCTTGCTCGACAACAGTGTTTATCGAGGTGTAGACCACTTCATTCCCCTCAATTTCCGAGAGAACGCATTCGTTACTTGCTGCAGCCTGATCATTTTTGGGCGTCAAAATGGCCCGCTCGCAGACCCAAGAATTCTGCTGGTGCGGTATACGACTAATGTCCCCGTACACACAGCGAATGAGTTCTTCTAAGCTGGATACCACTCTACCGAGAGAGTCTGGAAGCACCACCTCTTTTGGTAGAGTGCCTTCGCCAAGACTTAGAAGGACATCGGAGAATTCTTGAGCACGTGCATTGCCGCCGAGCCGAGCTCTCATATTAATGGTCAAGCGCGGCGTACGAACTCGTGACCACAACAAAGCATTCACCTCGTCAGCCCTCGATCCCCGTGTCACCACGGGAAGCGTTTGCCGGAAATCGCCACTGAACAGAACTGTGCCACCACCCATCAAATGTTCGTTCCTGCGGATGTTCTGCAGGGTTCTGTCCACGGCCTCAACTGCCTTCCTATTGGCCATCGTACACTCATCCCATACGATCAGAAAGCAATCCTTGAGCACGTGTCCCTTATCGCTGTTACGTGACACACCACAAACAGGCGTTTCAGCGCTCTCTGAATCGATGGGAATTTTAAACATGGCATGTGCTGTCTTGCCACCCGGAAGCAGTGTGGCAGCGATTTCCGACGACGCTACAGCAATAGCAATTTTGCCTCGCCTCCTGACCTCTGCAAGTATGTCAGTGGTAACAAATGTTTTTCCTGTTACACCAGGAGCATCCAAGAAAAACTTTTTACCCTGGTTATGCCCAACGCTTTCAAAGACGGTGTCATAAATTTGTTTTTACACTGAAGAGAACAAAGCGACATAGTCATTTCGTATGGTGGTCATTTCGCCCGGATCGTAATTTGTCTCAGCGTTATACTCCCGATTTCCACGATCTTGATGCGGTGATGATTGGGGAGCTGGTAACCCATATTCGATTAGTGGATTGCCGCCGATAGAAATGACCACATCTTGAAGTGGACTGAGACAGGTGTTCAGCACGCGTTCATCAGTTACTTCGACTTCGTCTCCAGTAGGAACATAACTTTTTTGTAATATTTAACACCGCGTTTTTTTTAATTGTCTTCCTCAACTCTGCTCAAGATTTTGAGGGTTTTGTTGGAACTCGAATTTATCAAAACGAACTATACGATACAACTTTTATGAAGAAAATGAACATTGCCATCTATGAATTTTAAGAAGAACTAACTACTAACCTCGCCAACATGATAAAATTTAAATTAATTTCCAAAAAGTGTCAACATGTAACTTGATTTGATTTTAATGAAATCTCATAGATGGCGGGCGCTGCTTCAAAATTTTCTTTATACTACTAACATTCATTAAACTATGTTTCTCGGCCCAAATAACTTAAATGGCGTAGTTTTCATAGTGTAAAGCTAGATAATAGCATGGCTTACTGAAAAACAACATTTAAATATGCGTCGTTAGATTACACGCTGTCACAAAATGCGTAAGAAAAATAAAGATTCACAGCTCCTCCCCCGTAGGTGATAGCGTGATAATATGTAGCCTATATGTTGACCGGACCTCTTAGTAATACTCATGCAAAATTTGAAGTAAATCCATGCAGTAGTTTTGGAGTTTATCCCGGACATACATACAGACAAACAGACAAACAGAAAAACAGACAAACAGACAAAAATTCTAAAAACTATATTTTTGGCTTCGGTATCGATTGTAGATCACGCCCCAAGTATTCTTTTAAAAAAATATTCAATGTACAGTTTTGACTTTCCTACGATTTTATTATATGTATAGATAACACCTATTTTTCTCGAAGTGTAAAATATGTGGAGGTATTTTTTATTGTGCCTATCATGATAGGTATCACACGATAACTTAACAAGCGTCATAATATTAAATAGCGCAAATTTATAAATAAATAATAATAATGAACGAACTAATAATGAACTAATGAACTTGTATAATTATTTACTAACAATTTATGGAATGTAAATGTTATTCCAAAATAAAGTTAAATAATAATAAAAAAATATGAGGCTGTAGGTATATCCCGCGAAAGTGTGGAGGTCGAGGCTTACAAACGCTAAGACTCTCCAAAATCGCGAGATATGCAGTCTCAGGGAATATTGCCTAGAAACTGACGTGGGGATGCATCGGGATGTAGTCTCGGTCTTCGAAGACCGGAGATTTATTGTAAAAGACGGCACGGGCATGCCACCGGCCGGGAGAATCAATCTGGCACATTATCTCCGGGTGTTCTCGTCTAGCTAACGGAGAATACTTGCATAAACACAACCTTGTAGCCAGGATAATCCATCAGCAACTTGCTCTGAAATACAGCCTTGTGGAATCGGAGGTGCCGTACTACAGGTATGGGCCCGACCCAGTTCTCGAAAATGGAAATATCATATTGTACTGGAATCGATCCATCATCACTGACAGGACTATTGTTGCCAATAAGCCTGATATAGTAGTGATGGATCGATTAGAGCAGCGCGAAATGATTGTTGACATAACCGTCCCGCATGATGAGAACTCGTGAAAGCCGAGAAAGATAAACAAATGTGATGTGGACTCAGCAATCATTGTGCCGATAGTCGTGACAGACAATGGATTGATAGCCAAGAGCTTCGACCAACACCTGAGCAGGCTCTCGTCGGGCAGCTGGATCAAGGGCTTGATTCAGAAAGCAGTACTTCTGGACACGGCTCGCATTGTCAGGAGGTTCCTCTCTCTGGAGCCCTGACCGCCGGTAGCTTGGACCCTGTTCCCGATAACGGTGGGCGACTATTTTAAAAACATTTATTTTGAATTATAATGGACTCATGACGTCAGTAACAATTTACTTACCAAGTATGTTGGTAATAGATAACTTACAAAACAACTAAGTTCCTTTTATCAGGTATAATTACCTATGTAGATGGCTTAAAAAGTGAATGATAATGGCAACCAGGAGACTGTTGGCGCTGGCACGCACTCTGCGCAACAGGAATGCTGCACGCTCGTGTTAGGAGATGAGGTAGAATCTACCTACTATTTTTTGTATTTTTAAGTGTTTTAATATTCTAATAAATTAATTCTAAAAAAAACATAGTGCAAAGTTGCAAACAAATCCTTGACGAATTACTAAAAGATTTTCACTGAAACACAATCTTCACAAAATGACTGGGTGGTGGGTACATGAACTAAATTCTTAATAGTTTCACTCAGACAGACTCGTCTGGTCCTTGCTGCCATTTGTTCAAGAAAATATCTTTCATATACACTAAAGAGAACAACAATCTCCATAAAGTTTCTCATTTCATCATCGTATCTCGTTTATCAAATAACGTAAAAACTGTATATCTCGTACTAGCTTTTGACCAGGGCTTTTCCCGCGTGGATGTCGAAAAATATCCCATGAGATCGTACTACCGGGGTTAAAAGCACCCTATGTGTAAATCCAGGTTATAAACTACTAGCTGCGCCCCGCGGTTTCACCCGCATAAGTCTCGATCCCGTGGGAATATCGGGATAAAAAGTATCCTATGTCCTTTTCCGGGACTCAAGCTATCTCTATACCAAATTTCATCAAAATTGGTCCAGCCGTTTGAGCGTGAAGAAGTAACAAACATATAAACACACACACACACTCACAAACTTTCGCCTTTATAATATTAGTGTGATCTGTGTGGCAAATTTCATCCAAATCCGATCTGCCGTTTTGATTCCATTGCGGAACATACGTCCAGGCAAACAGACAAACGAACAAAAAGTCAAAAATACTACATTTTCGGCATCAGACTAGCTCCCACACCTCATAGCAATTTTTGCTGTTTTGGTTTTCACTATTTTATTATAAGTATAGATATGAAGAAATTTTATTATAAACATCAGGTTTAATGGCGAGTATAGGGGGTGGCAATGTCTTGATGAGTTCAAACTGGTATTTCTGTAATAGTTTGGGGGGGTAAATTTCTGAATCGCGTGAGGGTATGCCTAGATACAAACGCAGTAGTTTTCCTATCTAATTAAATAATCTAGGACTTCGAAGTAGAAATAAATCATAACAGCAGTCATTTAAGTGTAGTGTAGTGACATTTATCATAGACTCGAAAGACCTCGCTGGTCAGATGACTAGCGAGGTCTTTCGAGGTCTCTCTTTTTAAGGTTCGGTAACCAAAGGGTACCAACGGAACCCTATTATTACTAAACCTCCGCTGTCCGTCTATCTGTCTGTTAGCGGGCTGAATCTCATGAACATAGGTTGACAGTTGAAATTTTCACATTGTATATTTCTATTGCCGCTATAACAACAAATAAGTAATAAATATAATATAGAAAATATTTAAAGATCCATACAAGAAACGTGAACGAAACGAAACGTGAGAAGAAACGAACCCTTTGTGTGCGAGCCCGACTCGCACTTGACCGGTTTTTTAAATATGTCTTCCCAGAATTCATTATTGACGATATTTTATTCAAATTGGGTTTCAGTTGCTCATTATTTTGATGACTTTAGATAGTTGTCTTGGGTTTAAGGGATAAAGTAAAAACAGAACTTCGCTCCTTTCTATTTTCTTTTCTTAGAATCTAATATCCGACGAGCTCTTGGAAACCTGCATACGAAGTAAAGTAATCGCATATTTTAATGATCGAAGACGTGTTTTATATACAGTTTTCTCACAAAAAGGTCGTGGTTTATTTGTGTTTAGGTTACGAATATTAGCAAAAAAATAAATGATCGAATAAGAATTGTTACCCCAGGTGGGCATTGGGTGCTGTACCTGTAAGTCTGTAAGACACAATGAGGAGATAACCTTAAATAAATGAGCGAAAAACTGTCTAGTGTCAACCTGAATAAATTCGTTTATTTAGCACCTTTGTTTTCCCTCGGCAACATCTAATCTACGTGTAACCGTATTTACTGGTTCAATTTGTCTCTTATTTCCTGCAAGATATGTAACATCTCATCACCATAATTATCAACACTATCTAGTTGGTACGCCCCCCAGCGGACGGTTGGTCAGGTGTGGGACGCCCCCCAGCTAGATGGACGGGCGACCTAAAGAAGGTGGCTGGGGTAAACTGGATGCAGAAGGTGGAGGACAGGGTGCTGTGGCGCAGTCTGGGAGAGGCCTTTTTTATGGATGGGAAATCATCAAATGACCCCTCCCGCTCTGAGTGGAGCGGAAGGGATTGTCAGACTCTTACTGACTAAAACCCATCCGTGTTCCTTCCTTAGCCCTTTATGTTTCGGGGTAGCGGTAACCCTTTCGGACAATCCCGCACCGTCTGGGAGAGGCCTATGTCCAGCAGTGGACTGCGATAGGCTGAGTTGATTCATTGATCTAGTAGGTACCGACTGTTTTCTGGTTTGGTTTAGTTTTGATGGCTAATTCTACTCTCTGATATATTTTGTGTTGCTTTATTGTTTATCTCCTCTTGGTTAATTAATTGTTTCTATTATGTAGGTATTTGTGATTTGGCACAGGGCTATTCTATTTTATGTTACGGATTTTATGGCCTTGTAAATCTTCCATATTATAAATAAATAAATTTCGCGCGTATTTTCTGCTTATCTTGGTATTCCTGTATTAATAATAGAGTCCCAGACAAGGGCTTGAATACAAGGTAGCTGTTGCTTTTTGTTGAATGGGTGTCAAGGGAACAACAGCCTTCGTGCTTCCCATTTTGGTCCTAAATATGACGTGTTTCGGTTAAAGGAAACTGTCAGCTCCACGTTCTTTTATGTCGCGGATGATTGGAGCGAGCGCCTAAAGGTATACATTAATAAATTCTTGGTTTCTGAATGAAGACAAGCTCCTTTGGGTTGTGGCGGTCTGATGGCAGGAATATAAAGTATGGAAACTCAGAACCCATCTGGTTATCTACTAGAGGCAACAAAGATGGTAACAGGATGAGAATAATGCGTGACCTCAAACAATTTGTTCGTTAATGTTAAATTCGCAGTCAAATCAATCTGCCTAGTATTTTCCCAACTACGTTGGGGTCAGCTTCCAGTCTAGCTGGATGCAGCAGAATACCAGTATTTTACATGGAGCGACTGCCTATCTGACCTCCACAACCCATGTACTGTGTAATACTATACCCCTTGGTAACACACATGACAGACTTTTGGGCTTCTGATTACCCGTAACGACTGTCAAAGATCTACAAATGACAGCCAGGACCAACGGCTTAACGTGCTATCCGAGGCACGGAGAGGTCTCGATATGTAATGGATGGTCACCCATCCACGAACCGACCGCGGCAAGCGTAGCTTAACCTTCGATAGGCCCGTGCTGCGGTTATTATTTAGCCACAAGCGCCTCCGTTTCGCAGTATGTTCAAATATTTGCCAATGAAAACCCTCAAATTTTCGACGCGGTTAAAAGGCTTTTTTGCAACGTTAATTCCGCTTGTTGTCCAATCAACTTGTCGATGTTAAAAATGTAGAAGCAGCAGTACTAATTAGCGAATAGAATCAACCGTTAAATTAGGCCGATAACACACTGTGCTGCATTAGCAAATCTAACGCCCTCAGCAAGGATACATTAGCCAATTAGTCGCGCCGATGGACAGTCACGGTACAGCGGATTTACTTAGCCACGACATGCCTGCCTGTTATGTTCTGTGGTTCTGTCTCAACAGCTGATTTCGCGTTGAAATTATGTAAAAGCTTGGCCGTGAAAACTTAGGTAAAGTGCTTACATATAATGAGCTGTCAATCCCTAACATCAGAAGGCCAATTCTCTTAATTTAAAACGTTCAAAATCTAGTCGTAGTCTCATCTCGGCGACAAACAAAATGTCAAAAACTTGTCAAAATGGAGGCAAATTGGAGGTATTTTTGACAGATTGAGACTGGGATTAGACTGTGAACGTTATTAAAATTACGAGAGTTGCCCCTCAGGTGGTAGACATCTCATTGTAAACTCACTTCACCTAAGTTTTTACGAATACATTTTTACAGAACAGACCGGCTGTATGCGTTTGAGAGACTGATAATATAATGATTGCTTTTACGGCAAATCGCTACCTAAAGTTGTCAAAAAATAAAAGGCCCGTTTTGACATTTGATTTAAATCAAATTTTCTAATCAGAACTTTAATCCAATGCACTATACAATACGTAATCAAATCGATCAAATACTCATACAAACTTAAATCGATTTATCGTGTGTATCGAGTACCGAGTCGTGTGGTTACTTCACTAGTTACGTCGCAATGACAAATATCAAAACGGGCCTTTTATTTTTTGACAACTTTAACACTCTAGCTGCGACCACTCCTATAATTTTGAGTATTCAAAAAATATTTACTACGTTATTCTTCTTGTCAAGCAGATGAATATCAAACAAAACGAAGCAATGGTTTTTTTGTACTGTTAAATTGAAACGGTTTTTCATTTTGAGTGGGTTACGCAAGCGTCTGTTGCTCTAGTCTTCTTTTTATTAGACATTTCGAAAGCGCGAAGGATTAATCCTCCCATTCTGTTTGTAAAATGGTGTTCAGCTTAGACTTTTACGAATATTTACGAAGCCCCAAAATGAAGACCCCACTCACACCCTTTTTCACGCCAAGTTTTAACCATTGTTATTTTGCAAACGAAGATTTGTATTGTGTTCAAATGTGTGTAAATGGTTTTATTACTGTCTGTACTCTTGTAAGAGACACATTTTGTACGCGAATAAAATTTTATTTTATTTGACTGTATTTCAAACGGTCTGTGATAACAGTTTGAAGTGTTGTAAAGACATTGCCATTTATTTTAAGTTAAATACTCTTAGACAGTATAAATGAGCACTTTAATTTCACTTCTTGGAATTTACACTAAGCTCAAGCGCACGCCGAACGATATTAATAGGATACCTAAGTACCTAGAGACTTACATTTTTTTCGTTTCGTGGTTAGAATTTCTATTTAAATATTTGTGCCCAAGACGTTTTGGGCTTTGTTTTATACATAAATAAGATTAATGTTAAAAATAATATAGTATTTTTAGCCTCGACTCTTGCTACCAAGCGTTCAGTGAACGGAGTTTGTATTTAGCCGGTCTAATTCAATCCGATGTTTACACAGTGGCACACAGGTGTTTAAAACAATAATACCACACATCGCCATTGTCTTGTTATTGACATAAGTCCAAATGTTTGAACACGGTCTTACAATAATACGAGGACAATGCAGTGCGCCATAATATGAATGGATATAATAGGTACCTATCTCTGCTGTAGCTACTCTATAACAAAGACGGATTCGATATTACGAATCATTTTGTTTGTTTTAGATAATCTTTCATAATAATTGGTCCCAAGATCCGAATTTCAATAATAATACTTGTCCGTAAACAAATTTGTAATTTCTATTATGTACTGCGAAATACGCTACTGTAGCTCGGAAACAAACTTTATTCCCGTAGTGTACCCAAACAGAAGAAAACAACAAACAGAGCAGGCTTACCGTATGCGAATGCCAGACGAGCGTGAGGTCGTCGTCGAGCGCATTCTGTCGCACTTCTTCCACGGACTCGGCAGGCTCGCTCGCTCCACTCCATGACGTCACGCCTCCTCGACCAGATGGTACCTCTGGAGGTGTCAACACCCCGCCCGCTGCTGCCCCGCCATTCAGCGAGTTCGTCTCAGGAGACGCATCATACTCTTGAGGCGGCGTTTCCGTACCGTAGAATATCAGCTCCCATTGAGTCAGTGGACCCGCTGCAAAAATTATGGTCATTTTAATAGTTAGGAATTTTGAATAACGTTTCAGTACTGATGGTGTTCTACAATTAAAGCTCTAATTGTTGTTATTACGCAGTTATACACAAAGCGTGAATACGATACTAGCAAAAGAAAAAAAAGAAAATTGGGCTTGATGGGCAGTAACGACTACAATTCTAAAAAAAATAACTCGAAAATTCACACAATCGAAAATAACCATCACTGTCTACGTCATGATCAATACAATTAATAACTTAATAGAAAATAAAATTCAATTCAAACCGAAAATGGTTCATCAACTAAAGTTCCGCTACAAAATAAAAATGTAAACAATGCAAAAACACGACATGCAAAGAGCGGCGAAGAGTCTGGAACAAAGGTAATTGACGTGCAGGTTCAAACTAGGCGGCGAAAATAAACTGTCGGGGCAAAACACGGACACGACATGCATGGCGGTACCGTGGGCTTGTAGCGGAGCGGGGTATATGCGCTGAATCTTGGGGTACTGCTCGAACAGGCTCGACATCTTGCGTCCGCGCGCGTCCGCCAGCGGGTCCCCCAAGTCCGCGCGCAGGTTCAGACTCAGGTCCGCCGCAGTCGACGTCGTCACCTTCGCCGTCGAGCTCTCTATCGGCGAACGCGTCGCCGGCCGGCTCTGTTTCGACTTCTGCGAATTCCTATTCGGATTCTTCGAATTCTTATTCTTTTTCCGTTTCACCAGCCCCACGGTGTAGGTAGGAACGATCGGCACGGGCTTTCCTCTATTGTTTTTGCGGCCCGACTGCACCACTATGGGTCGGGTTGCGTTGCCCTTGTTGCGTATTATTGGATTCCGGAACGGTATGGGATCGTTTTTAGCTGCAGGCGTGCTAGTTCCATATAAAGTTAAAGACCAATCTTGCAACGTTGCTCGCCCTATGACGTGGAATTGAACAAACAGATATTGATTCACATTTTATTTGTGTTTCAGCTACCGAGGATTAGTGAAATCTTTTCGCTCAATAGAATGATAAGTAGTTGAGCTGTACAAACAATCTCTTGAGCTGTCGTCTTAAGCCTTTCTTGGGCATTTAAAATTTCCAGACGCCGACTTTTGTGACAAGCCATTCGTTATAAATGCGGTCATAAAAACTTTGCGGATGAAAGTCAGAGTTTCTGTTATTCAAGATTAATTAAAGCATGTACCTACTATGTAGTATGTTTCTCCCTGTATAGATATACAGGGTGAATATTTAAATCTAAGTTAGGTTAGCACGATGATTGAGTTAGTACCACAATTCCCCTGTAAAATTTCGCCCCTGTTGAAAACATACACTGTATAATGTCATTTAGCTTACCCATATATCGTCCCTCGTTAGTGACTTCTAGCCGCCAGAAGCCCAGCGGCGACTCGCCCCACATGTGCACGGACATGAAAGGCCACGAGTTGAAGCCAGCGCGGGACGAGTCGTGCGGCCTGCCGGAAAATTAACCGTCTAATTACACCCAGTGCGAGCGCTAGTTAGCGTCTTGTGTCGGCTTTAATAAAGTGAACAACTAACAACACACTGTACATGATTAATTGTGCAGCCTGAACGTACTTTGTTGGGAAGAGAAACGGAATATTTTTTACTAATTGAGCAAATGGAAAACAGAAAATTCAGTAGAAAATACACACAGTCTATAAACAGAAATATTTATTTAACACAGAATAAAAATCGTAATACATAACATAGGTACATAATCAGCCTATAACGTTCCCACTGCTGGGACACAGGCCTCCTCTCTGTGAGAGGGAGTGGGCCGTAATCCACCACGCGGGCCCAGTGCACCAACCCGCACTGGGCCCGGATGTCACATGTCTTCGAATTTTTGGTTCTAGGACATGCCGGTTTTCTCACGATGTTTTCCTTCACCGTTTTGAGAGCAGTGGTGATGAAATAATTTACACAAAGTAAAGCGCCTGTCGGGGTTCGAACCTACGACCTACAACTTGTAAGTCGCGGCTGATACCACTGGGCCACCACTGGTCTCCCGTAATGTAAAATCGTAATGTTACCTTGCATTTCAGCTTTAATAACGTTTTACACGAACATATTATGAGGTCATGTACTAAAGACTAGGAAGGTAAACAATAATGGACGTAGCAAAACATTATCACGTCTATTTTAAACTGAATAGATGGCGCATTTTGTATTTGCGGTCACGTTGTTCCATGTCACAGCACATCATAGCGTCGTGCGTCGTGCATTAGCTTTGAGAGTGTAGTGCATGTTTAAACAGTAGGTTAACTCTGAACAGTTCAGAGAATATTGTATTAATTTTGTATTTTGAAAAAGTTACCCGAATAAGACTAAGGTATTTTTCAATGTAATTATGATCTATCGCAATTGACATTAGTGATATTACTTATAGAAAGTGTATTGAACTATTTGAATGAAAATAAAATATCATACTCGTCAACGTCATAATTTTAGAGATTCACATTCGTCCTTGATCCCTGCCGGTCTATTCTGTAAAAATCTCACTGTGGCAATTTAGGTGAAGTTAGCTGTCAATCGCTAGCATTAAATGGAATGACAGCTCATTTCAAGCGCACTTCACCCTCAACGTGACAACTTTAGAATAGACATGCAGGGGACTCGTCATTATCATCATCTGCTTGGGTTTTTCCCAACTATGTTGCGGTTGGCTTCCAGTCTAACCGGAGTTTGATATTTTATTTTATAGTCTAGATAGACCGGCTGAAATCACTTAGTAATCCAACTACTAAAGCAGCATCCAATACAAAGGTCGTTTCATGCTTTGACAAACGACTCCCGGTAGCCGTTCGATAAACGTCTGGCTTCAGTGCCACCACTAGCTTTGAAACACATTAAAGAGACAAAATACAGGGACAAAATAGAACGTAAGAGGTATTGAGAAAACTAGACTACAATTCCAGTGTTTGGAAAACCACAAGGTTTAGAAGGAATTGAAACTGACCTTTTTGCTAGAAATACCGGTCAGTATTTTTTTATCAAGCGACTTTTCCTTATAAGGATTAAATCCAGGGTGGTAATTGCGTAACAGACTAACAGTAGCAATGGATTAATTAATTTTGACAGTTCAACAACATTCATTGCTTTATTTACGTTGCTGAGCAGATACATTTTTCGAACATATGAAGCAATGGATTGGCATGGATTTTTTTTAAGCAATTGGGGTGCCGCACATAGTTTTACTAGGAAAGTCGAAGGTAATTGCAAATTCCGATTGACTTTTATTAAGATATTAGCTGTGCTTGCGTTTCTTATGTTACAACGTATTCTTTTGGTAACTCCTAAAAGTAGAAGGAAACGAAGTTATAGCTTATTCATAAAGAAATTAATAATCCTTCGTAAATTATTATTACTAACCGTCTTCTACAGAGGAGGTTTTGTATTCGAACTTTACGTACTTATGCATTTGTATGTTCGCGATTTTTTTTTTCAACTATTGATGTTACTATACATAAAGTCTTCTTCATAATCGAGCATTTCCAGTTGTAGCCTTACACTTCCATTTCAAAGAGTCACCTTGCAAATTCTACATCGACGTGCCTACATCTTGCCCATTCAATGGCCGCTGTAAAGCTGCCAATGGGACAGCCATTGTGTACTGGAACCATTATACCTCAATTACTGTCGGAGATGCGATCTATATAGCAATGACACTTATGTAGAACGAACTGGATCAAACCGAATGTTGCTATAGTTGGTTAAGAAGAGGTTTAGGTAGGTACTTTTATTTCGGCGTCCCGGCCCGCTTGCAAATCACTAAACGCGTCTTTAAACGTATTTAAAAAATCGATCTGTCTCCGTCTTCGTCAAATGTTTGACGGAAACAGAACGATATTTTAAATTCGTTTAGCGCTAAATGTATTTTAAACGGGCCTCGGTGTCTTTTTGGTTACTTTATGATAGTTTTAAAGGGGCCGTCTCCACGAGCGAGAGAGTCGCGGCGATATTATCGTCGTGTCACGTATTTCTATACACTCTCTTAGAACGTGTCTCCACGCGGCGATATCATCGCGGCGAAAATTTAGGAAGGAATTTATTAAGGGAATTAGTAGCACATCAAAAGCCTGTCTTTGGGGCCCCAAAGACAGACTTTTGCTGGGCCACAACTCCAGAAAGTGTCAGTACAGGAATTAAGAATTTGTGATACCGAACAATGGAAGGAAGTCGTTTTATGTCCCCACAAGAAAGATCACAAAACATCAGTTTTTCCTCAAAGTCCTTCAAATTCCTACTCTCAACCGTGTGCTAACTGCTAACCAAAGCGATTGGTCGCGTGAACACGCAATCTTTGCGTTCATATGTCACACATTTGTTCGGAAAACCGGAAGGCGCCCTCTGTCGGCGCGGGTGGACCGAATGATCGATTTTCCCACCCGTACGCAAAATACACGTTTGGACGTGGAGTTCGCCGAACAAAATGAACGCGACGGTAGCGTGTTTGCGCGACAACAGCTTTGGTAAAAACCCAAAGTTATCATTTTTCAACTGTGTGAAAGTACGACAGTAATTTTATTTTTAAAGTGAGGTACAGACGCCAGCACATCAACCTACTACAATCTGTCAAATTTCTTCAATAGATTTTCAACTTTATCACTAAATTATAATGTTCAAAGTTGATTAGGAAAATTTGACAGTTTCGGGTAGGTTGATGTGCTGGCGTCTGTACTTGGAAATGGACTTTCATGTTTTTCTTCCTCAGTTTTTAGAACACAAAGCTTTGTTGATTTCAACGTAACTTAGGCAGCTTATAAAAGAAAAGTGTTTTTTACTTAATACAGGGGATTTTGCATTGATACATCCATCAATGCAGCGTGCCGCTTTACTGATAACACGAATTTAACACACATATACGGTTTAGCGTTTTCGTTTTATGAACATATTTAAATTTCACTTTATTACTTATTTTAAATGATCTATTTTAGAAAATTTAAAATAAATAAAAACGTTCAGTTCGCACCTTAGAGCAAGGGGTCATTTGCCGGGGTCACGGATCCTAACATCGTATCAATGAAATTAAAACGAATAACGTGCAAAGAGTAGGTGAACGAAAAGAAAGAGAGAGAGTCCCATGTCGGTGAGCGGCGCAGGCGGTAGGTAGTCTTCAAATTATATAATACTAGCTGCGCCCCGCGGTTTTACCCGCATAAGTCTCGATCCCGTGGGAATATCGGGATAAAAAGTACCCTATGTCCTTTTCCGGGACTCAAGCTATCTCTATACCAAATTTCATCAAAATTGGCCCAGCCGTTTGAGCGTGAAGAAGTAACAAACATATAAACACACACACACACACACACTCACAAACTTTCGCCTTTATAACATTAGTGTGATAGTGTGATTGTTATAATTACTGGCCACTAGCTTGTGTTAAATTAATGTCGCCATTGTAGCGGCACGTTGTGTACAGTCAGGAAAATTAAATCTACCAAGATCATTTCATACAACTGTCAAAGAATGACAGTTGTGATTTGAATATAGGTAAGCCGGTAGTCGATTTGCTTAACAATTACTTTACCTATCACCAACCCACCATACCATTGTATAAAGTAAAATAAATCATAACCCTCCTTTTTGCTTCACCTTAGTCGGGTAAAAAGTGCGCAGTGCTGCATACCCCTACCATATATAAAGTTAAACAAATATCAACTTTATCTCAATTATAATTAAGTGGATTTTAGAGTGACTAGCACTATTGACGAAGTTATAAAAATGTTTGAAGTTGTAGCGCAAACTGAACTTTATTGTGTAGGAATTAAAGTTATTTTACCATTAATTCATGTTTGGCAAATAAATTGCGAATGCACGGTACGTACCTGGGCGCAAGCAGAGTGACCTTTGTCCCTGCAGGCGAAGTCAGGACGATGCGCAAGTCTCCTCGTCTTGCAGCAGATAGCGACACGCGTGCCTGTACGTGTTCCAAATAGTTGACGCCTGGACACGCTCCCACATCCAGCTGGAATAGAATTGATGGTCAGATGGATGGGCAATAGTAAAAGGAGCGAGACAATATGGGAATGATAATAATAATAGATAATAGCTCGTAAACCGCACGCAAGAAGATTGATAAGGTGTAGTTTCGCAGATTTTTGGGGTGTAAAGCTGCATATTGTGCATGTTCAAGAGACTAAAATTATATTAAAAAATCGTAACAAAATATTGGATGTGAGAATGCAGCTTTAAAAGCTTAAAATGTGATGCAGGTAAATCTCGAATTTTCAATATAGGTACGCTGCTGCCTTGTATTTTTTGCACATGCAAAACCAACTCCATTCGCTGGCTCGGTTGTAGACATCACTTCATTCGGGAGATGGGCTAAAATGCAATAAGCTGAAAACACATTTCGCTCCGTGCATACGTTCGTATAAACGTACAATGACATGCAACTGCCGACATACGAGAATTTCGCTCAAGATGCATTTGGGACTAAATTGTCCCAACCCTGGTTGGAGTACTAGATATTTTAATGACGCCCATACATTCGTTGATTTACTGAATTTAATATGACAGTGGACTTGTGTAATGAATGTACCGCACACAGATGCGAATGGTTATTATATCGATACCGGAAATATGAAATAACGTAAGGGACAAAACTAAGGTTTACAGGAGAGCAAAAATAAGATATTTTTTTACAAAAACTGACTATAACTTTTTAACTATATGTTTTATGTAAAAAGTGTCTAGGATAAAGTTTCTTAGATTTCTTCATTCTTTTAAGCTAAAATAGCAAACATTGATTAAAACCTATAGTTTTAAAGATAGCATGTCCCTTACGTTAAACAATAATGAATACGGGTGACATACGTTAACAAAATTTGAGATGTAAATTAACAGCATTGATGTAAGGGACATTATAGGAAATAAACAAATATTTTTTTTTGATGTAAGGGACATTATAGGAAATAAACATTTAATGTTTTTCAAAGTAAAGGTCTCTTTAATGGTGTACTCTTTATTGCTTATGCTGTTAATAAATTTAAAAAATAGAATTTAATACATTCAGAACCTACTGCGCCTATCAATATAGTTTAAACCTAGTTGCTGACATAAAAGGATAAAAAATAAACGAATAAAATAGATTAAAACTTTTATTTGTACTCACTAATCCACTTTTATAAACGCAAATAACTTGCATAAATAATACTAAGTACTGGAAAGGTCCCCAAACCATCAGTTTTTTAATCTCCCTTTGAATGATAACATGCATGCTGTCTATTCATCCTGCGTTAACTGCTTAATAAGTTGTAATTTTTACATGACCTACTTACCAATATTTTACCTATTGGAAGGTATGCTTTTTTAGGATTCGAATTATTCTATCTCAATCAATCAACTCAGCCTATTACAGTCCACTGCTGAACATAGACCAGGCTGCGTCACAACACCCTGTCCTCCGCCTTCGGCATCCAGTCCGTTCCAGCCACCTTTTTTAGGTCGTCCGTCCATCTAGCTGGGGGGCGTCCCACACTACGCTTGCCGATACGCGGTCTCCACTCAGGACTCGTCTGCTCCACCGGCCATCGGTCCTTCGATAAACATGGCCAGCCGACTGTGTGAATGGGGCTGGTGGGGTGGCAACTATTTACTCTGCAAGCTATGTCGGTAACTCGGGTTCTTTTCCGGAAACTTTCAATTCTGATTTCATCTTTCAAAGAGACTCCGAGCATAGCTCGGTCCATAGCGCGCTGAGCGACTTGAATTTGTGGACCAGCCCGACCGTCAGTGTCCACGTTTCGGCACCATATATCATGACGGGCAGAACGCACTGGTTGAAGATCATAGTCTTCAAACACTGCGGGATAGGCGACGAGAAGTCTTGACGGCTTCTTCTGTCGGCTTCTTTCTCAAAGTTGTGTCTACCGAGCTGGATTATTTGCCCTAGGTAGACATAATCCTTCACAACTTCGAGAAGCGACCCTTCGATGTAGATTGGACTCGGCAAGACGTGCGAATTGTACATGGCTTTCGTCTGGTCCAAATTCATGCCGAGGCCAACCCACCGAGGAGCTACATTTAGGCTGTGCAGCATTTGGTTTAGCTGTTCCAGCGTCTCTGCCATTATGACGATGTCATCGGCAAATCGAAGATCTGAAATGTACTCGCCGTTCACGTTGATAGTCCAGTTCAATCCAGCGTCTTGAAGACGTCCTCCAACGCATTTGTAAACAATTTAGGGGATATAATATCCCCCTGTCTCACCACTCTGAGCAGTTGGATGGGGCTGGTTTTCTGATCCTTGATCTGGACAGTCATCGTGGTAGTGTCATACAAACATTTCAACACTTCGATGTAGCGCCAGTCAATTCGACATCGTTGCAGAGAGGCCAGAACTGCCTATATTTCGATGAAGTCGAAGGCTTTCTCGTAGTTCACAAATGCCATACACAGCGTTTGATTGTACTCCTCGGTCTTCTGTTCAATTTGCAGAACAGTATGGATGTGGTTTACGGTGCTGAAGCCTTTTCGAAAACCGGCTTGTTCAGGCGGCTGGAACTCGTCAAGTATTCTGGCGGGACGGTTTGTGACGACCCTCGAGAACGCTTGTATACATGGCTCAGAAGCGAGATGGGTCTATAGTTCTTCAGCAAGGATTTAAGGTTTTATTCCATTTAAATAAACCAATTTTTTTAATTACTGAACTCCATTTATGACTAAACGATAATTTACCAAAAGTAGTAAGAAATTATTACCTGTTTATGTGATTCCTATAATGTTCATAAATTTTTGCCTGCGGGCTAGAGAAGTGAAGATAACTTTTCATCACTCATGTTTAGAATCCAGATAAAACTTTTAGTAGGTACTTGTAGTTAGATCAATGAAAACGATGATGTGTTACTTAAATGAAGATGTGTAATGTCACAAACAGTGTTACGAAATACTAAGTAACGGTCACGACCGCGCAGGTAACATCAAACACAAAATCCGTATTGCTATCTAGCTCAGACATGTTGCACTGTTTTGCGTGTGACAGAGACGTATAATAATATTCGTTTAGATAAGTTTTAGATGTAAAGGACAGGTCAATTATTTTCGATGCTGAAAAATTAACGTATGGGTCAATATGATTATGATAATTCGAGCCACAATTTAACGTAAGGGACATGGTATTTGCACCTACTCAGGGAACACTAATGTATAAGACCTGTTGTAAAATGTTCTCGATTTTTTTTTAATGTAAAGACCAAATACTGTGAGTAAAGAGACTTACATTAGTTTTTATAAAAATATTAATTTAAAATGTCCTATACAGCCAGTTTTTGTGAAAAAAATGGTTTAGACCTGCGGAAAATATGTAATGTAAGGGACATTTTTTTGGAGATATTGAGATTTTAAATATACCAATCGATAGAGCAAGAAATTACGAATCCAATGATATATATAACTCATTTTCGACAAAATGTCCCTTACGTTATTTCATATTTCCGGTATCGATATGGTAATGTGTGCGAACGCTTTTCCGACTCCATTAGCATAAACTGGCGAACTCCGATAGTGATACTAAAAGGCTTCGTAGTGCATAATATCACTTATTTCGAGTTTTCAGTGCAATTGTTAATGGCGGCCAATGTTTAGCGTTTATAAAGCAATTAAAAATAATTATTACGAAAGTTCTGAGTCTTTAGCGTTCCTTATCGGGCAATTAAACTTTGGAAATGTAGTAAGTTTTAATATTCATATTAAAATTTCAGGAGTGCCGTATCTTTATGAGGTTTAAATGAAATGGTGTTACACAGGAGTTAATTCGACTTATCCGGTTGTGTCATTAATTTAAGCGTGTAATATGACAGAGGCTTTTACCCACATTACTCACCGCGGCTTTGGTGTCAGCCATATTTGTGTGCGCGCCATCATTCCGGTAACGAATTTGCGCCCGATCACTCACCATCGATAATACTTATTTATGTGGTACGACTGCTTTTTAAATAAATACTATACGCACGTAGACTTATGAATCTACCTAATGCCTTTATTATGAGTCGCTATAGGTCAGTTGAACTGTCAATTATTTACCATGGAGTTGTTACAAGGTTTTTTGGAATTGACCTTCGGGAATATTCCTACATGGTGTTACACAAACAACCCTGAACAACCTGGATTGTTTGAGTTTAACCCTGGATTTCATACCTAAAGGATCTTACATGCAGTGTTTCACGTAGGTTATACTCTTGGCCCGTCGCACCATGCCAGGAGCACCAAGTAATCCTTGGCACACAAAGGCCTATAAAAGAACTAACCTGGGTATCTGTTCGTTAACAGTCTTGGCGCCGCAAGTTTGCACCTCTTCTGTGGCAACACAGTCCGCAATGTTTTCGCTGGACACCTTGCATAGTGGCATCAAGTAACCCTTACTCTTACAGAACACACCACAGCCTATAAAAGAACTAACTTGCAGTGTAACAGAAGTCCGTGGTGGTACTGATCGTTGCGGTCTGCAAGTTACACCTCTGAGGCGGCACAGTCAACCATATTTTGGATAGACGCACCATGCCATTAGCATCAAGATACCTTTATCTTATAGTTACATACCACAGCCTAAAAGAACTAACCTGCAGTGTAACAGAAGCCCTTGGTGGTACTGGTCGTTGCGGTCTCGGCGCCGCAAGTTCGCACCTCCTCTGTGGCGGCACAGTCCGCCAAGTTTTGGCCAGTCGCACCATGCCAGTGGCATCAAGTAGCCCGTAGCCGAAGGAATGCGAGACGTTGCGGCCGACTCCGTTCACTCGCCAGTCGCCACCAATGCTGAGGCGTTCGGGACGAGCCGTGCGTACCACTATTGAGAAAAGGGACAATTTTATTTTATGTACGGATGGCAGTTTTATAACTTAAGGCGAATGGGTAGTTGTAGCCCGCGAAATTCAATTTTTCTTACGTTTTTTGCAATTTTCAGGTCAGTGTCAGGTTGTATCTTGATGAAAATTTGATTCGCGACTATAACAGGTACGTATTCACAGAATTATAATCATCAGAATCATTAATACATCTGTTTAAGTTAGATTTCTACCACCAACACTTTTCCATACGAGATTTGTTCTTAACGGTAGAAATCTAACTTAGGAAGATGTATTAATGATTCTAATTATTATAATTCTGTAAATACGTACCTGTTATTGTCGCGAATCATATTTTGATCAAGATACAACCTGACACTGACCTGAAAATTGCAAAAAACGTAAGAAAAATTGAATTTCGCGGGCTACAACTACGCATTCACCTTAAGGTACAGGGGTTTAGGTAGGTGCCTGGTGTAGACACACAAGCACGAAAACTGAAGGCCATTTTTTAGAGAGCTGTAAAAACAAACGCACTGAAATCTTACTTTATTTTATGACAATCCGTGTGCCCGATGAGATTTCACATCGTAAAAAAATGATAAACTTCCATACACATCGCCTATTTAACCCCTTTAGGGAATGAAGTCTCAAAAAATCCCTCCTGCCGCTATACATATAGGGAACTCTTTCTCAAAATTTCATGCTTCTAGACTCAGCGGTTTAAACTGGGTGTTAAATCTGTCAGTGAATGAGATTGAGATTAAGGGGCTTACTGGACCTAAACGCAAAAAACGCAAGTTTTAGAAACAATAAAAGTATATGATCGACTACAGTAAACAAAATAAAAAAAAAATATAATATTCTTCAGGATATATGCTAGATAGATAGTGTGTTGAAAACATGATACAATTTATTTGGTACGATAGAAAAAATCATGAATATACCTCTAAAAACTTTCTTTTTACAGCATAAACCATACTAATATACTTACAATCATTATGATTTTTTGTCACATTATTCTACAAGCAACATACTAAAACTCTAGTGTTTTAATTTTTTAGTCCAAAGAATAGATTTTTCGTAAATAGCTAATTGCTTCATATTTTGCAATTAATTACCACCGTTGTGTCATCGCGCTTCTCTTTCTTTTCTATGCAGTCCGGCAGTGACCGCGCGTTAGGTCATGTAGTCCTCTAAGTAGAAGATCATCATCATCATTTTCCTGCCCTGAACCTAATTTTTTGGGGTTGGTGCCACATATGTATTTTTCTTCCATACTTCTCATTAGTCGTCATCACGGCAGTCATCCCCTTTCTAACCATATCATCATTCACAGGTCCATCCATCGTTTCTTTGGTCTTCCCCAACCCAACGTGTCATAGTACGTCACGCAAATCCTGCATCTCGCAAGCAGAGTTTACCGCTCAGCTAGCATAGATACAACAGCCCGACATGAATCATTGGGCAGTTGCCCGCCAGACACAATACCCGTCTGGTTGGAAGATCCTCTCTTTTCTATAGAGTATCAGTGAACTTTACACCCTGTACCTCATACCTCTATAAGCCTATACCATGACTACCCATGTCCACACAACTTTTCAATTACCGGTGCTACTTTCAGACTTTCTCTTATGTACAGTCAATTCGGATATAGTTGAAGTTTAGTAAGAAACCGATGGATGTTGTCGACTGACATTTAATTTGATAAATGAGCTGTTTGTTTTCTATTAATAAAATTAAATTTTATTCGAGAACATCCATCAGTTTCGTACTAAACTTCAAATATATCCGACGATCCTGTTTACTTATCTCTTTTGTTGACTGTACCTACTTATTTCTTAAGATACCTATCATTATTTGGATCCTAAAGCATAACACCAAATGAATTTACATACAAAGTTAGAATCTCAAACAAACTTTATTTACCAAGATACAAATTGAACAAAACGATATAGGTATCCAAACAATTCCAAAACTAGTTCGGACCTATTCTTGTAACTTGCAAGTCACAGATTCAAGTCGCTTTGTTCCATTAGTCTATTATTAGTTTAATACTGTTTAGACTAAATCTAAGGAACAGATAAGACTGATTATACGCGTCCAAATAGTCTAAGTTTACCAAGCAGCTTAGTATCCATTGATAAACAGCGGGGCAATTGCGTAACACATTATCAATCGGAATCGGTTTCATTTTCACAGTTCAACAACATTCATTGCGTTATTTACGTGTTGAGCAGACAAATTTTTCGAACTTATGAAGCAATGGATTAGCAATTTGCTTCAAAACGATTCAGATTCCGATTGATAGTGTGTTACGCAATTAGGGTGCTAGTCATCAAGGGTGTATTATTGGTTCTGTACCGAATGATAAGATTATCGTTTGCAACTAAGTAACTATCCTACCAAACATTTTCTTTCATAGTTGTGGGTAATTTAAAGCCAGTTTTAGAACAACATTTAGTGAGAACTTTTTGTATACTCATTAAATAGGTACTCGGAAATCTGTCTGCAAATGTTTGAGTAGATATATTTATACAGCTACTAGCGACCCGCCCCTGCTTCGCACTGTTTTTTTGAGTTGACAAAACATCGAGATTTCTTTATCATATTATTTAAGTTAAATATAAAGGCTAGGCTTAGGCTTTTACATTGGCCAAAGGCTAAGCATTGATATACAACGTGGTAATGCCGCCAGTCTCTTGGGTACATAACCAGTCGACAGCGATGCGGATAAATTTTTCGACGCTATATTTTAGTTTGTATATAGTTTTAGTTAAGTTAGGTTTTAATTTTGTTATTTATGTTAATTAAGGATATATTATTATGTTAAAATATTATCTCTCTTCCAATTAAGATACATACCTAAGTTTAATATTAATGGATTATAAACATACCTAAACCTTCTGGAATAAATTCCCTAAATAATGGTAATAACCACATCAAGATCCGTTGCGTAGTTGTTGTGTTTTAGAATAACAACGCGGTCGCCCGGACAGACACGAAAAGCTACTTTGATTTATAATACAAGCTCTGGTAGGGGAACATCGACGCGCCATCTGTTACCATGGATACAGTACAGTCACGAGCAATAATATGTCAACACTTGGCAACTTTCAATTGCGATTTTTTCGTGAAATAACGAATGCAACGTTGAAATACGAAACTTTACATAAACCTATGGGTTCGAAAATACTATGTTCGTAATAACATAAAATTTAATTCAAAAATAAAGGAGAAAATCGCCTTTGAATAAAGAACAGTGTATATACTTATAGACGTGACTGTACCTATGTCGTAGCCAACTGGTTAAATTAGCCGTTTAGTTAACCGCCTGGCCTTTGGAAGTAGTGCTCGCCTCGCTTCGCTCTCTTGGCTCCCACGCGGTTGATCTTAGTTCTAACCTAACCTAACCCATTTGGTCGGGGTGTCCTGGCTTAGTTACTGCGACCAATTTGGCTCGCGCGTGATTGGTTACAGTTCCAACCTAAACTATAATTGAATATCATTCAGGCCGTTAGTTGAACGGCCGCCGTTTAGTTGAAGGGCTATGCGGTTAACTAATTGGCTAATTAAACCAGTTGGCTTCGACACCTACATGATTCTGAACCCAACTGCTTTGAAATTTTTCGCGGGTTATTATTTTTTTTTTCTGTTCCATACATTTTAACCGCGTGTCGTATTGCACTTTTCTATTAAACTGCAGTTTTTTTTTTTTTTTGATAACCGACGAAAAATTTCTACGTTAGGTGGTCTAGACTAGAATTATGAGCTGAATTCATGGTTACAGTTTGCGCGTCGATGCCTCCCTGCCAAACTGTATGTATATTGTATAGACTAGCGTCAGGTACATTCGCCTGGCACATGCTGAGCTGGACTCCCATTTGGTGCAACCTTGAGACGCACACCGCACTGTTTCGTTGCTAATTTTATTTTAAATATTCGTCATAGACTCATAGTGTCACTTTTATTTAGATATGTATGTTTTTCCTTTTTTTTATTTGTTTTTGTATTGGCACCTTGTTTTTATATTGTTCATGTGGGTAATTGGTTTCATCTAATGTTGTACTTTTGTGTGTTGTGCTGTCTTTTGTGTGCGCCAAATAAATGGTTTATCTATCTATCTATCTATCTACTAGCTTCTGCCTGTGACTTCGTCCGCGTGAAATTTCATCCTCCCCCCATTCACCCTTTTAGGGGTGGAATTTTGAGAAACCCTTAGTGGATACCTACTCTTCACAAAGAACACACTATCCAAATTTCACGTCTCTAGGACCAGCGGTTTAGGCTGTGCGTTGATATATCAATCAGTCAGGGCTTTTTTATATAATTATTTATAGATTACTAGCTGCGCCCTGCGGTTTCACCCGCATAAGTCTCGACCCCGGGGGAATATCGGGATAAAAAGTATTCTATGTCCTTTCCCGGGACTCAAACTATCTCTTTACCAAATTTCATCTAAATCGGTTCAGCGGTTTAAGCGTGAAGAAGTAACAAACATATAAACACACGCACACACTCACAAACTTTCGCCTTTATAATATTAGTGTGATAGTGTGATAGAAGAAGTACTAAGGTATCAGAATGTGCGGGAGCAAAGGGACCTTCAACAAAATAGGATGTCAAATAAAAACAAAAGCAGTTCAGAAACTACGTTATGTAAAATATCCGCTTCAGTTTACCTTGTGGACATTCGGAAACTTGGGCCTACAATAGGCTTTACGAAAAAAAAGTTCTTTTAACACACTTATTGAACGGTTTAGGCAGAATTCCCAAGACAATTTGCCTCTAAACGTGGATGATCCAGATGAACGGAGTATTAAATGGAGTAGCTACTTGTTAAAGCAACGGAAAAAACGTTGGAATCAGCTTAGAAACAAAAGCTCATACATAAGATTCTTTTATTCTTATTTGCGTAAGAAGTATAAATTACTTGGCCGAAAATCAAGACGCACTCTCCTAGAGACGGTATTTTTGTTTGATTTGTGTAGCAAATGACTGTATTGATATCCGTAATAAAATAAGTTACATAGTTTCTAGAACGATAGTATGTCGCGGGGTGCGCGCACGCTGTTTGCAGTTACCTCTTGTTGCAGTATGCGGGCACCCCTGTGGCGACTTACTAATAATTTCAACAAAAAATTCCATCATATCGATATGTTTGCTCTTTCTGCTGATAGATTCAAAAATATTGTACTCAAAATACTTAGCCACCAGTCATTTTAATTCTAATTAAGATTTGCATGCCTTTTGAGTTTTTGCTTTGTTTGCTAAAACTTTTGTTTTACTATTTAACACAAGAAATGTTTTGTTAACTTAAGTTATTGTTGTAGGTTTTAGTTTAAATAGCATAGTTAAATAGCATAGTTTGTAAAGATTATTATTTTTTATGTGTATTCCGTGGAAAATGTTGTTGGTTACACATCTGGCCGTATCTTTTTGTATTTCTTCGTACAAAATGTAATGAGTCACTGTTTGTTTTCCCTAATAAATAAAATAAAATAAATAGAATATGATCGTGTAGCGTTCCACACACGGAGCCTAGATGAAGTGAGCACATACAAATATGTATTTTATGAAAATAAAGTTTGTGTTAATTCTGAATTAGGTATCATTAATGGAAAATAATTTTGTTCAGTGATTATACTTACATGTAATTAAATCTGAATCAACATTATTAAACTTGTGAATGTGCGTTTCAGAAATTTATTTACCCACTATATTATGCATGCAAGTTTCAAATTAAATATTAATAATCTATCTATTTATTATAATATAATACCCAATTTTCATTATAATGACCTCGACCTCGTTATTAAGCGCATAATTTTAGAACAACTAGACCGGTTTGGCTTTTTTTGTTTTAAAATGTTCATAATAGTCCGAATTAATTTGTCCGGAAAAATTGGAAAAGTTGCCCAGAAAACTGAAAAATCATGACTAAATGAACGTCCTTTTTTCAATAGGATTTTTGTATGAACTCAAGCAAAACCATATTGAAATGTTGAAAGGTCTACGTATGTCAGATCAGCTAGTTAAATATAATATAAATAACATTTAGTTTTACGAAAAACATGTGAATAACCCGTATGACGTCACATTTGAATAGAATTCAGCTATCTCTATAACGTAACCTTTTTGTACCTTTCATTTAATAAAGAATCAAATAAAATTAGGGATTTCCTGAACAGATTCCATGCCTTTTGTGAGATGTAAATAGGCAGCAAACTTGATTATTAGAATGTATTTATTTTTGACTAGCATCACGCCTGTATCCTCCAAGAGGTTCGGCAGAGGTGATGAGAATACACTTTTTTTTTTGATAACCGACGAAAAATTTCAACCCTACTTCTAGAATCATGTGCTGTATTCAAAATTAAAGTTTGCGCGTCGAAGTCCTTGCGACCCTGTATTATGTTACGGCCCTAAAATATTTGATAGTTTCTTATTTAACGATGTCTTAGGCCGTATTCTGTGCTCTCCTGACGGTCAGGACTGACGGTCAGTGCGTACGCACGGGCTATGCGTCCGTATGTGGACGCGGTCAGTGCTGTTCTGAATGCACGCATGATTTCTATGGCGATAGCTACGGCAGACCGACGTCAGTCCTGACCGTCAGGAGAGCACTGAATACGGCCTTAATAATATAATAACAAGGACCGGGTTATTTGTCGTGCTTCAGTAGAAATCCAGAGCCAAAGGTCCGAAAAATTGCGCAGTAAGCCGTAAAAAACATTGCCAACTAAAGGATCGCGAGAATTATTGCTAGGCCGGGTGAGGAATCCGCACAGATCATTGGTTTTACGTCGACATACTTCATGTTTTATTATTTGTACTATAACACAATATTGGCTTTGCTTGGTTTAATAAAAAATCTGTAAACATGTGAAGAACACGCTCATTGCCTCTTTCAGTATATTGGGTTTAATATTATGTAAAGTCGGTTGTTAGGTTTAAAGCTAAAAGTCAATATGGCGTGAAGAATTTAAGTATAAAGTTTTTAAGACTCAATCTATCATCCTTATCGCAGATTTATTCGTCGTAACCTTCTGTTTTATGAACATCAAGTAAATCTACATTGAATGTAAGTACCATTTTACTTTTTTTCCTCCTTTCCAGTTACTAGAGTACCATGATGAATATGATTGACGTAAGTAAGTAATATGATTGACGTGTAAAAGTGTTTGTGCAAACCTACTTACAAAAATAAAATAATTTATCATTATCGAATGTATACGCACTCGGTATTGTTCATTTCATTCGTGAATCTTTGACAGTCGTTACGGATAGCCCGAAATTCTGCCAACCAGTCTTACCAAGGGGTATCGTACCTATTACCCAGTAACTGGGTTGTGGAGGTCAGGTAGGCAGTCGCTCCATGTAAAATACTGGTATTCAGCTGGAATTGGAAGCCGATCCCAACATAGTTGGAAAAAGACTAGGCAGATGATGATGATGATGACACTCGAGTATTTGGCATGATCTACATGACATTTTCAACTTAGTCACCAAACAATAAGTAGGTAGGTTTTTTGAAAAAAAAAACTTTAAATAACCGAAAAGTCATAAAAAAACTATGGTTGGCACGACTACACATCAATCTACACATAGCTAGTATAACCTGACTTCTGATTGTACGAAAAACCTATACAATGCGAGGTCAACTAAAACTGGAAACTTATAGCTTGATGTGTCGCCGTGTGTACCAAACCTATGAGTTTTCGAAAGTATGTGTCCTAAAATCAACTAACTTAACACTTAGCTAAAACTATACAAAAACTAAAATATAGCGTCGAAAAATTCATCCGCATCGCTGTCGACTGGTAATGTACCCAATATTAATATATAATATTAATATGTATATAATATTAATAAGTACTTACGAATAACATTAATACACTTGTATACTTCTTATTATTTAACTTAACACTAGTAAGAAATAAATACCATCAACAGAAAACAATGATTTCAATACACCTTACCTACACAGCATTTGCGTTAGTTCGTACGTACCTACCCAACGAGATGTTCGCTTGAGAAAATAAATCGAAACTGCCTGTTAGACATCTAGGTCGGTCTAAGACCTTAGTTTCAATTCGTGCAACAATAGAATAGTGTTCTATTCATACGTAATTGGAACTTCGAAACTATTCCTGGGCAAAGGCTTCTGGGGCTTTTGATATTAAAGGCTGAGTTTCTCTGTGGGACTCCCAGAGACAGTATAGCATCTTGGAAGCTCTCGTGTATTTCAAAAGAATCATGCAAGCATTTACCGAGATTGGGTCTGCTTGTTATATAGGTTGAAATTTAAAACATGCGACAAATCGAAATGGGAGATTGTACTCATCATTATGAACAACTTTTACTATGGGACCAAACCTGAAATCGCGAAAAATAAATCAGCTGTTCCCTACATTTTGACGAGTTATGCGAACATAAATGTAGGAAACAATTGTTTTTTTTTTCGAGATTTCAGGTTTGGTCCCATAGTAAGTTATTCATAATGAAGAGTACATTCTCCCATTTCGATTTGTCGCATGTTTTCAATTTCACCCTGTATACAGGGTGTTACAGAAAGGGTATATCAATACAAACGGGTTGAAGAGTGTATCTGGTCTAGAATCTCTGTACAAAATTTCAGCTCAAAAGCATTAACTTTGAAAATGCTTAATATTTTTTTATTTCGACATCACGGCGCTGCACTGGCGCGTGGCAGCGTGATGTGCGTGTACTAGGCGCACAGACACACTACAGATAATGGATAATGACCCTCGTAGTGCGGTGACACGTTTGTTATGATTTCAATTTAATAAACTATCGAAATAAAAAAATATTAAGCATTTTCAAAGTGACTGCTTTTGAGCTGAAATTTTGTACAGAGATTCTAGACCAGATACACTCTTCAACCCGTTTGTATTGATATACCCTTTCTGTAACACCCTGTATAGCTAGAATACTGGATATAACCAGTAGGTATTCCGTTATAACTAACATGCACTTTTGATTAAATTAGGGGCTGATTTTACCAAAGTCAGATATCTTTTTTCCGTGGAATAAAATTGACGTCTGACAGTTCTAGTACGGAAAAACTGCCAAAAATTCAAAATTTATTCTAAGGATAAGACCTATTCTAGGTATAAAAGTTTGGTGAAAATCGTATTTTCCAGTGTGCTGTCAAATTATAATCCAGATTAATATACTTATTCCTATCATTAATATCAAATTGTGGGTAAGCCACTTTTTTTTTTCAATACTTATCATCTACATACACACACACACACACACACCCACACACCCACACACATATCATTCTCTCCCCTGTGGCAAACCTTTCTGATCTATGTCAATCGTATTGTCTTTTTTGCGATCACTTTTCTTGCCAACCATTTATCGCCGAAATTATCTAATAGTAAATCTGAGCTTTACAGCTTTGAACAGAGAGCAGTGGAGAGTAGGGAGGCTTTCGCCCTGCAGTGGGAGTTGGGACATCACAGGCTAATAATAATAAAGCTAATCGTACATTACAGCCACACCAGGCAGTAACGCATTGCGTTTCTATACAAAAAAGCGCAGTGCGGTCCGTCTGTAGTCTGCGCTGGCAGTAAAGTACAGACGCCAGCACATCAAGCTACTACAATCTGTCAAATTTCTTTAATAGATTTTCAACTTTATCGCTAAAGCATAAGGTTCAAAGTTGATTGGGAAAATTTGACAGTAGCTTGATGTGCTGGCGTCAGTACAAAATGAACGAAAGTGTCGCAGGGGGACTTTTGCAATAGATATCCGCCCAAATCTGCGTCGGCCGTATAAGTAAGAAGTCACAACAATAATAATATGAAAGAATATAATGAAATTTACCAATATGCTGCATATCCCTCCAAGTAAGGTCCCTGTTGGCTTGCAAGGTAAGTGCACAGATACCGGCGGCAAGCGGCGCAGACGCCGACGTGCCGGTGTGTCCCGCGGTGCAGGAGTGGTGCAGATCTGTTGTTACAACCTGGGGAATATAGATGGACGATGAAGATTCTGTCATTTAGACAAATTTTTGGTACCCAAGATACAGACTTGCATCATTCGGGGCCAATGAAAAACCCTTTTTTATATTTTTGGCAAGGTTTCAGGTTGTCCAATGATATAGAGATAACAGATAAATACAAATAAAGTAAGTTCTCTGAAAGGTGCTGTGTCACTTATAAAATCTATTCTCGTTTCACTTCCAAGAAAAGTAGTAGGTACTAAATGAAAAGGTCAAGCAAATCCTTATTGCTATTCTTGGTAAATTAAAATTAAATTATTGTTGCTACAGAACTTTCCCATTTCAGGCAAAATCGAAGCAATAAGTCAGTTTGAGAACTTGTAGGGCGTTGGCATTGATATCTATTTTTATCAGAATCCTTGTTACCACAAATCGAATCCTTTTCCCACTTCCGAAAAACTAAAAAACGAAAACCCCCAATAAATAATAGTATAGCAATACCTACAAGAGAAATTCAAGGGAAAAGGAAGGATTTTATTTTTTCCTCATTGCTATTCTTGGTAAATTAAAATTCTATCACAGTTGCTACAGAAGTTTCCCATTTCAGTTACTAAGGGAAAATAAAAACAACCAATCGCGATGAAGCCCTACAACATACAAGTATTCAAACTCACAACAGCCTTATTTATATCTATTTTTATTAGAATATTCGTTCACCACAAATCGAACCCTCCTCTCACTTCAGAAAAAAATACCTATAAAAATAAAGTGTACCTCATAAATAATAACATAACAATACCTACAAGAGGAATCGAAAGAAAAAGGAAAAAGCAATTTCGCTGTATATGAAAAACTAGCTTCTGCTCGCGACTTCGCCCGCATGAAATTCTTTGTTAACTCCCCCCACCCGTCACTCGCCCACCACGTTGCATCGCATCGCCTGCCCGCGCCATTACTTCGTTTTTGCTTAGCGTCCTTCTGACGTTATTCGTCTTTGCTCGGCTCCTAAATATCTTAGAGTGATAAGAAGCCTATAGCCTCCCTCAAGAATTCGGCCATTAAATACAAAAATGATTTTTCAAATCCGACTAGTAGTTCCAGAGATTAGCGTGTTCAAACAAACTCGTCAGTTTTATTGTTAGTAAAGATGGATACAGGTTGTTTTAAAAATAACACGAAATTGAATACGAATTTTCTTGCTACCAAAAGCAACTGTGTCTTGTTAACTTAGTCCGAATAAAATATATCCTTTATATACTTTGTCGGGTATATTGTTTTTGGAGCTGCGAAGTCTGTATGCAAAAACAAGTCCTGTTTTTTAAACTACACGTTTTTAGATTGAACCGGCAACAAAAGAGGAATATTTTGTTAACGCGCATTCGGGAGCTGAAAAAGCTTTTTACCTAATACAAAGAATTCACAATGTTTTTCATTGACACCGTTTTCATAGCGAATGAGTCATTATTACTTTGCTCTATTCTACTTTGAAATAATACGATGAAAAGGTTAGAATTTGAATAATTGTACATTATAAACTAATATTCTAAACAATCAGTTTTATGAATAGTTTATTTAGAGTGCCTTCATACATGCCGGTGACCCTTCGAAGGTATAACTATAACTTTGCAGAAATTCCATCTTGATATGAGGCCCTAACTTATCGGTCGAATAAGTATCCAACGGCTACTATTCCGACCCAATAGTTTATATATTCGGAACAATTTCGTTTGACCCAAAAGTTTACACAACTTTGATTGAGTAAGCACGTCCCTTGTATTGTAACTAAGGTTCACAAAAAGTTCAAAAGCATCCTACGCGCAGAATTAACGAGAACAACCTCTTAATTTACATTGAAACGACATAATTTTATTTACCTCGCGTCCTGTGTTATAAGGGCAAAGAATGTGTAGGTATTCTGTGTAAAGCCGTGTAGGGACGGACATAACTACTTTTAGGGTAAGTGGGATCGAGGCCGAAATACGTAAAAAGGTAAAACCCTCGGTAAAAAGATAATAATAGCGAGCTTCTTTTCGAAATCCGAGGGAGTGAATGGATACATTTCACGGATACCCTACAGTTCGTAAAAATATTGTTACACCTACTTTTAGGTGTGCTGTAAATAAAATTTAAGCTTTCGGATTACGAAAACGAATAAAAGAAAACAAAACGCATTTAGCTTGAGATGTGTAGTCATAACAAAGTGGGATAATAAAAACATGCTGGAAATAGAAAACGTGTCATTGATCTTGGACATCCCAAGTTAGATGTCAGTTTTAATAGAGATCAAACGAAATGTTTAACGCTACTCCAGCTTTAGGACTTCTTATTTGGTCGAAATTAAATCTTGCAAACAAGAAATGCTATTTCTGGGGCTAATTGTATTTTATACGACGAAGTAATATGTCGTTGTGTTACTCTCTGGTGTATTTCCAGAACCCTGAACTAATTCTCAATCCTAGAGTATAAATAAAGAATTAAAGTGAATCCTATCGAACATAACTAAAGAAAAGATTCACAGACCGCACTTTGACTTTGCTGTGCTAAGTTAGCGTTACATTCGATTAAGAACATTATATGCATAAGTTTAATGTTCATAATGAATTGCTTCATTACGGTCATTATTTCTTCTAAACAATCGGATTTGCATGCGGTTTTTGCCATCATATAGATAATTTATTCCGCAAGTTTTATGTGTATAATACATTAATATTAAACTGACTTAAAATAAAGAAATCTCGATGGTTTGTCATGTCGTTAAAACCGTGCGAAGCAGAGGTAAGTCGCTAGTTATACAAAGTCAAAGTCAAATCATTTATTTCAAATAGGCACAGTAAAGGCACTTTTGAACGTCAAAACGAATAGGAATTACAATAATTTTTGTATGAAACGCTTATTTACTGAGTAAAGTCAAAGTGCTAACCTAATCTAACTTTTGAAGTAACCTAACTGATAGATTTAGGTACACGAAACCAAAAAATTCTGACCTAGCTATCTATTTCTGCTACCACCCAAACAGTTCTGATTTTGACAAATGATGCTTGACATCGATTTGTCTTAATGAAACGCCTGTCTTAAATTATTATTCCCTTCTATTAATAGCTCGATGAGGCTGGATTATTTATCTTACTTACAAAGGATTGAAACTGGGTAAAATACTTCGAGGAAACTCTCCAAATCTGGATAAACAAAACTGCTCTTGAGATTACTTAAGGTTCTGAAGGGTAGGATAACAACTAGAATCTTATTTATATGCGATCATTACAGGACAAGGAAAAACATCTCAAAAACCATTCCTTTCTTTCCCGTTTCATTAAAAAACAGGAAAATTCATCCATAGTGAGAATAAAGCCTGTTTTACACGGTACGATTTAATTCCTTGTGACATACTATAAGTTAAAGCAACAATAAAAGTTGCACCGTCTCAACATTGCAAGTAAAGTCCGACCAAATTTCGTTTTTGGCCGAAACACCAAAAAATTGTGCCAGCACATCAATACTTTGAATTAATTTATTTAAGAAAAAACTATAGTTACAACAACTAAAAGCACACTTTTCGGCAAAACGGACGCACGACCTAATGGCTATTCGAAATTATGGTACATCGATGCTATGTAATTTCGGCAATTCGGACGTTCGATCTGTCGGGGAGTTAGCCACCGGGCATATGGCATTCGATATCAAGCAGTAAATCCGTGAAAATGATTTCAGTTTGAACAGTTAAATATAACGTTTCAATATAATAATGTACTGAGAGTACTGCTGCGGCTGCCGTGGCGTTGTAGTGCATCACGGATGTTTGATAATAATATTAATGGTTTTGCCGCCATTATTAGGAATAGATGTGCATCCCTGATGACGCGTGTTCGCAACAGCAACCAACAGTATTCTCAGTGTGCCCGCAGATCGGTGGGATTGCCCAATGTTGCGGTGGTGGATGCAGGTCCACGCTGAATGCTAATTGTTTATCTGTGTCTTTAACCTGCTAACACTAGAAGTTAAGTAAAATTGTAACTAACCCTATGGATTTATTACCGTTGGATCCCGTTTTTGAATCCCATTTTAATATTTTTGGCGTTGGATCCCGCAAAACATTATTATGTATTTCCGTTGGATCCCGAATTTAAAAAATGCAAGATAATTACGTTTTATTGTCGTTGAAACCCGAAAAGTATTTCCGTTGGATCCCGAATGCTTAAAAAAATATGAATGCGGGTACTTTCAACAACAAAATTGTTTATAATAAAATGAGGGGTTCACTAATGTTTCACCAAAACTCCATTGACAAATTTTTAGTTTACAACCAACGTTTCGTATACTATTTATTTCACAAACAACTCATTTTCTATATAATCTAGTCGTTTCTGGCACTCGCCGGCCGCTGCCGCGGCACCGCTCGCTTCGCTCGCTCGGCTCGTGCGTAGGGGTCACAGTTTTAACCTAACCTAACCTAACATTGTTTTTTTTTTAATAATTAACCTAATCTAACTAGTTCGGTTCCGGGTAACCCACTAAAAATAATCTCTTTTTAGTGTTTGATAAAGGTAAATCACTTTTCTTCTGAAATGTACACATGTTGTTATAATATGGGATTCAACGGAAATAGCAAACGGGATCCATCGGTAATACCTAAAAAACCGGATCAAAAAACGGGATCCAACGGTAATAAACGACCCTATGGACTCCTATCTGAAATAAAAGTTTTCTATTCTATTCTAGCGTTTTAAAGGTTGACACTGCATTTGTTTTATTTTGCCAAGGAAAAACCTACCTATCGAAAAACAAACATTTTCTCGGCCGAAAAAGCTAATCAGGGCGAAATTCATTTTCGGCCAAAAAATATTCACTTTCGGTCGGCCTCGAGTTGCAAGTCATTCGTTGCTTAATTTTTTTCAATGCCACAGGCAAAAAAAATAGCATCGTGTAAAAGGGGCTTAAAGATAGCTTACCTGCTTCTCATTGATAGCCCCGCTGCTGTATGTTGCTGCTAAGGTAGAACTGCACATTTCCGAGTACCAAGGCACCTCTCCTCGCTCCGTAGCCGAAGATATTGATAGCGTCCATATGGAGTTGGTATAGCCGTCGCAATTGCAGTTATCATGCTCTCGTCCGCCATTTCCTGAGGCCCATACGAAAATGGAACCTTTGCCGTTACGACCCTGTGACGGAAATAGAGGCATTAAGTCAGATGAGATAGTTTTTTTTTTTTTTCAACGTTGTTACGTTCGGGTACCAAAGGAGATAAATAACTAGGGCCGTCGGATATAGTTGAAGTTTATTAAGAAACTGATGGATGTCCTCAAAAAAAAGAAAATAAACAGGTAATTTATCAAATAAAATTTCTAACTACACTTCCGACTTTATCCGATGATCTTGATTGTTACTTATCCCTTTTGGCGACTGTACAGTCAGGTCAGGGAGATGTATTGTTAAGCACTTTGATACAATTTCATATAACTGATAAATAATGGGAACTACTCGTATTTAGTACTAGCTGCGCCCCGCGGTTTCACCCGCGTAGATGTCGATCCCGTGGGAATATCGGGATAAAAAGTAGCCCATATATTAATCCAGGGTGTCAGCTACCTCCCTACAAAATTTTATCAAAATTGGTCCAGCAGTTTGAGCGTGAAGAAGTAACAAACATAAAACTACTGCACATACACTCACAAACTTTCGCCTTTATAATATAATATTAGTGTGAAGTGTGATAAAATGTATAATAATTATGTTGATAGTCAGTTTGTTGAACAATTCGTTTCCCTGGCACCTATACTCCATTTATTATAACATTAGAAAAAAGAGGCTCGCAGAAGCAGGAGTACGAAACCTTTTATTTTCAAGTTAAGTTCAAACAATTTTAATAAATAATGTATGTGCTTTTTTGTAAGTAACAATGTATGGCATACAATAAAGCATATTCTATCTATGTACTCGTCACGATGCTTGGATAGCTATATGAAATTAAACAATTTTTAGTAACAATCAGTTTATTAAAAACAATTTTGTATAATCCGACAAAATAAAAAAATCACGTGCTGCCACAACTTATGAAGGGAATAGGGAACATTTTAGATTTAGTAGAGTTATAGTGACATGAAAAACGTTCCCGGTACTGTCCGCTCCTGCTTCTTTTAGATTTTAAACATTGACACGACAGTATTTTATGTAAAAACTAAATAATATTAAATGAAAGCCTTGTAATTTCAGAAAGTAGATAGGTTAAATAAGTACAATTAAGTGTGACTGCTGTTATTTAAATGGATTATATTTAACTCCACATCAATCTTGACTGTAATAATGTTTGTTGTACTTTTATTACAAAGTGTACCCCTAAAAGAGCCTTTTTTAACTTCTGTCTAATGCTATAGTAAATGGACTATAGTCATTTCTTTCGTGTATTTAACACAATTTCATACGAATGATAAAGAATGACAGTTGTGATTGTAAACACTGTCATTTAAATTGATATTAAATTTGCTGAAAAATCTTTCCCTTACTGTATGCAGACATTTAATATATCAGAAAGTTTATTTGGTAAAATAGAAGCATTTGTGGAAGTATCAATGTAATAATATTTATCAGTGTATTTCAAACTCATTTCTTCGGGGAAATAGGGCATTTGGAGAAACGTGACTCATGGCTGGAGCTGGGTAGATTTATCATGTTTGTGTTAGTTCATGTCCGAGTTAATAGGTGGCGCTACGTGCCGCTTTTGGCAAGGCATTTCTCTTGAGGTCGCGAAACAGGGACAGTTGTGATAAATTAAGGCTAACAAACAGTCGATTTGTTGTCTTATGTGATAAATATATATATAAACGATAGCATTGAAAACGTTTTGGTTTTGCTTTTAAGTTATAGCCGCAGGCGTAGATTCAAAGAAAATTAAAAATCTTTAGACGACAATCGATGGGCTTTGGCCCAGAGTAACAATATTATTTTGGAAATATGAACGCAAGAGTGCTATTTAAATTTTTTAACAGACAATTTCAAATACTAATTCTAAGAATAAATATTGGCAAATTAACTAAGTGTTATTACCAAACTAAATACACCAAAACATGAACAAACGAGCTAAACGAATTGATTACGCTTTTCCGATAAATTTCACATCCAAAAAAGGTCTTTCACGTTAAAAATTCTATTCACATTATTTTTATGTAAAATTTTATTATTTGTAACAAAAGGATATAGCCGGAAAAATCTACCGGCATTTTTATCCCCATGGGTCGTCCGCATCGGCTGCCAGCACAGACTATTTTTTCCACGAAATAAATCATAGAATAATTTTTGATTCCAATCACTAGGTTTGTATTTATCTGTGCACGCATGAATGATTGGTGTGACGTAGTGCGGCACAGCATAAATGAACAGCCATTTTTTAAATCGTACCTTCATGAAGCGGAAACGTCACAGGCGGGCGTGGCAAACGACGTACGAACGACGACCATATAGCCCCCTACAGCTGATCATATTCAAATGTCATGTCATTTGCCATTGCCAACGTTTACGACTGCATGATGGTTTTATAACACAGCCGTACCATAGATTCATTCAACTCATTGAGCGGATTCCCCATCAACAATCTACATACATAATCAGCCTATAACGTTCCCACTGCTGGGACACAGGCCTCCTCTCTGTGAGAGGGAGTGGGCCGTAATCCACCACGCGGGCCCAGTGCGGGTTGGTGGATGTCACATGTCTTCGAATTTTTGGTTCTAGGACATGCCGGTTTCCTCACGATGTTTTCCTTCACCGTTTTGAGAGCAGTGGTGATGAAATAATTTACACAAAGTAAAGCGCCTGTCGGGGTTCGAACCTACGACCTACAACTTGTAAGTCGCGGCTGATACCACTGGGCCACCACTGCTCTCACAATCTACATACATTTACATAAAGTCGATTTGTGTAAAAGCGCAATTCAGCGATCAAAAGGGTCAATTAAAAGTTTTCAGAAATAAAACCTTGTTTCAACTGAAGTCTGATTTCACAGTGTGTTAGAATAAAACCCGCAGAACCGAGTAAAAGACACTTCAGAATCCAAGCGTATTTTAATTCGGTTCACTGGACCCACAATTTGTGAAGACAACTTAGTAATCTTGAAGGGCAGACGGATCAAAATATGGGTGAACAAATCGCTCATTTTGAAAAACATCGACATAAATGTAGTTTTTCCCAAAATTAGATAAATATGCCAAAGCACTTAAAAAGCGTATTTTCGTTAGGAAAGTAAAGCCTTGAAAAAAACAACCGACTTAAAAAACACTACAAAGAGATAGTTTTCGTTAGTTCCGCATTTTCGTTTTTTGACACCGACTTCCGAAATTAAAGTTATTTATCTCTTTGTAGTGTTTTTTTTTTTGAAGTTGGTTGTTTTTTTTTTGTAAAAAGTTTTTATTTTTCACTTTTTAGTTGTACCTACCCCACACAAATTCAGTTAACACTGATGCCTTGATGAATTGAAGACGCCGACTAGAAGAATCATCAAAATTCGCATAGAAATGCCGGAGATGCAGTACATTTATGCATATAACTTCTTACATAAGAATAATTACCTAATGTATTATATACTAAACCCTTCCTGAAAGTATGTAGATCACATTAATGAAAGAATTGGTTCATTAGTTTTTGAGAAAATCGCGGACATACATACATACGGGTCGAATACAGAACCTCCTTTTTTGAAGTCGGTTAAAAAAGTAGCAGTAATTATGACGATGTTTCTCCAAATGAGCGAAATATAGATTTAGTAAAACGACTGCCTAGTAGTCGCAAGCGCTACTGCTGAGCATGAGGTCCTGGGTTCGATTTACGGGTCTAACAAAGTGTTATTGGGAATTTCTCGGTAGCAGCCCGTTGTCTGGATTCGTACCCGGTTAAATAGCAATAGAATCACCCCCCCATTACATGGGACTTCAACATAACTGGCGAAGTTTGGGTGTACAGTCACGAGCACTAATATGTCAACACTTGGTAACTTTCAATTGCGATTTTTTCGTGAAATAACGAATGCAACGTTGAAATAGGACACTTTACACAAGCCTATGGGTTCGAAAATACCATAGTATTTTCGAACCCATAGGCTTAAATAAATAAAGGAGAAAATCGCCTTTGAATAAAGCCAAGTGTATACATACTTATGCTCGTGACTGTTCTGTACACCTCTGTCTAACTCTTTGGAGAATACTCGCGTGATGTTAAGTTTTGTTATTAATACGAGATGTTGGATGTTGAGACGAATCTCTTTAGCGTGTAATTACCTACATAATTAGTAGCTGTCGTGTGATTGGCAGCTAAACAGTCATTGACATCGGTCGGCTTCGTCCCGTGAGCTACACAATTGAACGTGACTTGTTGGATCAATACTAAAGCATTAACGGTGATAATTTAGATCCCACAGTGTTTTTATTGCCCCAAAAAGTGACATCAGCTTTTTATTGAAGATTTCTACTCAATAGTTCACTTAAAACGCACGAGTAGAACTCCCAGGTGCCAATTTTGTACACTCTATTTTTTTTTAAATCTTAAAGTTTTCGTTACTGAAAATAATTGAATTATTCCACTTTGCCCCACCGGCCGCCCCGATTATTTGAATTACATATTTATGAAGCAATTCTAGGCGCGCATATTCTTCCGTTTTTATTTAATCAGAAATCATAATACATAGAACCCACAAAAAAATGTATTTCCGAAATCAGTTTTTTTTTTTGGGTCTTAGTAGAACCTCTGTCTGGTACAATTAGATACCTTATACTAAGTTAAATCGGTTCAGCGGTTTAAGCGTGAAGAGGTAACAGACAGACACACTTTCGCATTTACATCTAATATTAGTATGGATATCTGACTTTTACGAACCCTGGTCGCAACACACATTATAAAACTTATGAACCTGAAACTTGACTACTTGAAATTTATATTTACGAAGAAAAACAAGTAAGTGATGTGTGACTTTTTATACGCACAAAGGTCTCATTCTCTCTCATTTGCTATTCCCGACCCATTTACCACGATACTTCGTACTCGAAAGTTAAAATAAAAGTCACATAAAAACTTGCGACCCAGGTGTATAAGGCGCAAAAGCAAAGTTTTTTCCTCGACTACATTACTCGTCCTATTTAAATTCGAAACCCGAAAAAACCGCAGGAGGTAATAAAAAAACGTTAGCAAGAAAACTTTTAAACGCACTTCTTTTATACAAAAAACAACCTTCAGTCTTTTTAGGGTTAAAAAAGGGTAAAAACATTATGTAAATTGTATACTCTGCGAACACTTGACCATATAGTGTGGGAAATAGAGTGTGAGAGAGAGAGAAAATAATTGCATCATTACAGAAATTGCTTTAGCAGTGTCGCTTGCCTGCTTGGGTACCCTTCACTAACTTAGTTACAAAATCACCGTGGATTACAATAAGAGTGAAAAAGAAACCTTAGGATTGACAAAATAAGTGTCAATGTCACATGTCCGTGAAAATTGACGAATTTAAGTTCAGGATTTAACATAGCTGGTGTTGCGACTTTTCATCAAAACTGTACTTATAGAATTGTAGGTACAGATAACATTGTAGGTACAGACGCGCAGAAAATTGTTGGATAAATCTGAAATCTTATTTATCCAGTAATTTCGTTTATGCTTGAGATTCAGCATTCAGTACGCGATGACAGGTATATTCGCGAGGGGAGTTCTTACATAAATATTATGTAAATCAAGTGATGTTGAAGATGTGTAGTCGTATTTGTGCTGTCTTTAAGAAAACGAATATGATAATTTATGCACGAAAAGTGGAACTTCAGCGATGCGGACGAGTTCTTTGACGCCTAAGTGCCCTTTTGTTTGTGTTCGTATTTATTTGTATACTTAGTCATTTAATTTAGTATCTAGTGTAAGGCCGTATTCAGTGCTCTCCTGACGGTCAGGACTGACGTCGGTCTGCCGTAGCTATCGCCATAGAAACCATGCGCGCATTCAGAGCAGCACTGACCGCGTCCGCATACGGACGCATAGTGCGTGCGTACGCACTGACCGTCAGTCCCGACCGCCAGGAGAGCACTGAATACGGCCTAAATAGTTAGTAGTGTAAAAATTATACATATATAGTCATTTTATTAAAAAAAACCGAAAAACCGTAAATAAAAAAACCGGTTTGTTGATGGTTGTCCTGAAATACAGAAATAACAATAACCCTTTCTATAGCTGAAGCATTCTTGTTTTATTATTTAATAAAACTAGAGCTCGGGAAAGAAATTAGACAAACAATGCTGAACAGGTAGGTAACTACCTGAAAACGAAAACATTCGTTATTTTAATTAATGAAAGCAGTCGTTTGTTTTTTGATATTTTTAATTAATATCACAGTAGGTAGTCCTATAAACGGTAATTAAAATCATTATTAAAAACATCAAACTAAATGTTTCATACTTTTGATCTTAAAAAAAGTGATTTGTATAAATAATTGAAAACAGGGACACTTTTATATCATCAAACTCTCTGTTGAAAATTGTGAAAAGGTACTCGTAATTATTATTGTTACGGAAATGAATGAAAAAAAAAATGAAAATTATGTTCGTGTGATACAATTTTCATGTTCTTTTCGTTAATTAAATAATTATATTTCTTTTGAGCCCGAATTTTAATACAAAAGCCCCATAAAACTTAAGGAAAGCCAAACGCATTGCAAGGCATTATTATGGCTAAAAGCTGTTTAATACTTAGGTATTAAACAGCTGTTTAATACTTAGGTATTAAACAGCTGTTTAATACTTAGGTATTAAACAGCTTTTAGCCATAATAATTCCAATATAAGTAGGTACTAGGGGCAGTAGGCGGTTATAGAATTCGACGGTCAGTCAAACTCAAGCACGTTTGTGGTCTTTGAGTCCGACACGTTTCCGTGGCTTTGATGTGAGCACGGGCACGTTTGCCGTTAACGTCAGTTACATAATACTAAAGCGCAGGCCACACTAGGAACGAAGCTAAGTTCGTTTAGCTTCACTCATGTAGCTTTCGCGTGTTTGCATACTTCGGTTCACGCCGCGAACTGTGAACCGAAGTACGAAAAGACGCGTAGTGCTACGGCTACATTGTCGCAATAATGCGAAGTACACCTCGCTCGCTCTCTGTTGCACATCGGGGTTCCACCAAAGCGAAGCTAAACGGACTTAGCTTCGTTCCGAGTGTGGCCTGCGCTTAAGATGTGGCTTCAGGGCGTGCTTAACGTAATGGCCACAATATACGTTTCAATCAAATCGAATCGGAAATCAATCACAAAATCAGGTGCGGATATTAAATGTCTGTGACCTACTCCTATGTTTACACGATTCAATTTCATTGCTTTATCCCACAGAACATGGAGACACCTCGGCACCCACTGCTAGAGGCGGCATTGTCAACATTTTCCATACAAATCAATGTGTCACCGTTTACTCGCACTACGACACAAATGACGTATGGAAACTGACAGTTTTGGAGGCGGCTCATGACTAGTCATGACAGAAGTTGTGTGACGCAGTTTCGGCACCACGAATTTTATTAGTCTCATAGAGGTATGAAGAACAGAGTGTAAAGTTCACTCATCCTCTATAGAAAAAGGAGGATCCTCTGACAAGACGGGTGTTGGTCGGTGGGCTGCTGCCCGAAGATCGATGTCGGGACGTTGTATATATGGTATTCGCGTGGTAAACTCTGCTTGCGCGATGCAGGATTTTGCGTAGTTCGCATGTTGCGATGTAGATGCCGCCAGTCTTTACACGGTGCCTGCTGATTCCATGCTCTATGTTTCATCCATATTAGAAGGCTAAATTGAACCTTGTCTTATTCCCATAAGATACAAAGCTACACTGTCGTATTTAGTTCATCAATGTTCATCGTATAGCGTGGGCTACTAACAACGCTCACAAACTGTTTATTTACTTTAGCTTTCATTCCACAACCTCAGGCTGTTGTCGTCCTTCCGCTAGCTATCGAAATGCCTTTCCAGGAAGTATTTATTTTATTGAGTCCTTTGCCCAGGGGGATAATAATATAGACTTTAGTAATAGCATTGTCTGTAGTAGTAACACATTTTGTATTTAGAAGGTTTCAACTTTATATGTCAATACTTTATTCGACAATAATTGTTCGAGTAATATTAGGAATTGTTATTGAAAAATTAACCTCAATTGTCAAATAAAACCTTCTAAATATCATCTTTAAGTATTCAAATAATCAAATTAAAGTAAGTGACACTACATATGGGCATCCGCAGGTACGTTTACTGATCCATTTTTTTTTATTTTTATCAGATATTTTTATAGCAAACTATAATTTGAAACATCTTTTCCGTTGAATTATCGCCACCATACTTTTGATTGCCGCTGCTGTGATTAGAGCCATGGACAAACACAGACGTCCAAACAATGTCCAAAGGCTTCGGTGACCACTTATCATCAGTGGGCCTAGTATAAACTCACGGAGTAAACTTACGTTTACTCAATTAAATCTAAACGAGTTCCGAAATCGAATCCGAAATGAAAAGTAAATCCGAGCGATTTTAAAATTAGAAATAGGTACTCGTTTCGTAGATACTAATAACTTATGTAGTTTTAAGACTTTATACTTATCTGTGGATGATACTAATTCTGCTTGCCGTATTTTAAAACCAAATGCCATAGGATAGTTTTATTTTCGATTTAAAAATCGTTCGAAATTAAAACTTTGCGGGACAATTAACGCCTCTCGACGTAATAACAATAAAACTTCTGTGTCTCGTTCGGTGTTTTTAAATGAGTTAAGTTATATTTACTTCGCGCGTTTATGCTAGAGCCTCTGGTAGGCCTATTCAAAACGTCATTCATACCTTGGTAACACCTTCAATGAACGCCCTAGTGGCCAGTTCCCCTGGTCCATCGACAGTCTTGCCGTCATCATCAGGGCCCCAGGACGCGCTGTAGATGTCCACGTGTTGAGGGTTCAGGCTCAAGGAACGGGCTTCCACTGCATCTGTGACGTCGCCATCCAGCATTCGAACTCCTGAGAAAAGATAACCATGATTAGTAATGAAGATGACGCTGCATGTAGGTCATCTTTGCGTCGGTATAAAAGAAGACGTTTAAACATAATAGATAGTACATAATATAGAATTTTATTTGTAACATACTGTGCACCTGATGGGATTTACCATCGGCAAAAATTACGAACTTCCAAACAAAGTTTCATTTCCTATTTGATCCCTACTAGCTGCGCCCCGTGGTTTCACCCGCGTAAATGTCGATTCCGTGAGAATATCGGGATAAAAAATAGCCTATCTGTTAATCCAGGGTGTCAGCTCCCTCCATACAAAATTTTATCAAAATTGGTGCAGCCGTTTGAGCGTGAAGAAGTAACAAACATACACACACACACTCACACACTTTCGCCTTTAAATTAATAGTGTGATAATGGTATCAGGGTGGTCGTGTCTTAGATTGCACCATTTCTGTATAGTGTGAAATGCCCTGTGCATTTCAATCTAAATATTACATAGGTACTAGAAATTACTATGAAATAAAAACTGAACAATAATTTGTATTAATACATATTTTTGCACACCGCATTGGAAAACTACGGCCCAGACTCTAATGGGTTATTCAAACTCCAAGCCTAAAAGTTTAACCTTAGTTAGTTAGACACTCGTGTGTTTTTCAAATTCAAAAGGACGTACGTGGGAGCGTATTCGGACAAAAGCGTAATTAGCATAAAATGTAAAAGTCCCTGACTAAAGATAAATGTTTAAATCCCAACAAAAACATGTTTTGTTATCCCGTGTGTAGCTGTAATTCGTGTTAATTTAGAGTTCCGGGCATGTCAGCTTGAGTAATTTAAATCTGCTCATCCCCTGAGCCGCTCTTTTGAAACATTCAGATGTAAAACTTCTAATGGCATAAAACGTGACTTTCCCGAATAACAAATTATAATCAGAAAGAGAATCTTATCATTTTATTTCCTCCGTTCGTGTGATGAACATCAACTGTTTTATAACCGTATAAACGCTCCCTGCGTCGGTATCAAAACAGCACGCATGTAACTGGGTCTGGTAAATTCCCAGAATTTCATCTAGCTGCCTTTGATCCAGCATTTGTTATAAATTACATTTAGACAGTCCTTTACAGTGGATGTTACGTTACTAATAACACTCCCGGACTCCTTAATCGAACCACCCTGCACTTTTTGTAGAGAATAAAAAACTTTATAAATGGTGGTGAATTCAAATTCGGAACAATGACGACACCAAAATTGTGGCCAGTACGTCGGCATCAAAACGGCATAAAAACTTTTTCTTTGACTCATCATTATTTTTATGTATGTTTTAGGCCCATAGACTTTACATGAAAATGCACGATAGCTCGATTCAAGAGCGGATCCCACTTTCTAAATATAAAAGACCTAGCAGACTATTCCGATAAACATTCAACTATGAACAAACAAAGAGTATTTGCGATGAAATCCCGAATTTATGCACCGAGACACGTTTGCACTGCAGTTAAACGCGATATTATCATAATACTTGTTTGTAAGTAATGTTTACATTAGGGTGGCGATTGCGATAAACTTTCAAGTTATTTGAAAGGGACAAGTTAAACAGTGTTTGGAAGCAAGTTTACCAACGAATATACTTCGTAGCTTCGCAGACTTGCTAATAACTTTAATATCCTGAAGCGTTTTCATATCGCTACACAGCACACTGACATGGAAAAGGTCACGTTTTCTTACATGTACAAACATTTTGCTAAAATACATTTAGGAGAACTTTTTAACGCCACTTTTGTAAAAAATATGGCCGAATCTTTTATAAACGTACTTATGAAATAACATAATACTTTTTTTTATAAATTATAATGTAAAACATTTTTTTTTGTACTGAAAAATGATTATAAATTTTTTAATTTGTATTTTCTTCCTGCGTAATATTTCGGAAATACCTACCTAATTATTTCACATACAAGAATGTTGTAGCGAATATGTAATTTATTAAAATATATTATTCCTGAATGTTCGCTACTGCCAAATATTTACCAAACTATCGGTTTTTGTTTCGAATAAAATAAAATTATGAAATTAAATATTTCAGTTTTATCCGTTGTATATCTCCGATATTGCTAATTTAATATTCAGCACAAAACCAACTTGTATCTACCCATTTTATCAGCATTTTACAACCCACATTATATACCAGCTGTTTATATAAAAAGTCTAATAAAAACTTACGAGGAGACATAAAAACATGCATACGGCGTAACAGTAAACTTGAAAGTATACTTTTTGTTCTTTTGTCTTTTCTAAACACAATGCTTTGGTGGGTTCCAGTGAATTTCTTTCAGTGAACCGTTTTTATCGGTCGTTTTACGTGACGTAGTGTGCTTAGGTGAAAGTATCTCCTACATTTATTAGAAAATTAAATGTGCAGAGCTGGTGTAACAGATAATGGCTAATATTCTTTAGTGGGATGTTAAATCACACACAATATTCTACTGGAAAAAACAGTCTACGGTACTCTTATAGAGTAGTATATAAATATTTATTTGCAAATAAAAAATCAAAAATCCGTTTTTACAGTACAGTTGTGAGGAATCGATGATGTGGCTGGCTACCGAGAGGAGGCCTGTGTCACATAGGCATAGCAAGGGCATTCCCTTGCTAGGCCCATTGGCCGTAATCCACCACGCGGGCCCAGTGTGTGTAACAAAAATTCGAAGACATGTGACATCTAATGTCTTCGAATTTTTTGTTCTGGGACATCATCAGCATATCAATGATAAAATAGCACTATCGAGGTCAAGAGCTCATTCAGCAATAAAAAAAAACTATTACCATAGATTAAGTATTCTGTGACCATAGTGCAGTTCCAAGGCGTCTTATACGTCCAATTTATAAGCTAATTTTAAGTATTATTCTTGCCTATGTGTAAAGAAAAATGTATTCAAATTGAATGTCTAGTGGGCTATCCATCGATAAGCTAGTCAAGTAAAATAAATCTATCGTAATTAAACACGGCCGATTGGACATAGTCACAAAACTTTTTATTATAACTGTACAAAATCAAACAAAACAAAAAAAAAACTTATTACCTACGTACATTCAATCATTTGTAATTCTAATCCATCTATCTTACTTAATATTTCTTGTGTATCGAATATATTACTTCAGCCAGAACTATTCTGTAATTCGCATAAATAAAACATCGAAGTTGATCTGTCTTCTTTTATCTTGTAGTCCGTAATCCTTTGGGATGTTATAGATTACGTCACGTTTTTTGAACGACACTAAGCTTTGAGAATATCAATTGGTAAGCTAGGCATGTTTTTATTGACTGAATATTTTGGCCTAACAAAAAATGTAACGACTCTTTCAGCATTGGGGACATGATCACAATATTTTTAAACATTTCCGTCTCTGTCTTTTGTCTGTAGTATCACATTATTATCGTCAGCCTATTATAGTTCACAACTGGTCCAGACACAAACCAGCACTGAGCCCACGTGGCCCACTCCCTGCCAAGTCATTTTTTTTAAATAATTTAGAAGAAATAGCGAAACAAATTTAGGGGTCAATAATTATTATTTCTCTCGTAATTTCCACATTAAACTTAAAAAACAATACATAGGTACTCCATACACATTTACAGTTTGAAGTCGTAAGACAAATCTCGACAACGCACTCTCAGAGCACATCAGTCGTGTAAAGTGTGAGTCTTGGAGCACTTGTGCACTCGTGAAGACAATGGGTCGAGTTTGTCACACTTTAACAACCATTAAATGAGCTACATGAAGAGATTCTGGACACTGTGGTTGTTAATGTTACCTACTATTTTAAATGATGACATATTAATGTTTGGGAGGATTAACATTTGAAAAATAAAGTGCTTAATCATCACACTGAGAAGAACGAATGCGAAAATTGTCGAAAGTCTTGAAAAAACAAAAGAAATGAAACTACGAGTAGGCACTTATGAATGCTAACCAGACGAATAGGAATCGTTTTGGACACTACATTGATTTTTCGCTCTTTCGGAGCCGCGATTGGCTAACCCATCGCAAACCATTTATCTACTTAACTAGCTTCTGCCCGCGACATCGTCCGCGTTAAATCTCTTGATCCCCCGACTCACCCCGCCGCATCACATAGCCTACTTGCGATATATCTATACGCGGTTAAATCGTTTTCGCTAACAGTTCTTTGTGATCTTTTTATTTTTTTCTCGGCTCCTAAGTGGAGTGTGATGATAAGTAGCCTATAGCCTTCTTCAAGAATTGAGCTATCAAATACAAAAACTATTTTTCAAATCCAACTGGTAGTTTCAGACTAATAGCTCGTTCAAACAAACAGACAAACTTGTCAGCTTTATTTTTAGTATTAGTATACGTAGATAAAATCTTGAATTCATTCATTCACTGACAGACAACTCACCGCCAATTCTGCACAAAAGTTGTTTAAATAACGAAACTGAGCACTGAAGGAAGGATTTCTGAAAATTGCCACAAAGCTTGTAACTGTGATGTAGGTAGTTCTATATTTTATATTTCTATAAGTGGGTATGTACAACTTTGCATGTGTGAGCCAGTCTCTCAATAAATACGTTACGCGATTGACGTGGTTTTACTTCCGCCGATTCCCCGGGGTTCCCAGTGTCCGGAGATCCTTCAGTGGCGACGATTAAGTGATTACACGCGTGTGAATTTTATGTTGCGAACAGAAAACTCAAAAGGTGCGGTGTAAAAGTTACATAACGGACTTAAAATGGCGGTTGGAAAGATCGGTGCGTTTGACCTAACGAAAGACAATTGGGACACGTATGTGGATCGATTAGATCAATACTTTATTGCCAACAGTGTAAAAAGTGAATTAAAAGTCGCAACTTTAATTACGGTCATTGGTAATAGTGCATATGAGTTAATGGTTAATTTATGCACACCCGTTAAACCATCTACAAAGACTTATTCGGAGTTAATAGCGGTAATGAAAGGACATTTAAACCCCAAACCGTGTATGCTCGCTGAGAGGTTCAAATTTCGGCAACGGATTCAAAAACCTGGTGAAAATATCGCGACGTACTTCTCGGAGCTTAAAAGGCTGAGTAAAGATTGTTCTTTTACGGCGGACAGTTTAAAAGAAAATATGAGAGATCAATTTGTGTGCGGCTTAGTAAACGATGACATTCGGCAGAAGTTGTTTACTGAAGACGACAGCATCAGTATCGACCGGGCGTATAAGCTGGCCTTATCGATGGAGGCGGCTGAGACAAACGCGGCAATAGTGGAAGACGGTACGAGAAGAAGGACCGGCCGCGGCGGCAGTGCAGCGGATGCGGAGTCCATACCCGTTCATAAGATCGGGCATGACGGCGGCGGAGGACGGCGCGGGGCGTTGGGAGGCGGCGGCGGCGGTGGCTATCGGCCGGCCGCGAGGCGAAACACTCGCTCGACGCGTGACTCACGACAATCCGGCGGCGGCGGTCCAAGTACCATAGGCGGAGCGGGTGACAACTTACTTCGAGCGGGCGCTAAAAATGAGGAATGCAAAGTCTGTGGAGGCAAACACAATTCGAATACGTGTAAATTCAAACTGTATGTGTGTAGAATTTGTACCCAGGAGGGACATTTGAAGAGGATGTGTCCGAAGTTGACCAAGAATAATTTCTTAAATAACATACAAGAAGGCGGGCATGGCAGCGACGACAGGTGTGGCGCTTACTCGATGGGGAGCGACAGTGACGAGGTAATAGTACCTATTAATCGCTTATCACTTGGACAGTGTGAACCTATTATGATTTCTGTAAGTGTGCACGGTTGTGACTTAAAAATGGAATGTGACACGGGGAGTGCAATCTCGTGCATTAATTACCAATTATATCAGGAAAAGTTTTCCAGTTTATGTATTAAACCCACTAAGTTGGTTTTAAGATATTACACGGGTGAACTAGTTAGGCCTGTAGGTGTTATTAAACCTGTTGTTAAATATAATAATACTGAAAAGATATTGGATTTATATGTTATTGACAATGGAAATACCGTTTTAATAGGTAGACAGTGGTTAGCGGAGCTAAATATATCGGTGGCGACTATGCATTATAGTAAAATCAATAATAATCGAAATTTGGATTTTAATTTCTCGGAATTCAGTTCCAGATACGATGAGGTGTTTGCGGATGGCCTGGGGCGGTTCACGGGAGGACAAGTGAGCATCCACGTGCGCGAGGGGGTGCGGCCGATGTTCCTGCGCGCGCGCCCGTTGGCGTACGCGCTGCGGGAGCCGGTTGAGCGCGCACTGGAACAGCTGGTACGCGACGACATCCTCACTCCCGTCCACCACTCAGACTGGGCAACACCAATCGTGCCGGTAGTCAAGAAAGATGGTACCATTAGAGTCTGTGCCGATTTTAAACTGACCTTGAACAAAGTGTTAGAAGTCGACCGTTATCCATTACCTAAGGTAGAAGATCTTTTGTCTCGGTTGCACGGAGGCGAAAGATTTAGTAAAATCGATTTGTCACAGGCATACGCTCAGTTTGAACTGGATGATACTAGGAGATACGCGGTAATTAACACACATAAGGGGCTTTTCATGTATAAACGATTAGTGTATGGGCTGGCATCGAGCCCAGGAATATTTCAACGAAGTTTAGAACAATTGTTTGCAGATATACCCCACGTAGGAGTTTTTTTAGATGATATTATTATAACAGGAAAGGACACACCCCAACACTTAAGTAGCCTACATAAAGTTTTTGAACGCCTGAAGTCGAGTGGCTTGAAAGTAAAAAAAGAAAAATGTTCTTTCTTTGTGGAATCGCTCGAATATTTAGGGTATGTAATAAGTAAGGAAGGTGTTCACACGTGCAAAGATAAAGTGGAAGCAATTGTTAAAACTCCGACACCGAGGAACGTGTCGGAGTTGAAAGCTTTCATTGGGATGGTCATGTATTATGGTAAGTTCATAAAAAATGTAAGTTCGATCCTTACACCATTGTATAATTTGTTGCGTGCCGGGGTGAAGTACGTATGGAGCGATGCTTGTGAGGTAGCCTTTGCTCGGGTTAAGCGGGCACTGAGCACGAGTGAAGTGCTTGTGCATTACTCCCTGGAGCTACCGCTTGTGCTGACGACAGACGCTAGCGCCACGGGGATAGGCGCCGTCATCTCGCACATCACGCCGGAAGGCGAACGCCCAATCGCATACGCGTCACGCACACTTAACTCCGCGGAGAGATCGTATGCTCAAATAGACAGGGAGGCATTAGCGATTATATACGGTGTTAAAAAATTCCATCAGTACTTGTACGGTAGGAAGTTTACTTTAAGAACAGACCACAAACCCTTAACATACATTTTCGGGAATAAAGTAGGCATTCCGGTTATGGCAGCATCCAGGTTACAAAGGTGGGCAATAATATTAACAGGTTATTCGTATGATATAGAATATGTTGCGTCTGCTAAAAACTGTGCCGACGCATTGTCGCGACTGTCTCAACCAACAGATAAGAATAAAATCGGGCGTGAATATACCTATTTAAATTTTGCAGAAAGTTTTTTGCCGGTGACGAATGATGATGTACGTCTAGCAACTGCGCGGGATCAGGTGCTTAGTAGAGTGATGGTGAGCGTACAGTCAGGGTGGCCGTCGCATTGCACAGACGAACTGATGAAACCGTACTTTAATAGGCGACACGAATTATATGTGGAACGGGGTTGTATTATGTGGGGCTATAGAATTGTTGTACCACCAACGCTTCGGGACACAATACTAAAAGAGCTTCATGTTAGCCACATGGGCATAGTTAAGACTAAGTCGATGGCTCGAAGTTTTGTGTGGTGGCCCAATATAGACGCAGACATCGAATCGACATGCCGCTCTTGCGAAACATGTGCGATGGAAGCAGCTGCGCCGCCGCAGGCTGCACCACGCAGTTGGCCGTATTTAGCCCAGCCGTGGAGTAGATTACATGTAGACTTTTTAGGCCCATACCAGGGAAAAACGTTTTTCGTAGTTATAGATTCCAGTACAAAGTGGATTGAAATTTTTGAAATGAATAAAACAAATGCTTCGGCAGTCATTAAGGTTATGAGGTCATTATTTGCGCGATTCGGTTTGCCTTTGGAGGTTGTATCCGACCAGGGCCCACCATTTACTAGTACGGAGTTAGGAGAATTCTTAAAATTGAGCGGTATTAAGCAGTCGTATTCCCCAGTATATCATCCAGCTTCAAACGGGGCAGCAGAAAATGCCGTCAAATTATGTAAGCGAACAATAAAAAAGGCAGTCCGAGAGGCAGTAGACATCGACACAGCATTACAGACATACCTACTAGCGTATAGAAATAGTATTCAAAGCACTACAGGGGAAAGTCCCGCCATGCTGTTGCAACGTAGGCCGTTGCGTTCCCGGTTAGACCTTTTGCGCGCAGACCGCGCGCGTCAGGACCGGGTGGAAGGGGTGCAGCGTCAGCAGTCAATGAGTTCGGGCACTGAACCATTGCAACACACCGTTGGTGATACGATATGGGCCAGGAACTACGGTAGCAAAGACAAGTGGTTAAAAGGAACGGTAGTAAACCAACAAGGTTCACGTAGTTATGTAGTAAACAGCGATGATGGTCGACTTCTCACACGGCATAGCGATCAAATTAGGCATAGAACTCGACGTTCAAGTAGAATGTACCCAGACGTAAGGTCCGAGGGACAAGTTAGTGGGGATGTCGTTGAACCGCAAAAGCAACAGCTGTCTCCAAGTATATCAGAGCCAAGGGTTCGTGAGGGGACGAGTAGGGGCGAAGTCGGGGGCGACTGCCCAGTAGTGAGTGACGCGGTGGATACAGCAGTCACTAAGACCTCACCAACCCGTAAGGCACCATCGTCACCACCAGTCGGCAGTAAATCATCGCCAACGGCCGCGACCGTTCCGGATTCCGTGAACCGTCCCATCCGTATTCGCAAGAAACCCGTTAGATATGGATTTGAGTTCGATTAGATGTAAGAATATATTGTTATTATTATTATAGTACATAGAGTAAAAGTCTAGTTATAATTAGGTTAAGTTAGTGTGTTAGTTAATGTTAACGTTTTGTTTTATAACTTCCGATATTAGTTATATACTAGAAGTTTAAGTGTGGAGGTGTGATGTAGGTAGTTCTATATTTTATATTTCTATAAGTGGGTATGTACAACTTTGCATGTGTGAGCCAGTCTCTCAATAAATACGTTACGCGATTGACGTGGTTTTACTTCCGCCGATTCCCCGGGGTTCCCAGTGTCCGGAGATCCTTCAGTAACCAAATATGTTTCTTACCTCCAACGCTAGCCCCATACGCGACGCCCACAGCACACAACGAGTTGTTAGCAGTAGCAGCCACTTCACCCGCGCATCTCGTGCCGTGGCGGTTCGAGTCGATCATGTCGTACCGTGGCTGAGGGTCCGAGTCGTGGGAGTTCACGTCGTATGACGCCATAGGATCCTGGTGGAAAGAAAAGGTATATTAACACGTTGACTGCCAAATAACAGACACAATAGAAAATCTATTGTTCGCGACCACCTGTGACTGCAGTGGCAGTCAAAGCCTTAAATAAAATTACGTATAGGTTAAGCAACGTATGCCTAGGTCGATCCGTGGTCGGGGCCCGCCATCTAGGCGGGCATGCGCCGGGAGGGTTGTGGAAGTAAAGGCTGAGCCGGTTTCCCATGGCCCTCCCATCACGGCGATGCGGGAACACCGCTGAGTTTTAGTGGGTATACTGTCGGTGTCATTCCGACAGGAGTCCCACATACCCCGTCTCGTCCCTCACGAAAAAAAAAAAGTTCGATACGTGGATGTGTGACCATTCATTATATACTGAAACCCCTAGACATGGAGCCTAAGAATCACGTTAAGCAGTTGATCCCGACTGTCATTCGCAGATATTTGACAGCCGTTATGGGTAGTCAGATACCCGAAAGTCTGACAACTAGTCTTGCCAAGGGGTATCGTGTTACCCAGTAACTAGATTGTGGAGGTCAGATAATCAGAAGAGGTCAGAAATAAAAGTTGCTTCTTGTGAAACACTAGTATTCAGTTACACTAGAAGCCGACCTTAACATAGTTGGGAAAAAGCTAGGCTAGGATAAATAAAATAAAACATTAAAGGACATTACCTGCATTAATTGGTTACCCCATTCTAAGGTATTTTAGTGGATCAGGGGTTTAAAATTAACAGCTGGTGATTATAGTTAAGGGTATAAAAGAAAGCAAAGCGTTCGCTATTAGGCCACGGCCACCAATCCGCTTGACTTCAAAAGTGGCTTGTTCAGGAATGTCTTCTTACGTCTTATTGTAAACTAGCTGCGCCCCGCGGTTTCACCCGCATAAGTTTCGATCCCGTAGGAATATCGGGGTAAAAACAATCCTATATCCTGTCCCAGGACTCAAACTATCTCTATACCGAATTTCATCTAAATTGGTTTAGTGGTTTAGGTGTGAAAAGGCAACATACAGACAGACAGACAAGAGTTATTTTCGAATTTATAATATTAGTATGGATTGATAAGCCTTATAAAATACCTTGAAGCTAAAAGACGAGTTGAAAATGATATTACATCCGCGTAAATTAATTGTCGGAACACGTAAGTCCAAGTCTTAGATTAAGTCTTACGAGTATCATATAAATTCAGCAGTAGTAATTCGGTAATCTCCTAACTTTTCATACAACACATTTGGACGCTCCGTTATTAAGTCTATGAACCGCTTACGTCTTTAGCAGTCTCAGATTTTATTCGTAATTATGCAAGTACAGTGTTTTATTTTTATTTTTTGTGTTTAAGTATGTTCTTTTTTGCGTCATTTTCACACAAAATAAACGTATTTTCTTTCTTTTCTTTCTTACATGAAAACAATGCACGATATTGCGGTACTAATCCCAATTTAAGGGGTGCAACCAGACCGCAGGCGATCGTCATTGAAGGTTTTGTCTCGAAATATATCACTTCATCTATACTTCAACAAAATTAACAAGGAGAGAGTAAAGAGGTCAAAACTTTTGTAGGTACCGTGTGCGTGTGTCTCTCTTTATTTGTAGGTATCTTAAAATATCTCGAGGACCAAAATACAATGTTATTTTCCACGTAAATAGGTAGGTACATGCGGATCGTTATGGATGGTTGGTTTGCTAGTAATTGTCCTGTATTCTGACATCCACGCGGATGAAGTCGCGGGTAGAAGCTAGTATATTCATAAGACTCTAATGACGTCGATCTACTGCGGCCTGGTTGCTCCCTAAGGCGAGGCCCTTACGTTCGTCGCACATAAATCGCTTCGGTATGCCCGCGACCCAATTACCCATTTTTTTTCCGAACGCCAACTGTGGAATTAAAGCCGCACGAGCGAGATGAATCGTGTAATTTGAAACTCCGAAGCTTTTGTTTCGAACACAGATGTCACTCTACGCCCTTTTTATCGCGAAAGCGTGGATCCCCCGCGTATTACTCGCTCCCGTTCTGATTTCATCGGTGTTTTTCAAACATTTCCTCCTAACATACGTGGAAACTGCGTCTCTTATTTCCCAATGAAGATTTGAGTACAAAGTACAAAGGGAGCAACAAAAGTACCGACGTCATAAAACATACAATGAAACAATTTCGAAGAAATTTATTCGAAATGTCGTGAGACGTAATCGAGAACATGTTGTTTTACGACGCGGACCAATCGACTTCCTACAAGTTTGTGTATAGATCAGAGCAAGTGAGGAACAAGAAAGAATAGCATGTACTTACGTAATTAGCGACTAAGTCGGGGTGATCGGTCTCCAGGCCATCGTCGAGGATGGTCACCACTACGCCACGGCCTGTGATGCCTTCCCGCCATGCTGGTATCACGTTCATGTCTAAACCACCTCCTCGGTTCTAAATAAAACATAAAAACAAGATTAATACAGACGTTTCAAAAGAAGAAAATGTAGGTACCTATCCATTTGGCAATATAAATATTTAGTAAACTTCTCCCATTATCATTTAGCACATGATTTATGGAATGGCTCGGCAAAACATCTACAAACAAGAAGTAATAAAATAAAAGCAATGACCCACTTAATCTTCGGCGGTCGTAAAATCATGAAACGTACCACAAAAATGAAATGTACGAGTAAAACCAATTACTCAACCTCCATCAGCATAGATTTTTTTAATTTACAAAATTGTTACTAAAACGAATTTGTAGAAATATATTTGCAACAGTAGTAGAGTCGAATGAAAATGAAATTTCCGCCGCAACACCGGAGCGACCACTGGAAATTTGTATTGACGGATTGTTTCACTGATATCTACACGAAATTGGTTTTTATATCAACTATTTCGGATCGCTGGAATAATAAAAATGAACAAAGGCTAACAACGAATTCTAAATTGGAATTACTTTTTTTTTTCGATTGATTGACGAGCATATATCTATCTTTGTGTGTGGTCGGTGCGTGTTTGACAAGTTTATACAAATTGTGGTTTGGAAATATTCGTCTGATAGATCGTTAAATAAACGAGCATAATCTGTATACTGTACCTACTATAAATTAAACCAACGTTTACACAAAACATGTTACACAAATTAATTTACTTGAGCCTTCCCTAATGGGCACGAGCTGTCTAAAGATATGGAATCAAAAACATCTCAACCCTCATTACTTTGGTAGAAGCGATATTATGTAAGAATTAGGCAAATTTCCTGCGATAACTTAATAAAACTCCAATTTTTGGCTTCTACTTCTTCAATATTTAAGAAGAGCGTTATAAACTTCACCCGAAGAAAATTAAACTTCTCTCTCGGCTCGGTTGGATAGCTAAAGAAAACAAAAACGACACGAATCGAGTGCTTACACAGTGTAACTTCACAACTTTCTGGTAAACTCAACAATATTTTGGTTCTTAATTGAATGACACCAATTTGCAATTATAATAATGTCAATATCAATTATTAAATTGGGTGTTCCCTATTTCATTATTCTTTCTTCATAATTAAAATTGTATTTCATCAATATCTTCTTAAACTTTTATATTTATCCGTTGGTATTAAACTGTTAAACCTAACGAAACGTATAATTACCTAAATATAAAAGCTAGCTATATTTATATAACCTCGCATTTATATTTACACAAAGTAGTTTTAGGCTCCTTTTATAAAACATTTTTCTATTTATTTACTTATTAACTTTGCTAAAGCTAGAGCTTCCAAACGTTTTCAACTGTGAAAAGTGATCCTTTGAGCCTTTGGTACTATATTTTATTTTTGGTTTTGCCAAAAGGCCAGATCTCAGCTCCCATACTAATCGCATTGGCACTCCTCAAAGTCACTCTTTAGTCCGGGCACTCAGAGCAAAGTGCCTGGCTTTTACAACCGTAAATATAATATAGTAATAATATAAAGGAAGTGTTAGATCGAAAGAGCTCTTGCACATCGATTGATCGACGTTGCTACGATGATGGATTCAATCAGTGACCCGATTTTAAACATAAAGACCTCTTTGTATATCGTATTCTAAGTGTTGTTTGAGGCGACTATTGGTGTCATCATACGGCTATTCATCATATATATAAACATGCAAGTCTACCCTAGCTATACCAACCTAAGAATGCCCTACGGAGCCGTATCTTTCCTAGATGCAGAGCCAAAATCAACTGCTTAGTAACAGTCCACTGTTAGGAATAGGCCTCTCCCACGCTGCAATATCAAACCCGGTTCTTCGCCTTCCTCATTCAGTCCCAGCTGCCTTTTTAAGGTCACCGGTGCATTTAGCTAAGGGTTAAAATTATTTTATCAATCTGTCAAAATTATTTTGGCGTGATTATGACAAATCAAAGGTCTCAAATCTAAGTCGTATCTCTGTATCTTATCCTATGAGCGGTTTCGCACTACATCCGATCCGAATTCGAATTAAAGATCCGACTTCAATCCGAATTGGGAATGTTAAGTTCTGACGGATAGAGTTCGAATATACCTAGTGCGCAACCCCCCATACAAATAGGACTAAATATTGTCACTTCGGACCGGCATTTCTTGGATTCGGATCGGACGTAGTGCGAAACCGCCCTTAGTGTCCAACATTATCCACGACTTGCATTAAAAAGTTTCATGAACCTTCCAAGGACAAAATACTTAAAAAATACTTACTAAATACCACATGTGAGGCCACTTTGGGTCGTTAAGTTGAAACTTGGAGTCTGCAGCTCTTGGCCGTCCTTTCACCCGTGACGGTTGGAGCTCTCGTTTCGAATTAGTGTCGCGCTTCGACGCGGCTGACGGCGCCGGCGCATCCGATGACGTCGTCTCAGCTAAGACAAAAAAATTAAAGTCACGATTTGTCGCATGCTTGGCTGGAATGAGGTACCTTCTCTTAAAATCTAGGATAGTGTGTCGGTGTAAACGTTCTAATGGTATAATTTATTGCAAGTAAAATCTTTGCAGTGACTGAGAATTGAGGTGTAGTTGTTCATTGGCATGTTCACCTATGGGCTAATCATAAATCTGATAATTTTTAGGTAGCTGGTTATTTTCACCATCGGGTGAATGGTATAAGTCGCTCGACAAACAGAAATGAGAGATAGTAGAAGCAAAAGCCATTGTTCTCTATTGGAACACGGATGATGGATTAATCATCAATGATCTTCGATGTTTTTATGGTGAAGTCGTCACTCAAACAAACCAACAGCATCATCTTATCATCCAGGGATGACGAAGGTACAGTCAGCATCAAAAGTCGATTAACACTATCATTTTTACATGTTATTAAATTGACAACAAATTTTTTCAATAAACTGATTTTTAGCTTTCCACATAATATACAAGAGTATATATTCTAAAAAAAATTCTTCTGCTGCAATTTTAAACAAATATTTTGCTCAATAACTAAGATTAAAAAAACTGAAGTGTTAATCAACTTTTGATGCTGACCGTACAGATACCTACGAGTAAATTATGACACTGGCTTTAACTTACTATGATCACTATTTGTAAAGATTTCATAAAGAAAAAGATTAAAGGTACGTCATTCTACATCGATTACACATGTATAATATCAACATGAATGATGTTACCAATATTTTGTAACAATATTTTGATATGAAAGAGGGTCCGTGGAGTTTCTTGCCCGTTCTTGTCCATAGGTACCTACTACGCTTAGGAATGGGCAACTAGCTTCATCTTTCTGACTGACCATGACCAAACTCTTGACAATTCAAAAGTGCCTGTAATTGGTTTATCCATACTTATCACATCACACTATATCACACTAATATTATAAAGGCGAAAGTTTGTGAGTGTGTGTGTGTGTTTATATGTTTGTTACTTCTTCACGCTCAAACCGCTGAACCGATTTAGATGAAATTTGGTGTAAAGATGGTTTGACTCCCGGGAAAGGACATAGGCTACTTTTTATCCCGATATTCCCACGGGTTCGACACTTATGCGGGTGACACCGCGGGGCGCAGCTAGTAATATTATAAATGCGAAAGTATGTCTGTCTGTCTGTTACCTCTTCACGCTTAAACCGCTGAACCGATTTAGATGAAATTTGGTATAGAGATAGTTTGAGTCCCGGGAAAGGACATAGGATACTTTTTATCCTGAGGTTTCCACGGGATCGAAACTTATGCTTGTTTTGAGTTTCTATATCGTTACCTGTAGAATGATATGAGTCTGGTACAGTCTGGAAGTCTCTCTTCTTTCTCGAGAGAGCACGCTGCTGCTTCGCCCATCGTACTCGGTTGTCTCCTTCTAGCATGCCATGGTGCTCGTGTGCTGGTGTGATGGACCGCTTCACGATGGCATGGTGGTGAAAGTGGTAGTGGTTGTCGAAGATCTGAGGAAGATAGAGAAGAATATGTTAGAAAATGTTGGTAAGGCTAATGAAAGTTGGTAGATGAGGGAAGCCCCCGCAATAAGGGAAACAATGCCACTGTTGAACAAGGAATTGCTATACCTACTGCGAAAACAAACAGTCGATAAAATTGCCTAGAATATAACATTTCGTTTTTCGCGAATGGCAGGCCTATATTTCACACACAAAACAAGTATTTTCTGTATTTTGCGTGCCCAAACTTGAGTCAAATTTTATGTTCTTTCTTTCTTTCTTAGACATTTTGCCAGTAATTGTGCTTAAGTCCATTTGGACTTGGGTACATTGGTACCTATTAGGAGCGAGACTATCATTAACCTTTTGAACGCCATTGTCACATATATGTGACAAACGAAATCTTACCCTGAACGCCAACGTCACAAATATATATGACAAAATACACGTCGCACGGGTCGCACCATATTATGAAATAAACAATTTAATCATTACTTTTGTGTGTTTTTATTTATATAATTTAAAAGTTTAAGCTTCCGTCTATATTGTATTGCATAAAACTAATATAAATAAACCACCAATATCGAGAAATTTGTTGCGTGTGTTGTTTTGTTAAAGTGGCCTGGCGTCAGGGGTACGGCGATACGTCTATACTCTGGCGTTCAAAAGGTTAATTACCTAGTAATCATCTGCCTAGCCTTTTCCCAACTATATTGGGGTCGGCTTCCAGTCTAATCGAATGTAGCTAAATACCAGTATTTTACATGGAGCGACAGTCTATCTGACCTCCACAACAGTGGTAATACGATACCCCATGCACTACCTAGTATTCTGCCATAATTGAGCATACATATTTTTTGAAAAAGAAAGCCATTAACATCCAAAGTAAACATACGAAGGATTTATAATTAAAAACAGTCGGCAGAAATACAAAGCCGTTTATTCCGTCCGAAGTCCGGTCTAATGATGCAGCTAAACATAGCGTATTTCCCCAGTGTAATAAACGTAAACGTACTAATTAATGTTAATTTGCAAGCTTAATTATAATAATAATCCAATTTCAATTCAAAGTGCAGAACGAAATATTTATGAAAGCACCACTACGCCTTTACGTGACCGTTTTCAAATTAACTTTGTATTATCTAATTCTTTATCAGGACCACCCTACTTTATGGACGCGGAACTTCAAACATATTTTGTGGGGATGGCGTTGTTGCATTTTGCTATCATTTAAACTTTTTTTTAAATCTTAAAACGACTTCAGAATCAGCGGAATAATTGCGTAACACACACCCCCTTACTATACAGGGTTATTTGAAAAACACCAACAACCTCTTAAGAGGTCATTGTACTCATCATTATAAACAACTTTTACTATGGGACCAAACCTGAAATCGCGAAAAAAAATCAGCTGTTCCCTACATTTATGTTCGTAGAACTCGTCAAAATGTATGGAACAGCTGATTTTTTTTTCGCGATTTCAGGTTTGGTCCCATAGTAAAAGCACAGAATACTTAAAGTACTACGTACAGAAAGGCCACTCCCTTCCCCGCACTAACATCAGTTACCGCACCTCACCCCGCACTTCGAGGTTACCGTCGCGTCGCAGTTCTTTAACAAAGAGCGCTCGCAAACACAGGTACCTCACGCACACATTCATACGTATACAAACGTCATTTTTTAATGTAGTAGTAGTAGGTAATTATTTTGCGAGCGTTGTATTTGTATGGAGTGTCCGGGGTGTGGTAAAAGTTGTTCATAATGATGAGTACAATGACCTCTTAAGAGGTTGTTGGTGTTTTTCAAATAACCCTGTATATCAGATGAATAGTTACACACCAATTTCTCTCTTTCAGTCGTCAGTAATTTGACTTTCGAAAGAAGAAGACAAAGCAACTATACAGATGCTATACAATGTTTATTAGTAAGGGGGTGTCAGTAGAAATGGCAGTTCAACAACAATCATAGCGTTATTTACGTTGTTGTGCAGACAATTTTTCGAACTTATGAAGCAATGGATTAGTAATATACTCGTATTACAAAATGATTCAGATGTGTTTGATAGCGTGTTAGGTCGAACAGTTACAACATAATTTTAAATGACTATCTGTATGTGACTTCAGGAGGCCAATTCCCATAATTAAAAACGTTTAAAATCTAGTCGCAATCTCATCTCAGCGACAATCAATGTCAAAAACTTGTAGGGAAATTATAGGTATTTTTGACAGATTCAGACTGAGATAAGACTGTGAACGATCTTAAAATTACGTTAAAACCGGGGGGTTTTAACGTGTTTTTGTAAAGAACTTTTAATTAAACATGGAGTGGCTCAAAACGAGCTAATAACGAATTCAACAATAGAATGACACAGAAAATATCGATTTTTTATCAATTTCGATGCTAACACAGCCATTGACATGCTTTATACAACGAAACACGCTGACCTGTTCATGAGTACATTTTCATTTCAATTAGTATTTTTGTTACAAATTGCTATGGATTTTAATTACGTACATATTTTAATTGCAACTTCCACGATAATGAATCGATTACAAAAAAAAGAAAACTGCAATTGCCAAGTCGATCCAATTGAACGCAGAAACATATTTTTATTAATATCAATCAGGAGTTTATTTTTTTTCTCAACCTTGCTGGAAAGTCCTTCAGTTCAACTAATGACGTTAATTTACAGTTCAATAGAACCGAGTTCAGTCAGCTACGTTTGAAATGTGTTTTGAAATAACTCGAGCTTGAAGTGACCAGTGACCCGGGTGGTACTGTGTACTCGTGCTTAGTAAGAATGCGTACATAAAGACGCAGGTTCCCGGTAAAGACAAGCCGGTAACCGGTGCGTGACAGTCAATATGCGCGGGTGTACCTTAATTTCGAAATTATTTCGTTCTGAAGAAGGTACAATTTTTTTTTAACCTAGGTACTAAATAGTACATTTTAGGTATTTTTTTTTTGGTAAATGGGAGGATTCAATTAGTTATGGTACAGACGCCAGCACATCAAGCTACCAGAAACTGTCAAATTTTCCCAATCAACTTTGAACCTTATGCTTTAGCGATAAAGTTGAAAATCTATTAAAGAAATTTGACAGATTGTAGTAGCTTGATGTGCTGGCGTCTGTACACCCGCTATTTTGACTCTCGCATCGGTGCGGGTAAAATATTCCCGTATTAGCTTATGCACTCACACATAAAGAAACAGGTAAAACATCGTGAACGGTTTTTTCCCTAAATCAACCTGCAGCGATCTGTACCAGAAAACCCGCTGTATTATGTAAGCACCCTAATAGTTGTATGGAATGCCAGCTCGATACTTGTATGAATCTAAAAATCCTAAACAAAGAGAAATGCGTGGAAAATTCATTGTATTGTTCATTTTACACAATACTGCAGTAAGTAACGTGTCGCATAATGAAAACACATTTCATTGAATGTATATTTTATTTTGCACAAAGTCAAGTTCCGTTTTAAAGTAATTTAAAGTTGCAATAAATATGCTGAAACATTAATATAAAATTTCCCTCAGTTTCAATACAATTTATAACGTTTTCCATATTTCAGTTTTTCGCCTTGGCATATAAAATTTATGAAAAGACGCTCAGTCTCCAGAGTGTGAGTGGCTTGTTGAAAAAAGACCCTGACGAATGTTCTATTTGTCTAGTTTTAAGTTCTTTTAATTCCAGTTTTAGTGAAAACTCATATTTATTCTTCCCTGCTTCGACATGAGTAATGATTTTAAGCTACTTGAAAAATCGAGGTTTGTCGGAAATTTTTGGCAAAGCCGTCGTTCTACACGACGGCGATTGCTGAAATTTTCATATAACTGCCATCTCCGCATTGCGGTGTCGTACTGATATGTTATTTGAATTTTATTACATAATTTAGAATAATGCGTGATGATATTTTATTTCGAATTACGAGTGATGTAAGTAGGGTAGACCGGGGACAAAAGTAACACTTTTTGTTAAATGACCTATAACACAAAATCTACTCACTTTATCCAAAGTTTGGATCATTTGGTAGTAGGTTATTTTCATTGTCTTTAAGCTTTTACTTTTGAATTACACTTAAATTGCATTTATCGTACAGAAAATCTAGTTTGAATTCGAGGGGTCTCACTGCTACTATTGACCCCTAGTATGGGTCAATTGTAACAACATTTTAAAAGACAATAAAATACAGAGTTGGTTAATATTATCACTTTTATTTACTTATATGTGTAGATTAATTACTTATTTATCAGTCTCAATTATAAGGAACCTTGTTTTCATAAACTTGTTAAATAATCAACATGAAAGTTTAACAAAATTAAAATAGATTGTTCGTAGCTTTAAACAAAATAATAATTAACTTTAAGTAAACACAGGTTCGCTTTGGGCCAAAATCAAATTTTGAGGATTAATATTAGTTGAATAACGACAGTAAAACGTATAAAAACACTATTTTTCTTTTTTGTATGAAGTTACAAATGCCCCTGTTACAACCGTCCCTGAATTAAAAAAAATACTAAATCGAAAATGGACTTATGACGAACATGATTTGCTCATTAAGCAAACGGATCACTCTCAAAAAATATGCACCATCAGGAGAATGAAAGTCGAAAATTTGATTTTACGAATTTTGCCTTTTTTGCCTCTCTTTCTCTCTGTATGTATATATATATATATATTCATGTATTATACCTATATATATATACATAATAATAATTAACTAGGTATATATTTAGAGTATAGAATAATTATGTTATTATTCATTTTTTATTTAATTAAATAAATAAATAAAAAAATATCCCTGGACAATTCACACAGCGCCATCTAGCCCTAAACTAAGCAAAGCTTGTGCTATAGGTACCATACGGCTAATATACTACTTAAATACTTTTTTTTGTAAATAAATACATAAAAAAGAAAGAAAAGAAAAGATTATTCTTCCAATAATTGTCTAACTAATTTCTTAAAAATATGAAATTAATACGTGTTGGGTCAATTGTAGCACGGGGTTGATTGTACCGTTACAATTGACCCCTTCCCTGCTGTTACAATTGCCCTCAAGTAGTACATTTGACAAAATTTGAAATTTGCAAGAAACCTATCGAAATTTAGCAGCGGAATTATCACAATTATGGCAGCCAATCATCTTAGCAACAGAGTGATTACAATGATTTGGCTATAAATCCTTCACTAACTACAAAAAAAGCGCGTAATTCAGAGTAAAAAAACTTTCTTTTGGTGGTGGAAAATCAAAAATTCCCTCTGAGCACGTCCGTTTCACAGCGAGCGCGCCGCCGACTGGTGAGCAGGTCTAGACACGTTAGACGCGTGATCTGGCGGACGCACACATTTAAGCGTTGTATATGTGTGGAAATATCGCCGATGTTACTATTGCCCCTTGTTACTTTTGTCCCCGGTCTACCCTACGTGCGTGAAGATTTTATTACGATCGTAACATGATATATATATATGTTGTCGAAGTTATTAATTTATTGCCAACACGAATTTACGGTTACAATTTCGAATAAAACAAGCAAGAAAATATTATCTGGCGCGTTTAGTCGTTCCATTTCAAATTCGGAACGGGGTAAAACCGTCCTTTCTGGAAACGTTGCAGCTTTATTTGATTATTCAATTAATTTTAAAGTTTATTTTCCTCGGGTGGTGTGCTAGCTTTTTTTCCACCAGTACCCGCGGGACAGACACGGGGCCATCCTGAGAGGCCATAAATATTTTTGGCTTGCGAATGGGTTTTTGCGTAGTAACCTTTTTCGTGGAAAATAAAATATTATATAGCAGATAAAAGTTGAATTTGGAACAGGAGACGTTGCTTTTTTTTTTCTTGTTATGAACATAAAAATTGGTCTCTGAGCAAATACCGACATAAATCAATATTCATTTTCAAGGTTTTCAAGATCTTTTTTCTCAAAGGCTTCATTCATTGTGAATTTTCCGTGTTCATTCAAAATAATAATGTTCAATAGTAGGTATCTATCTAATGGTGACTAACACCTACTTCTCACAGGTTTATGATGTACAAGGAAAAGAAAAAAGAAAAAACATTATTGATTTCTGTGAGTATTTTCTCAGAGAAGACATTTTATTTATTATAAAAAAAAACAGATCGCTCTTAGCGATAAGACCGCTCATTGTGTCACCCATTGTAAAGTTTCTATATTTATGTCTATAATTTATATGGAGTACATAATAAAGAGTACACCATATAAATTATATTGTATAAATATATATACTTATAATAAAAATTAAAAAAAAACACGCTGCAGAAAACAAACAAGTAGGTTGGATGAAAAAGTAATACCTCAAAAGGATTTCTTTCAAAACTCCGTTGTTTAAATGCTCACTCATGCCCTTTACAAACTTTACAGTTTGTTTTCTGTTTTCCTTTTAAGTAACTCAACACGATGTATTTTAAAGCAGTCTTTACGGTCAACGAGACACGGGTGTATAGCAAGGGATCCTGGGTGAGAGTGCCCCCGGGCGCCGCGCTCGTCGTATTTATGAACTCGCGTGGAAAAAGGGATTTCATGCAGCCAACCCGATACAATATGCAGGGAGCTCTCCGATGTCTTAGGTACTTGAAAATTTGGCAGCTTACCGGCTTTAAACAAAGGATTTTATGCCTCAAACGCGATGTCGAAGACTGGTGTTAGCGGTAATTAATTTTGTTGTACCTACGTTGTCGCAGTATAAATATTTTATGCAATAGTGAACCTTTATTTTCAGGGTTCGAAAAAATACGATATTTATAATAAATATCAAAATATGCGACTTTCTTTCTGTAAGTGGTTTATAAGTTTGTGTTTGATTATTAGACGTTATTATTATAAAAATACAAACAATTTGAGTCTTTGATAAATAATAATAATATAATAATCATTTTAATTAAATCTTGATATATAATTATCATCATATATAATATCGGCGAACCCTGTTCATTTTAGAAGTTTATACGTTAGTAACAACTATTTTAATCCACTAAATACATACAAACGAACCGTTTCAATATTCTATTTGTAGTAAATCCACTCCAAATCGTTCTAAAACGTATATATCGTGAAAATCCATCGAGCCGTTTTCAATGTAGGTATACTAGGGCTTTGTACGCATGATTAATTTAACGAATGCAAAGCCGTGAGCAGGTCGCTTGCGTAATAAAAATGTCAACCATTTAGCAAAAATGTCCATACAACCTTGAAAATTGATTGAACATTCAAAAAAATACTGTTAAATAAGCAATTCAAGCATGAATTTTATATTTTCAGACAAGCAAAAAAAGTCAGGCAAAACAATATTAAAATCACACTCATAGTTAAAATAAAGTACATCCAAAACTGAAGTCAATTTGCATTTGTTTTTGATGCAACTATCTATTATTTTTATTAGCTATATATAGAATATTGAAGCAGCTATCTTAGATAGAAGCTACATTATATATAATTATATTAGCGACTTATGCATAATCAATCTATAATGTTCCTACTGCTGGGAGACAGGTCTCCTCTCTGTGAGAGGTAGTGGGCCGTAATCCACCACGCGGACCCAGTACGGGTTGGTAGACGTCACTGTCTTAAAATTTTTAGTTCTAGGTTTCTTCACGATGTTTTCCTTCACCGTATTACTACTTACGAGTAAAGTTAGCTATTTCTCCGCATTTGCCATTTCCTTCATTTGTTACTTGGCCTTCGCGGTCTTCTCCTTTTTTTTTATTTGCCTTTCTTTCCCACACCTATTTCAAATACCCTCTATTACCTAAACCCAAACGATGTCCAAAATTTATCCTCATCTTGGTACTAAATAATGGAAGGACTTTTTTCTGCTACAAAACTTTCGAGGGAAAAAAGGGGTAATTTCGTGTCAGTGCACACGGTCCTTAGAAACCGTTTCACCCTTAGGGGGAATCGTGACCTGTGCCGACTTAACGGGGGAGAGTGGTGACAAATGACACGCACACTTTTGTGTGATATTCATCCTTCTTGCTTATCCTTAGGGCGTTAAATTGACGAAAATATGAATTTTAAATGTTGACTTTAGATAGCTTTAGGTATTGCTTGTAAATTTTCAGTCAAGTCACTATGGATTTTATTAAGATAAAGCACGCTCGTTTATTGTCAGGTTTATACTTTTCTCGTCCTTAAAAAAAACTCCAGATATTGTAAGATATGACGGCACAGTTTGCAATACAAGGAGTAGGTTTAATTTTTTTTTCAATACTGTACGTATTTTTGGGAAACAAAACATCTAAACTAATTTTTCTCTCTAACATCTAAACTAAGATCTGATTTATATTTGCATATTTGTTTGTTAAGCTTTCACGCTTAAACAGCTGATCGGATTTGGAACTTTGGCACGTGGGTAGAACATGACCTGGAATAGGACATAGGATTCTTCTTGAGGAGACTGCGACACAAAATAAAACCTAGTCTTTTCTATATCCCTAAGTAAGGGCTTAGAAGTAGCCTTTATTCGCAGTTGGTGCAAGCAAGATTTTCTTTTATTAAAACTGTTGACACTAAGCTGGTTAAAGGCTTACGTAAAGAGTGTGGCGAAAGATTGCGAACATATATTTATTCACGATATAATCCCTTCATATTCTATAAACGGGGGACTCCTGAAGTAAGCCTGATAGTGACGGCAGAGGGATTAAGTATACAGATTTCAACCCTTTCGAGTAGAAAATGTTTTTATACTTTCAATTTATTATATTTACTTTGTAGTTCTTACTGTTTGAATAGAATATTCAGACCGATATTATTCTAATCTATAAGTACATAATAAAACAAATAAATAAAATTTAAGATTCTGTTTGTAATGTCAAAATAACAGCTTTTTACTAAATGCATAATTATTAAAGTATATTTACTTATAATTAAAAAAACAATTTCTTAAATTTTTGTCTGTAGGTCTATTTGTTCCGGTTAATCTCCGAAACAGTTGGACCGATTTTGACGGGTTTTTTTTTATAAGGAGGAACAAAGGCATACTTTTTGTCCCGGTAGCAAGTTCTCGTGGGACAATTTCCGACACGCGAGCGAAGCCGCGGGCAGTTGTAATCTAAAACTTGTATCTTTTTTTTTTCCTATTTTTTTTATGAAAGTGAAAATTAGATAAAAATTTTAAAAGCTTAGTAAAAACCAGTAAAACTACAATTGTTAGATACGCGAAACTATTCACACGACACTTATTTGATCTCTTTGGATTCACGCACCAAAAAACCTTTCAGAATTACATTCGTCATCCGTAATTTTTTTTTTTCAATCAGACCAGTCTACACTCAATGTTTCCATCTTTTTTTTCTCTTTTTCAATTGCAATCGGGAACGTGCGACCACAGGCTGCCACTCAGTCATGTTTCAGTTTTCGAACGCATCCAATAAAATCGGGATGTGTAGTTTTTCTTTCTGTATTTTTAAATAAGCGAATGAAAATGGCGTCCTGCCTTTGAGTAAGAACTTTATCTGCCTTTTATCTAGTGGAAAACATTGTAGAGTAAGCGTAGGGGAATATTAGGTTTCTTGTTTGAAAGTAGCAACTGGCTGGAAAGTATTTTGTATGTATGAAGAGAGTAGGGTTTCTAGCAATCACATTTAAAACTACAATGTGTTTTAAGAGTGTTGAACAACTTTTGTACCGCATTTTCAAGGAGAAGAAATCTTGGTACCTACAAGCTTTTGTTTAGGGTAATCCGAGATAAGTAAACAAGAGCAATTATTGACAGTCAGTTCCTGTATCATCTTGGATCAATCTCTTGCCCTTATCCCAATATATTTGGAGTCGGCGCAATATAGGGTGTCCCTGGAAGTATGGATCAAATCGAATAGGGGCGTGGGCAAGTTCATTTTCAAACGTTTTAACAAAAAAAAAAGGTAAAAAAAAATAAAAAAAAGAGAAGAGAAATCGAATCGTTTTAAAAAAATCTTTAAAAGAAACTATCATGGCTATAAATTTAATTTTTTTAGATAGCCCTTATGAGCACTATGCGAAGTGATTGAAAAAAAAAATAAAATTGGTCATAACTTCTGAACAGTAAAAAAATTCACCGACATTCTCAGGTTTAAAAAGTTTGGAAATGACCTTGCCCACGCACCTATTCGATTTGATCCATACTTCCAGGGACACCCTGTATATCTTTTTATTTCTACCATGCTTCTCTATTAGTCGCCATCTCGGCAGTCACCCCGATTATTTGTCGATTAATGATTATGATTGAAAGCAAGTAAATACTGTTACTGAATCAGAACAATACTGGCCAATGGGCATCTTAGTATTCATAAGTCACGTGGCTAATGAAGTATTTCAATTGTAAAAAAAGCGGCCAAGTGCGAGTCGGACCACAAGGCAAAATAAAATAAAGTTAAAAATGTAATTATAAATGCCGCAAAAAACACGTTTGTTGTATGGAGACCTACAAGAAAGGTGTTTTATTTCCAGCGTTTTTAATTAGGTTTTAAATTTTATTTTATTTTTCCCTGCGTGATCGAATCAGAAATTAGGAGATCTGCAGGAGAACCAAGGTAACCGACATGTGGCAGTGGGCAGGGCACATTGCTCGCAGAACAGATGGCCGATGGGGCCGAAAGGATCTGGAGTGATGACCGCGTATCGGAAGACGTAGCGTTAGAAGGCCTCCCACAAGGTGAACCGACGACCTTGTGAAAGCCGCTAGAACCCGTTGGATGTGAGAAGCACGGAACCGATCGAAGTGGAGGTGCTTGGGGGAGGTCTATGTCCAGGAGTGGACGTCTTTCGGCTGAAGTGATGATTTTATTTTTATTGTTTACTGCTATAGCGGCAATTGAAATAAACACTGAAAATTTCAACTGTCTACCTATTACGGTTCATGAGATACAACCCACTGATAGACGGACGGACTGATGGAGAGCGGATGGACAGCAGAGGCTTAGTAATAGGATCCTGTTGGCACCATTTGGGTACGTAACCCTATAAAGAGCAAAACCACCAGATTGTTTAGTTAATTAGCAATTGGTAGGTAATAACATGCGTAACATAATTGTTTTGATAAAAAGTACCCAGCTAGCAAAAGTAAATTCAGGCTGGTTTTTGACTACGTGCAAATGACATGTTAGCGATGTCAATTTCCGCACATGCCGTGCCCATTTCTTCGACATCTCTTTTGAGGTTAAGTGAACCTGTACCCCTGTACCAGAAAGTACCAGCAATAACTAAATGTATTTACTTATGTAATTTATTTATTCAGTACATTTTATACATTTATTTATGTACATTTTATATGTTTAAGTTGGTGCCAACAAAAAGTCCTTAGAGTTTTATGGTGCACCAAAACCATCGACTAAATAATTTAGAGAATTAAAACCACTTAAATATGTAGGTACTTAATTAAAAAGAAACAACAAATATCATCTGCCTAGCCTCTCCCCAACTATGTAGGAGTTGGCTTCCAGTCTTACCGGATGCAGCTGAATACCAGTATTTTACATGAAGCAACTGCCTATCTGACCTCCACAACCCAGTTTGGGCAAAATAACAACGGGAATAAGCGGAATACAAGAGTATTATCTAATGCCAACTAGCGAACATCGGTGATCAATATGGCTGTCCATCCTTAGCCCATGAATCACATATGATTCATGTTGATTGTTTAACTATTGTGTTTATTTTGTGGACAGTGAACCTGGTAAAACAAAAGTGGTGGAGGTAAAATAGGTATATTTCTATTTTAAACGGCTTATCCTTAAGACTGAAGTAAGATCAAGATCGCTGCTAGTGAGATTTACAAAAAACCGGAAACGGAGAGTAGCGAAACTACCGACGAAGACATTGAAAACAGCAACATCTAATACAACACAGTATAGCAAAGACATACAGAAGAACCGAGAAAGCAGTAGAACCCCGCCAAAAGACTCACCGATGAAGCTCGACCTAAAACAACCTAGCGGCAAGGTCGGCCCATCCATAGATATAATTACCCATCTCTCCACTAGTCCAATGTTTACTCTAGGATGCATATCCGGTAGGCTCTGCTACGGGCACATCTTCCCTACCGTTACCACGCCCCCCGGTCTATTTCTTGATTATGCAATGGTCGCTGTAGCACCATGAACATGAGGCTACAGAAGCTAGTACGAATCTTGGGGTTCATTCGATTAATCGAGTCTGGTTTAACTACACTGGGATCGGTGCCATTCATTCATTCATTTAAACGGCTTTGGACGAAAAAATATTCGTTTTGAAATGAGAACTGTGATTACTTCGAGGGCCCAATTCCCATATCGGATTAGGTGTACTAATAATTGGATTTTAGTAGAAAAAATTATTTTAAGTCGGTTCGAGGTCGGATTTATTCATGTAAACGTGCAAAAAATGTGGTCCTCAGTCCCAAGTTGAATTTAGGAAAGATTTAAGATTGAAGAACTTGATAATCTAATTTGGGGATCCCAAACTAGATTTATTAAGTTGATGTAAAATTCAGTAATAACGTATCATTCATGGTGTTGACGTAATAAATATCCACTATTTATCAACGAATTTGAAACACAAATGCATTTACAATTTCTAAGAACTATTAGGTAACAGCACCCTAATTGCGTAACACACTATCAATCTCAATCTGAATCATTTTGAAGGATATTGCTAATCCATTGCTTCGTATGTTCGAAAAATATGTCCGCTCAACAACGTAAATAACGCAATGAATGTTGTTGTACAGTTAAAATGAAACCCATTGCTACTGATAGTGTATTACGCAATTCCCCCGCTGATATTACTAGTACTGTTAACATATCGTTCATAGTGAACATACCTTTAAATAAGAAACTTCCAAGAAACTGTAAAACTTCGATAAAACCTGCCTTTATTTTAACTTATGACCTAAGTTACAATGTATTACAGAAATATACAACGTATGTAACTGCAGAGAACCTTACTTTTTAAAGAAGAGTGAAAGTAGAATTTAATTCACATAGCGTATTTAACACGCTACTCTCTACAACAAGAGATTGGGTTGTAAAATCTAACAAAACTCTGTCTCCTCACTCTGTGTGAAAACCAATTTCTAGGTAACTACTGCACCCACCTAGAAATTGGTTTTTAGAAAAATACAAAATCTGCCTGAAACTTTACAGTTTGAAAGCCCAGGCACAAATCCATCACAAACGCAAACAAACAGCAAAAAGGATTCTGCAAGCAAACGTTTTTTAGGAAACGAAAAACGTACTTCAAAGTCAAAAGTAAAACCAAAACGCGTACATAATCTTGTTTAACGAATCCCTATACAGTGTACAGGTAGCGTGCGTCCCGTTTCCATGGAAACCACGGGAAACTCGGGGCACCTCCACCAAAAACGGATCTGTGTAACTCCCCCGCCATAACATAAAATAACCCTCCAACTTTTGTAGCGCACAGGGTTGGGTAACAACAATTTTATTTTTGTTTAAAAAGTCAAGTTGTTTATACATTTTTTTAAGTAAGGATTAGTTTAGTAGAAAACATTTTAACTTATTAAACAATTGAAGAAAATGTAGGAAATGTAATTGAATTGCATAAGTGCGTCTATGTACAGACGCCAGCACTTCAAGCTACTACAATCGGTCAAATTTCTTTAATAGATTTTGTAATTTATCGCTAAAACAAAAGGTTAAAAGTTGATTGGAATAATTTGACAGTTACGGGTAGCTTGATGTGCTGGCGTCTGTTCAGTGGCCTCCAAAAGTTAATTGACATTTTTCCACTACAGCTGTGATGATTAGGATTTAAAATAAAAAATAAATTATCAGGTACTCCTAAGGGATTGCTTGATTTTTTTTATGATGAGTCAAAATTAGTCGAATTATTCAATAACATCATTATAGCAGTCCAAAAATTTGGATCACTAGAATTTCAAATCATAACGTGGTGTGTATGGTTAGTAAACATGTTTTTTTTTTAATGTAGGGAAAAATCCCTACATTCAATAAAAAAAAACATGTTTACTAAAGTGGTATTTTTTTTTTTCATTCATTTTCATAATAATCATGTTTTTTACAAAAAAAATAATCATTTGATTTAAATCAGCCAACCCTGGACTACCGCGTAAAATAAAAAGCGAGCCGAACCGTTGTTAGTTATTAACGTTCGACAAAAGCGGCTAGTGCAAAAACTTTACTATGTATCCAACGTGTTCTCATTTATTCACACGTACGGAAACTTTCGACGTTAATGGTGGAGTTCGTCAAATAAGTTAGGACTGTTAGTGTCAGAATTCAGAAATAGTAAACTACTTTGTTTTTTTCATTGTTTTGAACGATGCATTTTCCTTGATGATGACACAGACTGACAAAAATACGCATTTTATTGACCCACTTATATTAAAATTGATCAAAATTACAGAAGTTTCAAAAGTAAATAAAATTATAGAAACAAAACTGTCACTACCTATAATTAATTCAGTGACCTTGAAACCTGCTTTAAACGATGCGATTAAATTGAATGGCATACCATTAGTTGAAGCAACAATTAAAGTTACACACTCTGAATAGTGTTTAGACGATGCAAGGCATTTGTTGCTTCATTTTATTGCAAGTGAGTACCTATGCAACAGCCAAGAAACTTGCATCGTGTAAATGGGGCTTTATACACAATGGAACTATCTTTAAAGTTATTATTATAGCTTCAACAACTCAACTGGTTCAAATAATATAACTTTATAGCTGTAAAAAGAAGTAGCTCTTTGTCCGAATGGCAGCTAAGTCGCCAGTTGCCAGTTGTAAAAATTCTGATTTAAAAAATAGTCACGTGCGAAATGGAGTCGAGTAAAATTGTTGAGTATCACAGTTTTAATGAAGTTACTAACTAGTTAATATTTTAAGTCCATTTGTATGTGTAGCAGTCTCTCTCTATAAGTTATAAGTAGGTCCTTTAAAAATAACTTTTCAGTCTACGTTGCGTTTTGTTAGCGTTTATCTGTATCATAAACTCAGATGTTTTGTACTCTATAAAAAGAGCTATTATTATTACAATTTTACTAAAGTCTGTTTTAAAAAGACAAAATGTCACATTAATCGAAAAAATAATAAGTATACATTTTGTATTTATAAAGATCACACATAGGTACACCTATCATAATAATATCCCTGTATGTAGTAAGTATTCCCACAAAGCCACAAACAAATTCAATATTTACGTGATTTTCCTCTTGTGTTGTGTGTTTTCTCCCAAATTGTTATTTTGTTTTTTTTTTTTGATGCGGTTGTTTGCCGCAAATAAATGTATTTTCTTTCTTTATTTTGTGAGCCCTCTCAGAAAACCTCAAAGATATTGCATCTCCCAAATGTTATCATGAGCGCTCACAAGTGCCTATTTTTCCAATAATGTAACAGAGCACTAATAAAAGGAAATCGGGTGGAAATAGAAGCAACGGTTGCCATGACAACGAGCGAAATTATTTCACAAACAATACAAAACATTTTTAAATTATATTCACATTCAACCCTCTGATTGTTTTTGTTTCATGTTTAGATTAATGACGTCGGTATCCTTTCACTAGGATAAAGGTAACGTTAAAATTTACTTCTCATTAAAATCTAAGCCAAGTAGGTATTTCAGAAAAAACAACTTGGGTAGCTACCTACTTTATCCATTCTACGCAGCCGGCCGTAATCATAATAAATTAAACTGAGTAAATCACTTTGGGGAAAGACTTAAAACCTGGCTGAATGCGGGCTGACTTGAATAAAATTTTAACATTTCGATTTATAATTTCAAACTTGAAAATGCTACTTTCCCGCGTTTTCCATCACAGCCATAACGTAGCCAACTCGATTGCTCATTTGTCTATATTTTTTTTGTTGCATTATTAACTGGCACGGGAAATTGCTTTCTGCCTACTTTTATTTTGTGGTGGAACAGAGGAATATTACCATTCATATTTATTCATCAGATTCAATGCATTCGAAAAACGTTGTCGTATTTTAAAAATATTGTTTACATACATACTGCATAATATGTTGATTTCATAAATAAATGTACCTACGTGAAATATGAATTGAATTGCCCCGGAATTAGCAACACATTTCGAAATACGAATCGCGTAATATTCAAACAACCACAACAGTGGAATTTATAAGCATTATAGGTCCTAATATTTTCCGCACAATATATCCGAAGCGAGTCAAAGATCTTATGTATGGAACAATGCGTTTTAGCTTTCTGGCAAGCGAATTATATTAGTATTTGTGCGTAAATAAAAAGGTTTGGTTTATCTAAAGGTTTTTGACAATAAATAACTACCTGATTATTATTACGATGATGACATTATTTTGCTGTTACGAAATTATAAAAACTAATAGACATAAACTAATAGATATATACTTTTGATTACGACGCCATTTATAAAATTATAATTACCAAGATGATGCCTATCTTTTCCTATTACACGATAGGGTCAGCTGCAGTAAAGTACATATCCTATATGTTTAAAGGCGTACATAAAAGATATGATCTTTGCCTTCACAAACATTAATCCTAGAGGTGTTTAACCATAAACCATACCATAAACGAATGGCGAGAAACATGTTATTGCTAACTTTGCTCTATGCCTTAGGCTTGCCATAATAATACGAAAGCCAATACAAATGTCAAATGGATACAGTCAGGGAAATTAATTAATAATCTAATTAACACTCTACGTCAATTTGCCGTGTAAATAGCACTGACGTATATTTATACGTCAGAGGTAAATAGCTATTTCATACAACTGTCAAAGAATGACAGCTGTGATTTGAGTTTACGAGTAATTAATTTTGCTGACATTATGTACAGACGCCAGCACATCAAGTTTCCCGAAACTGTCAAATTTTCCCAATCAACCTTGAACCTTATGTTTTAGTGATAAAGTTGAAAATCTGTTAATGAAATTTGACAGACGTAGTAGCTTGATGTGCTGGCGTTTGTACCTTCCACAATTAATGGTACCTATACCAAAAATAATGATACAAATATAAATGAAATATCTTCCTTACAATTTCAAGTAACGTTCATTTTTCTCAGATTTCTTTTATTATTTCAAAGAAGCACAATGGAAGTTTCGCAATAAAATACGGAGTTATTTACTCTCCCGGGAACATTTGCTGCAGTCGATGCACAATATTGATGTAGGAGTGGTTTGAACTGCGATTTTCAATTGATACCTGAAGTTTGAATGGAGAAAAGATGGTTAGGCGAATGTTCTGCACTTTGTGGTTGTAGCGGTAAATTGATTTCACAATTCCATTCAAAAATAGTTATTCATGAGCTTTGTAGTCAACTTTAGATGGTAGGTTAATGGTGTAAATTGGTGCGAAATAGGTAGGTACTTCACAATTTTCTAGGTTAATCTTTGACACAGTGAAAGAGTGAGGAAAACGTCGTGAGGAAATTGTTCTTACAATCGTCTGAAATGGCCAGAATGCGCAAGATACAGTGAGGAAGCGGTTTCCTGTAGTGGGATAGGTAATTACAGGCGAAAATAGATACTTTACAAAAAAAAAACAACTGCAACTGTATATCTAAGTATTGAAATTCCGTCGATATCTAATCATCTGCATACTATACACAAACACATTCTCAATTTGAATCATTTTGAAGTATCCTTCAAAATGATTCAAATTGAGAATGTGTTTGTGTCTAATCCATTCTACTGTGTCTACTCAACAGCAGAAATAACGCAATGAATGTTGTTGAAATGTCCAAGTGAAACCCATTGATAATAGTGTGTTACGCAATTACCCCGCAGAGACTGCTAGAAAAATGTATTACTAATTTGTAACTGGAAACACATACAAACGATGCGAATCAATAGAAAAGTCTGTAAAAAATATGTACAGTTTTTTCCAGGAAATAATGACGTCGTCATAGACTTGCATAAAGGATGAAGCCAGCTTTTTCAATAACCGCAACATATTACAAACACAAAGAGCCGTTAGCTGCAGATCCAATATCGACTTAATAAGCTTTTCCCTTCCGCTATCCATTATGAATTTTAAAAACAGGATTAAAACGACGAGAAACGGCTGTTTTTGCTCTAGCCTTTCGTAGTAAGATTATCCAATCTTATTGAGATAAATAACATCATTGAATTCTGGCCTATAGTCCGCGCGGAACTAGTTGGCCGCGTCTTGGTATGTGAGCGGTGGGACGGAGGGGCGGGAGCGCATTAGTTGGCCGCTGAGGTGGGGACAGGGTGAGGCGGCACGCGGCGGCGGTTCGCAACCCACGTACTGAGTAATGCGCTCCCGCCTCTCCGTCCCACCGCTCACATACCTAAGGCGCGGCCAACTAGTTCCGCACGGACTATAGTATCCTACTGTCAGATAGGTAGCCACTTCATGTAAAAAACTGGTATTCAGCTGCATCCAGTTAGACTGCTCTCAAAACGGTGAAGGAAAACATCGTGAAGAAACCGGCATGTCCTAGGACCAAAATTCGAAGACATGTGACATCTACCACTACCAACCCGCGCTGGGTCCGCATAGTGGATTACAGCCCACTCCCTCTAGAAGAGAGGAGGCCTATGTTCCAGCATTATAGGCTGATTTATGTTATATATTGAATTGTGGCCTAAGTAAGGTAACCTGGTAGCCCACTGTCAGATAGGCAGTCGCTCCATGCAAAATACAGGTATTCAGCTGAATCCGGTTAGACTGGAAGCCGACCCCAACATAATTGGGAAAAGACTAGGCAGATGATGATGATGTAGCTAGCTGTTACAGGGTAAATATTAGTAGTTCAGGCTAAATGTGAAAGTTTAGATGTTTGGATGTTAAATTAGACTCAATCACGCAAAAACAGCGGAACGGATTTGGATGAAATTTGGAACACAGAGAGTCTAGAACACTTTTTAGGTAAAACGTTCCCGTGGGTTTAACTCCGACCTCCACGCAGGCAAAGCCGCGAGTAAAAGCTAGTACGCTATAAATATACACAGGTTCTAAGATTTGTGTGCAATGGAAACACCTGACTGTCGTGTGTATTCAAAAACTGCAATAGAGCAAAATCAAAAACTTGCTTACTCTAATAATAATAGATTAAACCTACATAATAGAGTCAATTGTAAATTTATCTCCAGAAAACCTTACAAGAGATGTCAGTTACTCACTGTACTCTTACAAGAGATGTCAGTTCCTCACTGTACTCTTACAAGAGATGTCAGTTCCTCACTATACTCTTCAACAGTATCAGTGAATAACACAATAACCCAAACGTCCATTGTGAATGCATAAAAGTAACATTTCCGATACGGCACAATAGTCGCCACATCGGCGAACAGTGACGACACGGTCGCAGTCAGTCGTGACGATGGTAGCACTGATATCAGCACCGACTGAAATTCATTGAAAATAAGATCGGAGCAAACGCAATGTAGTGAAAACGTGCGCTATTGTGGGAGGCGAGGCTTTTACGGCTGCACACCCTCTCCTCCCTAGCTTCGTCTCGACGGTACCCCCTTCAGCTGATCCCTCCCCGTTTTTAGCAGACGGCGTGGCGCTATAACCATTGTAAGTACACTTTCCTTCGACTTGCATCGGTTTCCTTAATCATCTTTAATTTACGACCCACTATTGTTAACTCCACCGTAGTAAATGTTTTAATTTTTCCTTCAGAAGTGTTTGTTTCAAACTTATAAATGGGTAATGGGAAAATTGTGGATATGGTACATATCGTAAATTAGGAGAAGTGCTTATGGGAACTATCGATTCATTTGTATAGATAAAAATGATGGGATGTAATAAGTTACTAGTAACCTTAATGTGAATAAGTAGTAAAGTGACGACACTTAAAATAATTTAGTGACCATAAAAGGGACGTAAAGATAGAGCAACTATATCCAGTTTATTACTACGGAGATGTTGATAAAGTCGCTTCTAAAATATCATACGAATACATTACAGTTTACCATAAAGTTCAGTTTATGGATGGGCGTTATGACTTGACTGGAGATGTCTCAATGTCTAGGTAAATGAGAGCAAATTTCCCCAATGAAACTGAAGGCGATTAGCAAGCCTGAACCACGTTCAAGAGCTGTCAGTATCATCATTGCTGTGGAACATAAACAGAATGCGGTTTATGCTCGGTTCCTACAAAACAAAAATGAATTGTTTTGCTTACCAATGGTAGCATTTTTTAATGCAAAACTGCTTATAAATAGATTCGTAAGCTAATTTTACCTTTGTAATAGCTCATTCCATATGGGAGGGATTACTAAGGAAAGCTATGACCTCTTTGCTTCATTATTGGTAAAGATAAAAGTCTTAATTTCAACCAATAACAGACCGTAAATTGGCCATTGGATGTGCCGATCGCGTTCAGTTTAATTGGTGAAATTCGCCCGAGTTAGAAGTTGTAAATAGTTAGAAACTTGCATACACACGAGCACACGAGGTTCCTTTAGGTAAAATGGCAGTAGCTTTCAAGGAACAAGAAACTTGATAAACCATGGATGAAGGAACTAGTTCGCTAATCAACCGCCTTTCCTTCCGCCAAGCCACCGACCGCGATGTACTGGATAAACTGGATTTAGTTACTAGCTAAGTTCTAGGGTTTGCAATACTTAAAGTAAATGTCAAAATGAATTCGTTTTTAGCAGAATAAGTTGGAATCCTTTGGGTAATGTATCTACTCATTGATGAATGCAAACTTCTAGTCACAAGTGTCTAAGGCATGCACTTTCGACAATCGCAGTATCGGTGTAAAATACCTGAAGTCCAGAGGGGCAATTCTCGTAATTTTAAGAACGTTCACAGTCTGATATCAGTCTCAAACTGTCAAAAAAACCTCGAACTTCCCTACAATTTGACAAGTTTTTGACATTTGTTTGTCGCCGTGATAAGGCTGTGACTAGATTTTGAACGATTCAAATTACTAGAATTGACCTTCTGTTTAATTCGGCGACAGTCAATGTCAAAAGCTTGTCAAAAAGCGGTCAAATGCGAGTCGGATTCGCACGGACGGACAGTAAAAGCTTAGTCATAGGGTTCCGTTGGTGTCCCTTGGGTACGGAACCCGAAAAATGTAGGTTTCGACCAGATATTTTTGACACTGAGATTAGAATTCGAACGTTCTTAAAAATATAGGAATTGCCCTTCAGGTACCTAGGTAGGTATACTGTTGGGGTCCGCTAGGGCCGATACCTGCCAAGGTCGAGGATTGTTCGAAAGAGTTACCGTGGCCCCTGGCACAAGCAACTGAAGGAACACGGGTGGGTTTTAGTCAGTAAAAGTCTGACACGCCCTCCCGCTCCGCCTAGAGCGGGAGAAGTTATTTGATGATTTACCAGTTTAACCACCCAAAAAAAAATGTTAGGTAGGAATTAGATGGATCTAATGTAAGTGACACATCCATTAAAAAAGGACACCACTTCAATCCTATTCGAGAAATACAGGATCTTGTTTTAAATCCGGTTCTAAATAACAAAGAGGTGAGCGTAAAGTCGGGAAAACACTACAACAAAGAAGGTTTTTCTTAAACGCAGGTAAGATAATGTAAAATGTATGAGAAAGATGAGCACCGCGCTTGAGGTTGCTAATTATAATAGATATCAACTTGTGGGTTGCGGTATCGGTTAACACAGTGTAAACCAAACCAACTCCTCTCTCTCCGTTATCATACATTTTCGCGTTTAATTTTGCGAAAGGCTGTATAGGAGCGCAACACAATGTACGATGTGTAATCACGTTTCGAGGCGGCACAAGCACATCATCCGCTTTGGCTTTTAATGTTAAAGTTTAATTAACTTAACATTTTTCGTGTCATGACAATCCATACTAATATTATAAATTCGAAAGTAACTCTGTCTGTCTGTCTGTATGCTACCTTTTCACGCCTAAACCACTGAACCGATAGATGAAATTTGGTATAGAGATAGTTTGAGTCCCGGGGAAGGACACAGGATAGTTTTTATCCCGATATTTCCACGGGATCAACACTTATGCGGGTGAAACCGCGAGGCGCAGCTAGTCGTTAGTAAAACCCTGTGTTTGCTGACGCGCAGTCGGGTTAGATTTAAGACCCTGACATGCTCATAACATATTTATTCTTATTCTTCATCTAATCGTGATCGCCACCTAGGTGTAAATATCCCATTCCAATATTCCTTAGCGATTCCCTTAAAGCTTCGGCCAAACCTGCAGGACCAAAGCAACTGAACGCGAAGCTAAACGTGAAGACTTGCGCGACTACAGTGGTCGCGTAGATGTGCAAGGCTAGAAGACACGAGCAGCGTCCGCCGCGCGACTGACGCTCCCGCTTCGGAGTCGCTAACAACAGTAGTAGTGTAATAGTATGTTATTATTCATACTTATAATAATATAAATTCGAAAGTAACTCTATCTGTATGTTACCTTTTCACACACATAAACCACAAAACGGATTTCGATGAAATTTGGCATGGAGATAGACAGCATCATGGGAAAGGACATAGGCTACTTTTTGACTCAGTAGCACGTTGCAGTGGCATAATTTCCGACATCGACGCGAGCGAAGCCGTGGGCAGAAGCTAGTGATTTCATAATTCTTCAGTCACCTCCTCATTAGGTCAAAGACCCCATTGCACTGTCGTTCCAAAATCTTGCAACAGTGATAAATCATGTATGGAATTTAATGTTATCGCTAATCAAGCCAAGTTACAACGAGATAAGACATATTCTTACGAAAGGTGATTCCTTGTTACGGATAAAATCGTTTTAATCCACAAGACGATGTCGTGTTTTCCCTCGACGAGATTATCATTTACGTGACGGATATAACATGCCTATAATAAGTGGTGTAACTTTTATCGTACAAGATAAATATATAGCCATTGTTCTTGTTGTTTCAAATTGTTATTTTAAGTACCTAAAATAATAATTGTAATACTACGTTGAAATGACAGCAATAAACAAATCTTATTCTGGTTTTTTGAATGAATTCTGTTCTGCACCCTAATTGGGTAACACACTATCAATCGGAATCTGAATTATTTTGAAGCCAATTGCTAATCCATTGCTTCATAAGTTCGAAAAATTTGTCTGCTCCACACGTAAATAACGCAATGAATGTTGTTGAACTGTCAAAATGAAACCGATTCCGATTGATAGTGTACGCAATTGCCCAGCTGTAACAAATGTATGTACCTACCTAATATTTGCACGCCACACTTGGCAGAATGTGACGACAGCCCAACGACCATAGGTCGTTGCGACAGCCGCACGGGTCGATTGATGGGTTCTTTACATATCAAGACCCCTCCGTGCCTCGGAAAACACGTTAAGCCGTTGGTCCCGGCTGCCATTCGTAGACTTTCGGCAGTCGTTACGGGTCGTCAGAAGCCCGAAAATCTGACAACCAGTCTTAACAAGGGGTATCGTATTTTAGTGCTTTCAAAGGCACGGAGGCGTCTCGGTACTGTAATGATGGTCACCAATCCACGGACCAACCGCGGCAATCGATCGGCCCGTGCAGCTGTTATTACTTAGCCACAAACCCCTCAAATAGGCACCTAATTAAAAACCACAACCTATTTCCCATGTACAATGCGCGCACTAAATATGGTTGCCGACAGAATAGATCTTTTCTCATGTTCGCTGAGCGAGTTCGCAAGGATAACGTTACATGTGTTATGTTTTTAATTTTTAAATAGTATGTCTTTTAAAGCATGGATATTCATATGTTGTAAATTAGTTCATAAATTGTTAATTAACTACACTACTGAATTGGGACACTACTGGTAGCGTATGTAAATCCTACTATTAGGTATTATAAACGCAAAAGTTTGTGAAGATGGATGGAAGGATGTTTGTTACTCTTTCACGCAAAAACTACTGAACGGATTTTGATGAAACTTTACAATAATATAGCTTATACATCAAAATAACACATAGGATACTTTTTATCCCGATATTTCCGCAGGATCAACACGTATGCGTGTGAAATCGCGGTGCGCTGCTAGTAAATAAATAAATGTAACCTTTTTCTTTTCTAAGAACCTAGTTTTCTTCTTGTTACATACTTTTCAACTAGTTTAATTTTCCGTAATAATTGACTGCATAACCAGTTCATTAGTAAACTCAGGACTGGAAAATCTGTTTGGCGTTCAAAGGCAGTCATTTTCCACGCGGTTGGTCTTCTATAGCTACTTTACAAAGTTATTGCAAGACGGTGCCGCCATTGATATTGAACTTAAGGTTATATTGTAACTAGTTTACGTAATAATGTGTCTGAGACTTAATGAAATAATGTTTCTTTGAATAGTCAAAGAAACAGTTACTTATTTCATTAAGTCTAAAAAGTTTCATTTAGTCTGGGCAAAATAAGGTTGAGAATCTATGCTTTACGTAAAGCATAGATTCTCCACCTTATTTTGCCCACCGCCCAATTTTTTTTTTTAGACCCCTTAATTTTTTTTTTTTTCTTACCATCTGTCGCGAAACAGCTTTTGCCAAGATTATATTTAAACGTGTAATATTATATTGTCGTAAGATAGGATATATAATTTTCTCCGGATCTTCTCCTGACCCCCTAAAAGTCTCGAACGCTCACGAGGGGGGTTATCGCCTACGTTGAGAACCTATGATGGAAAGCTACGGTTTCCTAAAAGAGCGGTTCCGTCATTATTATGACGGCTCTCATGAAAATCTGTCATTTTCACGCGTGTTTGACATTAAGGTGTCAAAAAATGCTCTGTGTTTGGACAGCCGTTATTTGTGATCCTTTAATGTTCCTTAAAGTAAACATTGAAAAAAACATACCAACTTGCTTCTTAATTTAGTCCTAAAGCTTCATAATGTAATAATAATAAATCAAATGAGACAGAATAAACGAGTTTTTTGGTTGAATACTTAATTCAAATTATGTGCTCAATTTACCCCAGAAACAACATTCATCAAAAAATTTGAATAATTAAACCATTAATTAAAACCGTTATAATGCAGCTCGGCTTTTAACGCTAGAAAATAAACTCGACTAAACTAAAATACGGGTCTCTTACTTTCGGCAACTTTCGATTTAATTTGCTAAAGTTCTGTGCTTGGCGTAAATTCAGTGGTCGGCGACCTTTCAACTATGTAACCGGGACGTTAGCAGGCTGTACAATGCTAAGAGCAGACACAATATGGAGACAACAAAAGGTCTATTTCGACAAAAGCTTTTCCAAAACAGGAGGTTTCAAAGAGGTTATGGACTTGGCAAACTGTTTGCTTAGGTAGGTTCCGCAAGGCTAGCGCTTTTGTCGTCACCGTACTGGGTCATTGTTTCTGGCTTGCAATGTAAATTTAGTCCATTGCAGGATGAACAGTGTGTTGATGTTGACGTATGGAGAATTTGGATAATTAATGTGCACTTTCGGAAAGCACGTTAAGCCGTCATTCGTAGATGTTTGACAGTCGTTACGAGTAGTCAGAAGCCCAAAAGTCTGACAACCAGTCTTACCAAGGGGTATCGTGTTACGCAGTAACTGGGTTGGGGGGGTCCGACAGTGAGTCGCTCCATGTAAAATACTGGTATTCAGCTGCATCCGATTGGACTTGCAGCCGCCCCCAAAATAGTTGGGAAAAGGCTAGGCAGATTGTTGTGCGCTTTCTGGAGGATTAATAGGAAGTTGTAACACTATTTGCGTACAATAAACAACTTCTATCACAACAAAATGCAGTCCCCAAGTAAAGTGTTTCTTATTTTGGTCCTAAGTACGCTATAACGTGGTTTTTCTGTATGTACGTTGTGTTGCACTCCCAGTAACTATATTAACACGTTGCATATTCCGGGAGCAACATTTTCCTTCCACACAACACAGTCCATAGATTCAGTGTTTGCTAGAAGTTCTATGCAAACACGACTCCCGCCTCTCGCCTTTCGGCGTAATATTTTCCTCTGTGCAGTCTGTGCAAATTGAATGTTTACTCGGAAAATAATGCAATTTGCTTTTACTATATGTCTATTAACGAGTATTCATGTACAGTGTGTGCAGTGGTGGCCCAGCGGTAACGGCCTCGTCTTATGAGTCGTGGGATCGAACCCAGGCAGGAACTTTACTTGGATCAAATAATTTCATCACCGCTGGTCTGAAAACGGTGAAGGAAAAAATCGTGAGGAAACAGACATGTCCTAGAACCAAAAATTCGAAGACATGTGACATCTACCAACTCACACTGGGCACGCGTGGCAGATTACAGCCCACTCCCTCTCGGAGAGAGGAGACCTGTGTTCCAGCAGTGGTAACATTATAGACTGATTATGCTATGCTTAATTGATTATGCATGTACCTACAGGGTTACAAGGGTCTTTTGGCGCTTGAATGACATTGACAGGGGGGCGTTGTTGGTAAACATCAGTGATGAACATTTGTGAAATTGTATTAAAAAACATGGCGGAAAGATGGCAGTGTTAGTTCCGATTTTGGCCACGCGCCAAAAATCTATGTACACCTATAACCATATTTTTGATTGGATATCCCTGAAAGTACTGTACAATAAAAAGAAATGGTATATGAAATTTGTCAGAGCGCGGTAACATAATAGTTTTGGCCGTCGAAAACCAAATAAAATGAGCTGAAACCTTTTTCCAGCTGAAATAACCTTTCATATCGAATTTCTTGACGAGTGTTGTGGGGGATATTTGATATGCAAGGTGATTTTTATTTATTGGTTGACAAAATACCAGAGATATTCAATATTTCTCTCATTGGTCTAGAGTTCGCAAGCGCGACTGCATGTGAACGTCATTCCACGATCGATCCCCAGCTTAGATCCCACAATAATATATTGGGTTTTCCATTAGGAATTTCTCAAAAGCAAGAGACTCTGGATTCCCCCGTCAATGGCAATCAACTAGCCCCAGATTACGTGGAATTTAACACAAAGATATATAGAGATATGAGGAACAGGGTGTAAAGTTCACTCAACCTCCATAGAAAAGGGAGGATCCTCCGACCAGACGGGTGTTGTGTCTGGCGGGCAACTGCCCGATGATTAATGTCGGGCTGTTGTATCTATGCTAGTTGCGCGGTAAACTCTGCTTGCGAGATGCAGGATTTGCGTGACGTCAGTATGACGCGTTGTTCGCATGTGGCGTTGTAGATACCGCTACACATACATTTCGACACTTCAGCTACGTTCATTGCGTCATTTACGTTGTTGAGTATACGAATCTTTCAAACCTATAAAGCAATGGATATCAAAATGAAAGGCATTGCGATCGATTGCTATTTTATGTGTGTTGTTTAGTTACCCCGCTTTTTGATGGGTGAATACAGGCATTATATTACGTAAAGTAGTAATGCAAATATCACATAGAATTTGACTTCCAAGTGCAATGAACCCGTTGACTGTACCTACGTAGGCACTAATTTTGTATAACACGCGTCTGTCACTTCCAGTTCCCGTTATAGCGTGTCGGATTTATATTTTAGCACCTTGGTCGCCTGCGCGTGTTCACTTCGTTAGTAGTCAACCTCGCCTATTAACTTCTTACTGGCGGATATTTGCTGAAAACTTACACTATACAGTATACTGTACTTAATATAACACTAAATAAACGTGGCAGAGCAGTGGTGGCCAAGTGGTAACGGCCGCGACTTACGAGTTGTAGGTCGTAGGTTCTAATCCAGACAGGCGCTTTACTTTGTGTAAATTACTCCATCACCACTGCTATCAAAACGGTGATGGAAAACATCGTGAGGAAACCGGCATGTCCTAGAACCAAAAATTCGATGACATGTGACATCTGCCAACCCGCATTGGGCCCGTGTGGTGGATTATGGCCCACTCCCTCTCACTGAAAGGAGGCCTGTGTCTCAGCAGTGGGAACATTATAGGCTGATTATGTATGTATGTTATGTAAACGTGGCTTAATTACTTATGTAAACATGAACCTACGAACCCTACATAAAAATGTTGGTTAAAGTTACGACAAGCTTAAATGTATTGTTAATAAAAACAGGCGATAATCATAAGTTAACTTTTTAAGTAAATGGACAAATGTAGAACTGAAAGAAAAGATGAATTTAAATAAAATGTTCTCGCATTTCAAGAAAATTCCAACACGTCCGCTAAAGTTAGAGAAGGTTTATGAGGACTGCTTTCAACAAGATTCATGTCTGAGCTGGACCTCATTTCGCAAAGACCTCATTTGAATGCAAAATGTGATCGCTACATTACGCGTATTACGTATGTCCGTAGTCTGTAGGTACTCCACATATTTCATTTAAAGTTGAATTTATTTCCCGGACTAGCTGAACAGAATTTGTTAGAAAATAAGCCACTTTAGAACAAAAATAAACTTTAGCCATTGCCGTTTTATTTTAGCCCGCGCACTTAACAAAGGGCATTAAAAGTTAAAGGTAGATAACCCAAAAACGAAACCTTCGTCATTATTTATTTTGAACTCAAAATAGACATTAGGAGTCCATTAATTTAACGGTTCCAAAGTTAATAAAATTCGCGCACTTCGTTCGTTTAAATATGCACATAAAACATCAGAAAAACAAGCCGGTGCGAAATAACGGCCTCAAAATAAAACATGGTACATTTGTTACGTTAATAGGCATCCCGTTTGTATAAAGGATGTACTAAATACCGTGAATTTACACGAAAAATATTAGCGTACCGACGATAATTGGTCTCTAGGGGCGCTAATAAAGTTCTGGCATAGAAGGCCGGTGAATTGAAATGACAAATATCGATAAATATGGCGAGCAAGTCGTTTTGTTAGTGATCTGTCAAGTTGACAGGTGAAGGACCGATCCGTTATGGCGACACCTAGTAATGGGCCATGCACGGAATTAGTATGTATTATGTTATGTTCATGTTATGATGACATGTCAACGCGTACTGTTAGATGGATTGTTTCTCGAAATATATGAATGTCAGTAATTCCGTTTAGAAATCCTTCATATAGACAGATATAGGTAATAACTTCAACTTTATAGTTTCCTAAACATAATAGAACAATAGTACAAAGACAGCTTCAAACGACGTATTTCAATTAAATTCTAGAAACTGCGACATTTCTATAAAAACATGAAAGAATAACTCATAACTCAAAGATGTAATTTAGAAACTTCGTTAAGAAATGTATAAACACGAACAAGACAGGTTTTAAAAACAAATACATTATACTTTAATGGCATAATATTTCCCCAAAATCTGAATAATAAGGATTCATTACCATACAAATAAGGGCTGGTCTCCCTGCTTCCAAATACGTGACTATTTTATAAAATTACGTAGTAGGTTTATGTAGTAAAATCTGTCGGTCTATTCTGTATAAATCTCTGTCTCTTAAGATACAGGTATATCCTAGTTTAAGAGACAGGGTAACGTAAATTGTTAACAGATGTACCTACCATGTACTTAGATCAACATGTTCTACCATAATATGTAGTTACATAACTTTGTATATCTTTCTAGTAACTTTTGTAAGTTTTGTTTTTCTCACCATCTGTACATTTCTTGAGCAATAAACAATTTATTATTACCTATTATTATTAATCTCACCGTGAAAACTTAGGTGAAATGAGCTGTCAATAGAGTCAATCGGTGATCGACTACCCTAAGAGCGATGGAAACACTATTTAACAAGGATAATGAAAATCGAAAATTCGTAAATATACCTACCAATTATTCCTTCGTGGGACCTATGTCATTGATACGCCCACTGCCACTGAGAAAAGGAAATTACTTTTGAGTTAGCAAGTTATGGTCTTGACCCAAATTGTTGGCTTGGTTTTTGGTACCTGTATCGAGGGGACGGTATTGATTGATGTTCGTAAAATTTTTGATGGGTTTCAATCACTACCTTAAGGGCCGATTTTTAAATTTTCAAATAACTTTCATCTGAGGAATAAAAATTGCCGCTTGACAGCTTTTGTGTATAAAATAATCTGTCATATATATTTTTCAGGTTAAAGTTATATGACGATTGAAAAATCCGCCCTAACATTTATTTCTCTGTGTGCTGGATACTGGCCAGTATTCCATATTCAGTGAAAACTTTCTGCTTGGTAAATACGACTTGTCTCTCCTTCAATTGGCATGACTGTGTACTCGTATCTTCATCTGCTTCGCTTTATCATCTTCTACGAAACTACAGCAACTTGTGGGATTCCAAATAACTACTGCATCTATTGTTCTGGGATTATAATGATCTCAGTCAATCTACATCAGACTAGAACCCAGCATATAGAAAAAGACTCAAACAACGTTGAAACTCCAACTCCTTTAATTTCCGTATTTTTCAACAAAACTCCGTGAAACAGAACGTTTTTACTTTATTTCTCTTCACTCTCACACCCAGATAGATAGTGATAGACATCTAAATCGATTGTGTGGCTCTCGGAATTAGTTTACACACACGTACGGGACTTTATTTATACTGCCAGTGATATACAGGGGCACATTGGAGGCTGACGTGACAGCCCGACTTATTGCACGCTCGACAAGCGCTGTTTTACGGCCGTGAAAAACGAGCGGTATGTTACATATTGGCTGAATTATAGCGTACAGGTGCCAAATAGATAGTATTGAGGCGATTTGTTGGATGGTATTGTTTAGGACTGAGGAAATTTTTAAGGCATGGTTGTTGTAATTCGAAGCTCGTTATGTCGCGCGTCTTGTTGATGGTATTACCGCCCAGCCACGACTTTTGACCTAGCGGCAAGCGGCGCGGTGCTAACGTTGACGCTGCGAGCGGTGCGTCTTGGCATAATTCATACATTTTGTTATATTTGTTTTTACCGTTAGCCGCCCCGCGCTAAGCTGCCGCTGACAGCGGCAAGGTCGTGGCCAGGCCGGTAGGCTGCCAATAAGTAGGTAGCTGTAGGTGTACAAGGATCTTTTTGACGTGTAGCTAAAATCGGAACCGCCATCTTGGTTTTTCCAATACATTTCACAAAACAGTTGATTTTTTTTTCCAACAGACCCCCGTCAACAACATTCGAGCACCAAAAGATAGCTACGTAATAATAGTTTTTGCAGTTGTAGTACTGGTGCCGTAATATGACGGCTTAATGCCATCATGATTCCAGTGTAAGAGAGAGATGGAGCTATACATGACCGATAGCACCATCCCTTTTCGCACTGGAATCATGATGGCATTACTACTTCGTAATACGGCCCCTGGCTTGCACCCTAATTGCGTAACACACTTTTAAACACAATCGGAATCATTTTGAAGCATATGGCTTATGCACTGCTTCATATGTTCAAAAAATTTGTCTATTTAACAACGTAAATAACGCAATGAATGTTGTTGAACTGTCAAAATGAAAGCCGTTGCTACTAATAGTGTATTACGCAATTACCCCTCTGTTTCAAAAAGGAAGTTCTCTTGTCAAATCGTATGAATTATGTCACGGTCTTTTTAAAAACTACTGAACCAATTTCGGTGACTTTTCCGTAAGTAATGGTGGTCATTCTAAGTTTAGAATACATATTTTACTTAAGTTTTTATGTAAGGAATCACTAACTAAACTCAAATTTGAATCTACAACTAAAAACATATCATTATTGTTAATATATCATGATTGACAATGCTTGATGTTTGTTCAAGTAGCTTCATTTTCATCTACCTATTAATAACAAAATTGAAATATCTCACTTTCTTAGATGAATATCTTAGTCAATACACGTGTACGTAATATCAAAGAACTGCTTTGACGTGTCGTATGTTCATATATGACATTATACAGGGCGCTTATATAGAGGGCGATATTATTAAATTGTAATCTAGGTCAAAGTTCGAGGTCGGAAAATGCTAATGCAGAGTGTTATTAATACCGCTATAAATGGTGTACGACGGTTTAGCACGCTATGTATTAATATTCGCTTTAATGTTGATAGATAATTCACGTAATTACCTAATTATTAGTTAGTGTATGTCTATTGGGGGGGGGGGGCTATGTCCAGCAGTGGACGTCTTTCGGCTGAAAATTTTATCAAAATTGGTCCAGCCGTTTGAGCATATAAACACACACACACAAACACATTCACAAACTTTCGCCTTTATAATATTAGTGTGATTAGTGTGATAGATGGTCGACGATGAGCACATATACTCGTAGATGTAGCAATTGTATCTTTAATTAAAGAGCAAGAAGCTACATCCATTGTGCTCATCGTCGAGCATCTAACAATTTCCAATTAGCTTAATTAAATTAAAAAGCGTTCTTCACCACTGTGTAGACTCACATTATCATATTAATAGAAATATTTCACAATTTCAACAATGTAAACTTTTCGCACGTGTACTCCTTATGTCTTTCAAAATAATAAGTAATTAACAACTTTTCATTAATTAAACACTTGAAACTTTGCTCAATAATCTTTTATGTAGGTACTTGAGAACTTTATAGTAGGTACGTACCTAATAACTTCTGCAGCTGTAATGTAAAGACATAATTTAAACATTTTAATTAATTACTGGAAGAACATGAAACATAACAGTAAGTACCTACCTATTGTAGTAAAAAAATATGGCGTTTAAATTGGGATAATTAAGAGCATGATAATAATTAATTTCTTATTCAACTGTTCTACACTTTATAATCAGCGTATAATGTTCCCACTGCTGGGACACAGGCCTCCTCACTGTGAGAGGGAGTCTGCCGTAGTCCACCACGCGGATTGGTGGATGTCACATCTCTTCGAAATTTTTGGTTTTAGGACATGCCAGTTTCCTCACGATCTTTTCCTTCACCGTTTTGGGAGCAGTGGTGATGAAATAAATTACACAAAGTAAAGCACCTGTTTGGGTTCAAACCTACGACCTACAACTCGTAATTTGGGGCCGCTAGGTACCTACCTGTTTTCTACCACTGCTATACAGTCGTCTGAACCCTGAACCCAATTCACAAAATAAAACTACAAAACAAATTGGATATTTCCATAATCTCCAGAGAGACGACGAGATACCTGCATAGGTATGAACACTACATGGTTTTGAGAACTCAATATATTATACTAAAACGTTTGCAGTACGACGTGGTTCAAATTCCCAGCACTCAATTTCCAAAGAATTTTTATTAAGAAGCCTTGGGACACACTAACTGAAAACATGCATCGAGTTAATGGAATATCTGACTCGATAAGTTTTCCTCGTCTTTTCATAAAATAAAATGGTTCAGTCACAAAGAAGTTTACTCTGTATGGGGTGTTTATAAGTCGGTTTAAATTTATTTTATGTTAGCGGAAACTTTTGGGTGGGTTGATAAAGTGAAGCTTCAGACAACGATATTTAAGACGAACATGAATTGGAGTCATAAATGTTAAAAACAAAGCTAAAATGGGTTCTATAATCTAAATCTATTAAGTTGATTTTAATTCAAACACAAAAACAAACAATCAGAAACATTTCTTCCTTTTAACTCGTAGGGATAGTTCAGCGGTTTTTACCTTCTTTATTTTGAATCAGAAATTGGTGCGAAATACACCCATTCGACCAAAACCTTACAAATAAAATAGCTCCAACACGTAACCCCAAAACAACTCAGTCGACGAATAACACACCATACACGGCAGAACAATATCCCTTAATACAGCAACTCGCAAAAGTTTGCATGTCGCCCTGTAATAAACACAAATATTCACATTTAACTTTTAACTTAACTTAGAGCCCGACCATATACGGCATGGCGTTAAGAAACATTGCACGCCTAATGGCTTCTAAGAAAGGACAAAGCACTCACAAGTAACATTTGTAGTTTCTCCGTATACAAAATCAGTTCAACGAGCGCATAAACACATGATGTAAATGAGCCACAATATCCTCAGACGAACCCTAGATACGCCTTTATGAAACTAAATAATTACAGTTACTCGGTTTTGGCAAGTTGAATAGTTCGCGAAGTCAGCGAGAGTACAAGTGAACGCTGAACTTATGAACTTAATATGCGTCGCGTACAACTTTATTAAACGTTAAAGTGTTAAGTTTTGAAGTTACTTGTAAGGGTCAGGACACATTGATCGACGGCCTTTCGCACTTTGCCGATTGAAAAGGAGCACACTACGCCCGGAACGAGTTCGTCGCGTCGATGCGTATTGCGTATGTCGTTCCATACTTTGCTCTCTTTTTGTATGAACAAACCGTCGAACGCCATCGATCAATGTGTCCTGACCCTAAGGCGAAAGCGTCAGAATAACCCGCGAAATTCCAATTTTCTTACGTTTTTTGCTATTTGCAGGTTAGTAACAGGTTGTATGTTGATCTAAATATGATTCGCGGCCGTAACAAATATAAATTTATTCATTTATTATCATAAAAAGTTCACATTAGGTACCCCATTGAATGACTATTTCATGAAATCATGACATTTGAGGTCAATATTCTAACTGCCCATTCGTGGGCTACTTTGCCCATCCCTCTTTTAAGTTTGAAAGTTACTTGTAAGACTAACTAAATGCGACGGAAACTAGCTGGAACTGTGCTAAAGTATTTTATACTTTCGTAATTAAACAACAGAATGGGTTTGGGTTTACTCCCAAATTGTACGTGACTTCGTGGACTTTTGGAAATAAGTGTTTTTCATTTTCATATCTATTACGTGGTTATTCGAACGTGATGTAAACCCACTATTTTAAAATGGCCAATGTTTTAAATGTATTAGCGATTTAAAGGGCATTTAAATTGTTGGGACTTTCGAGAGTATTCCTCTCTTTAGTACAAAATTGTTACAACGGTAAATAAATACATGTGACGTTTATTTTCGCGTCCGACGTTCAGAATAAATAAAGCATTTTCCCAACTGACGTAAAACTCATAAATCTACCGATTGTAATTACCAGGCCGCAATCCCATTTTATCCAGGCCATCGAATCTTCTTCGTCGTCTTTCAAATATATCCGACCCTCTTCATTCACATCAGACATTCCAGGATAATTTTTGCAGGAAACACACTTTTCCACTTATGTGAATTTTCGGTTGAGAAACTTTCGCCATCTTGCTCTAAGTGATTGTACAGAAACTTAAGTAGGTACTTACATATCCATCTATATATTTACCTATACTGATAATAAAGTTGAAGAGTTGGTTTGAATGCGCTAATTTCAAGGACTGCTAGTCGGATTTGTGAAATTCTTTTTGCATTTAATAGCCCAATTCTTAAGGACGGTTATAGGTTATTTAATATCGAGCTAAGCTTCTTAGCTCCGGGCGTCGGGAGCCGCGGGACGACTCCCGGCTGCCGTAGGCGCGGTCCTGCGGACGGAGAGTAATGGGTAGCTCACCGTCCGATCAGGACCAGGCCCGTGCCGGACGGCGCGTACGTGTTCCACGAACGACTCAAAGAGATGTCAGCAAAAAGGAAGGGGCCTGCCAGGGCTGAAGCCTGCCGGGGGTGCGGGATTGTCCGAAAGGGTTACCGCTACCCCGGAACATAAAGGGCTAAGGAAAGAACACGGATGGGTTTTAGTCAGTAAGAGTCTGACACTCCCTTCCGCTCCACCCAGAGTGGGAAGAGTCATTTGATGATTTCCCATCCATAAAAAAAAGCTTCTTAGAAGTCGACCAAAAATTAAAAAAAAAACTGAAGTAATAGCGCAGGCGGACGATGCGATGCGACGCGGTAAGTCGGGGAAACGGGAAATTTCACGCGTACGAAGTCGCAAGCAGAAGCCAGTTGAGAAATAAAATTGTATCGTACACTTACGATCGGCAGAGTAAGTTTAAAGTTTAGAAGTAGTTTCGATATGAGCGAAGTTTAAACTTTTGAAATACATAGTTGGCTTTGATTTTTTTGCCTGTCAGTGTCATTTACAAGTTTGAGCTTGCAACAGTGTTCGATATGTTATGCGCTCCATGTAGCGCGGCGCGTCATTAAATATGCACGCCACTTGCACCTACGAGATGATAAATATTGCTCGTCTGTTGCCACTTCACCGGCTGGTACTAAGTATCACGCAAACATTTTCAATATTTACTGCTGGAAAAATTTTAGCTCTATTTTTGCCCCTTTTTTTATTAAGTAAAATATTTTTCCGAAAAAACTTACGAGTGCTTTTTTTAATAAAAAGTGTTGTTTTTTTTTTTTGCTTATCCTTCTACCTACGTACTGTTTATTAATTTGACATAACAAACCTCTAAGTAGAGTACGAACGGTCAGGCCCAAAAATATCTTTGGGACTTTTTGACATTTTGCATGACAGCGGTTTTCACTTAACCGGTCACTTTCGTCCTAAACCCCGACTAAGGTAGACCCTGCTACGGGTAGACCGCATTATAACATCAAAATATGATTAACCTTTGACATGGAGCCGGGAAATGGATGGGACGCGGCTGTCAAAGGTTTTAGAGAAAGGGACTCAAAAAATCACGCATCACTCCCGTAAAAAGGGTTCCCATCAAAAAGCTTTTAGCCACTTAGATATTTTCGGTGTTATGTTATAATAACCTCACAAACTCTGTGGTCATAATTGGGCGATCGGAGAGATTATTAATAATGACCGGCTTAGGTATGTCTAGTGGTAACATTTTAATGAACTAACATGAAAGCGTAGCGTGGGACGCCCCCCACACTGAAAAAAATAATGTCTCACTACACGACATTAAAGCGATTTCATTAAGACTTACTGACTTTATACGGTAAGAAGAAATGGTTGTTAAACAGCAAAGGACAAAACAGTAACTTTTAATGATTGAACATACCATTTACTGAAAAAAAACAACAAGGAAAAAAAGGAAAACCACCATTACTATAGTGTAAGTAAATTACAATGGTTTGAACGATATCAGCAAATGAATAAAACAGTTATATTTTGTGAACTTTTTTTTTTTTTTTTATTTGAAATGGGCTTGCTCTTGACTCTAGCCTAGGTCAAAGGTGACAGAGACGCTAGCTACTTAAAACGTTAAATTTTACTGTCATGACGGTAACATTTTGCCTCAAGCTTTAACTGTTTTCGGATCCTTAAAAAATACTGTTTTGAACGTTAGGCTCATAGCAGTTCAGATCAATATTTTTAAATTTTTATTTACTGCTTATTTCTTTCAGTACTGGTAGAATGGACCGAAGACCTTAAGAAGGTGGCTGGGACAAACTGGATGCGGAAGGCGGAGGACGCAGCCTGAGAGTGGCCTATGTCCAGCAGTGGACTGCGATAGGCTCAGTTGAGTTTAACGTGAAAAGTAAGTACCTACTGAGTTAATTTTGAAGATACATTGAAGTCGAAAAACTTTCCAAATCATACTCAAAGAAACAATCTTTAGTTACAGATTCTTTGAAACAAAAAAAGAGGATCCTCAATGATCCGTATCGTTAAGCCCAGTCAGCCATTTTTTCTTCACAAAATTTTCCGATAAAAGTTTTCAAGTTATAAAACAATTTACAACCCCGAACCATTAAGTCGAAGCCAAATTTTTTGTTTGTCCGCAGCAGATATAAAAACTCATTATGACATTCTCTGAACTAAGAAAAGCCGAGATAGGGATCATATTTTTTTAAATCAAAGTTTCATTGCCCCCGAATTTGAATTTGAAATATCGCTGTCTTACATTTAAGATTAATTCATAAAGTCGGCCTTACTCAAGCGAGCACAATTGCTAAACTTTTTGACAAGTAAAGCGCTGGAAATTAACGTTGTACTAAGTTTTGGCAAAGTTCGTGTGAATTGTTTGCGAATTTGTGATCCGCACGACACATAGCCTTGGTGACAAAAAAAAACCCGGACACATTTGAATTTGGAATTCGGTGTTGCCATAACGGCTTGTTTTGTCGATTCGCACGAATTTACTCGCCCGAAACGTGCGAATCGTCACTTTTAATTAATATTATTTTTTCTTTAAGTATCCACGCAGTAAGTAGTTTGTGGGCGAGTCGAAAACTCCAGAAATATGTATTAGGCAATTAGCACACTTTAAATTATATGCAATAAAGTATAGAAAAAAGACACTAGCGCACAGAACTCTTATCGAGTTAAATATTATTAAACTTGTACTTTTTACTTAACTTCATTGCATAAAATTCAAAAGTGCCAATTGCCTAATACATTTTCTGGAGTCATCGACTCGCCCACAAATAAATTAACTTCGTGCGAATCGCCTAAGTATAGAAAAAATAATAATATTTAAAACTGAAGATTTGCACGTTTCAAGCGAGTAATTTTGTGCAAACCCACTAATAAGCCACCATAACTCCCGTACCTATTGTCTCGTTGGGTTCAGTACCCGTTTTTGTGTTCGTATTCCAATGAGGAATGACCTTGTCAGCGGGTATCAAGCCGGTCATCCGTAACAATTTATAAAACCGTGTTTTGTATCACCTAAATGAATGCCCAATCTCTCAGAATACATTTTGAAACAGCATTATCAAAATATATAAAAGAAGAAACTGACTGACTGACTGATATACCAACGCACTGCCCAAACCGCTGAGTCTAGAGATTCCAAATTTGGCACGTAGGTTCCTTATGAGGTCTAGGGGTGCACTATGAAAGGATTTTTCAAAATTCACCCCCTAAGTGGGTGAATGAGGGAGGATAAATTTCACGCGGACGAAGTCGCGGGAAAAAGCTAGTGTATGATAAAGTTTGTAAACTTAAAGGGCAGTCGTGACCGTGAGGTTCTAATGGCTATCGATTTTATTTCTCTGTTTTTTATGGCATCGTAGTTTTATTGCTGGTACGGTTAAGATTTATTTATTTTTTTGAATGCAGAATAATAAACAAGCTCAAGGTGAACCGTTTAAAAACCTGACATTACGAATACCAAAAAAAAGTAGTACCTAGGTGCTTAAGGTGCAATTGAAACCTCGTATAGTTAGCGCCACGAAAGATGAGACTTTACCCCGCCTCCCGCGCTCTTTCCGCCGCCCCTATGACGTCCGGTCCCGTCCCGCACTCAGACCTCATACCGCTAAAGAGACCTAAAATCGTGTACTGCGCAAGTCAAACCACGTGGTGTGTCGAGTCTCATCTTTCGTTTCACGCATTGTACTATAGGTTAAACAAATTACCATTTATCATAAAATAACTTCACGCCTGTGTTCCCAGCAGGGTTCCACCCACATTTCGCAAATTATGTTGAAAAACCATGTAATAGGGGGCGAGCCTATTGCCCTCAACCGGGCACAAATCCAGACTCCGGGCTGCTTCTGAGAAATTCCAGATGAAAAAACCAACAACACTTTGCCCGACCCGGCAATTGAACCCACGACCACATGCTCGCATTTGCGCTTGCGACCGCTAGAGCTACGAGGCAGTTTATAGCTACACAAACTAAATAGATTAGAATTAGCATTGCCATACAACGTGGCAATGCTGCCAGCCTTTTGGGCACTGTTTCTGTTGACAGCGATGCGGACGAATTCTTTTATGCCCTATGATTATCTTGTTTATTTTTTCATTTAATTGTACATATTATTATAGTTTAAATGTTAGCTTATATTACCTATGTAAATTTTACAAACTAAATAGATTTGAGCGAACTATTCATAGGAAATTTTCTTTGAAGTTAATTAAACTTACTGCGTACATTATGAGTTTGCGAATAATAATAATTAAACTGTCAACGAAAGCTTTAGTTAAGATAACCAATTTACTCTGGCAACGATAACATCTTTAGCAGACGACTACAATGTTGTCGACTACAACTCTTGAATGCCAAGAACCTGATTACGCCAATGCAACTAGTAAAAGCTATACAAAAATAGTACGCGACATTAAATAACACAAAGTCACATGTTTTATGTCCAGATGATCAGCTAATTGCATCTATGCAAGTAAGTAATAGTATTAAAAACGTATCTTCATAAGTAGACATACATGGTTTTATGAAACAGCTTGCTTTTGCCTGCCTCGTGGATGTCGGAAAAAGTGTCCATGTTTTTATCCACTTTATAAACAGGTATGTATGCTAAATTTCATCCAAAACCATTCAGCCGTTTTTGCGTGATTGAGTAACAATCATCCAAACATACAAACTTCTACATTTATAATATTATATATTAGGATATACCGGGTCAAATTAAATTAGCTACCGAAACTCAGCGACGTGATGGGAATCGATATCTAAACATTTTTTTAAATTTCTTTTTAAACATTTTTTTTTTGTTTTTAGTTGTCATGTTTAGATATCGATGATAAATTATCTAAACATGATAAAACAAATAAAATTGATTTGATGATAATTTATCTTGGGATCAACGACCGCTGATAGTGTTGTTACATGATGTATTAGTTGAGAAAATTAGTTTTTTGTGTTTACATATCGATACCCATCACGTCTGTGAAGTGTACAGAAACAAAAACAGATTTTTTAATTGATATTTCAAACAAATACATATGTTAAGACTAATAGCCGAAGTGCGGCTACACCTAGTTTTAGCCGGGTACAAGTAGGTGCATCCTAGGTCGCCTATCGACATACCGCAACCATGCAACCGATGTCACCTGAAGTACACACGAACCGCATGTGGCCGGCTGCACCTAGTTGTACCCTGCTAAAACTAGGTGTAGCCGCACTTCGGCCGGCTAAAACTAGGTGTAGCCGCACTTCGACTTTTAGCCATGTCACATACCTACATAAGATCGTTGACCTCAAAATATATTATCATCAAATTTTTTTTTTTTTTTTTTTGATATCAATCTCCATCAAGTAGCGGAGTTTCGTTAGTTAATTTTATTTGACCCTGTAGTTGAAAGCATGACAACCTCTTCGACACATTAATTTTCTAATCACCCACAGTCGCAACTTTCAATCACACTTAGTAAAATAAAGTGGTCGCAGATACTCTTAAATAGCACGGAAAGGGATCAATTAACAACAGTTTGGAAAGTAATTTAAGGAAACCTCTCCACTCATTTATCAACTTGCCACCAGAAACTTTTGGCTCTTTACATTATCACTGTCATTAGAAATCACATAGCAACACAAAACTAATGTAATGATTGCCATAAGAGAATAAAACAACGTTGTGGAAGATCCAGAGGGTTACTTGCGTAACGCACTAACAGTAGAAATGGCTTTCACTTTGACAGTTCAACAACATTCATTGCGTTATTTACGTTGTTGAGAAGACAAATTTTTCGAACATATGAAGCAATGGATTAGCGATATCCTTCAAAATGATTTAGATTGTGACTGACAGTGTTTTACGCAATTATGACGATATAATTATGATGAGAAGCTTGATGAAGAATTAGACTACAACATGAAACAGCAGTGAGAAGTCGAAGTAATTGATAATTCACCCAGCAATGGTTCATCACCAGCAATGGACTCATAAAATAGTAATACAACCTACAAGATATTTTATATCTTTACAAAGATAATAATAAAATGAAATATCATATCCTTCAGATCTTAAAGGCACGTAGGCGCATAAAATTATATTCCCGACAGACAAGTCAACTTTAATGTTTTGTTTGTACAAAAACAAAATGCCAGCCGTCTCAGAATAACTTACAAGATAAAGATACCTAATAAGGAAAACGTGGTACAGAAACGGATATTGCTCGATTAAATTATTAAGAAAATAAAAGAGACGTTTTTACGTGTCTTTCTGCCGTGACATCTCTAAATGTGTGTATCTCAGTCTTTGATAACAGGGAAAATTATTATAAACAAAGTGTCTTGGAAATCAGGACGTCGACGATGTCTCAAGTTTATATCTTGGCAACATCAACACCTCATTAAATTGTTTTAAAACGTTATAACTGGACGCTCATAAAATATCTCAAATCTGACTTTCAGGCTATATTTGTAAACTTAAAGACTTTGTTTTAGATTAATGATTTCATCAAACCATTTATTTGGTGCACACAAAAGACATAGCTATCTTAACATACAAAAGCACGATTAAATAATAACAAATTACATGAATATTAAAAAAAATCTACAAAGTGACAATAGACAAAAGTAAGAGAGAAAAAAAAGACATATTTTAAGCTCCAGTTGTTAATAACCTTAATAGATCATGATAAGTGACAAATAAATAAATAATAATAATAATAAAAAACACTATTGACTATGAAACCGAATGCCTCCTCCTGAACACGTTCATGTATCTTTTTCGATTGCCATTAAAACGAGAAATAGGTACATTAATAACCATTACCCTTTACGTTGCAAACGATTTGAATTCCAACCTAAAATTTTATCGTAATCGATAACGAGCCTCATCCAGATCCCTATTTGCTCTTATCTGCTGTACCCTTTTAAATGACCCACTGGGTATGACCTATAAACGCCGTAAGCTAATGACCAGTGGAGTCGTCCATAAAATATGATCCACATACGAGAAAATGCTCACGTTAAAACCGACTACATAATGCAAGTTGTTATCGGAACCGTGTCCGCATGTAGGATAATGAATGGCCAGTTTTGTACGGCCATTATGCATTTAAATTTAACTCTCTCAATAGAATTAATTCAGAACGTCGCTGCCAAGAAAACTGTTCGGGTAACAAAATCGATAGTTATCTCCTAGTAGAATTTGTCGAGTGCACTGCAGAGGTTCTAGAAAAAAATAACTTTAAAATACCAGCTAAAAATATACGAGTAATAAACGGGTAAATAAATTAAAGTGTCGACTACGTAGCGCGTCCGCTTGCATACGTTTTTAAAATATAAAGAACCTAATCCCTGTCGCCACATAAGATATGATAAATATATAGCGGCAATGCAATTTCTCGCACGCTCTCCGTTTAATAATTTTTGTGGAACGACCTTAGGACCCTGGCCTTTTTCCAGCACAGGCGACCGACTGGCACAGAAACTCCTATGTCATAAACGTTTACTAACGTATAAGATGAAAAAGGCGTAGGTATTTTTACAGAGGAAAAATATAGTAACGAAGTTGTTAAAAGTACTGAGATTTTTATTCTGCGAGAAGGAATATGTAGAAAATTAAATTTTAATGGAGTTATTAAGTACACACTGTACCTAATCATGGAACCGGTCTTTTTGCAAGTTGGGACACTTAAATAATGATCAGCAGAAACAAAAAGTGCTTCGTATACTTATTCTTCAACACAACTTTCAATCTATCAGCCGATTGATTGACGTCCCTTCATACTTTGTACAAAATTGGGTCAAAACGAGTCAACAACTTGGCATATAATTCTCCTAAAAAAGGACGCAATTTCTTCAAGATCGGCAAGCCGTTGTCCGGAATGAAAATGATAAAGAAAAGTAAAGCAACTAAGTGCCTATAGAAACCCAATCAATAGGCTATTGAGGACAACGACTACTATTTAATGAGAATTAGGACTGATTTTTCAATCGACAGATAATTTTTATTCGTGGAATAAAATTGACATCTGACAGATTTTGTATGGATGAACTGTCAAAAATTTAAAATTATTCCTCAGATAAAATTATCTGGCGTTGGAAAAATTTGCCCTAAGAAATACGACAGTTAAGCTATCAAAGTAGCTAAACATGAAGACCTTGTGAATGTTTCTTTAACACTTGACTGAACAAGATAAAAGTTAATATCTACTGCAAACGGACTAATCGATAGTGAGCTTCATTTTTATTGTGTCGCCAAAGGAACATGTTCATAATTTAATTACATTCATATTTATTCACGTGACAACCAAAACTCTAGAAGCGTGTAATCGCATACATGAAAAGAAACATAAATATGAAACCAAAAGATAAAGAATCATAACGCCCGCGCCATGACGTTCTATATATAGGCCCCTATGGAAAATAATCGCGCTACAAAAAGGAAAATGTTTTTAGAAATACCCGAGTTCTATTTAGATACAGAAGTGCAGATACCCGCAGTGGTAGATGGCGTTGTCATGTTGAATAATTAGCCAGTGCCAAGCCGGGTAATTAAGACTGATCTAGCTATTGAACTGAACTCTAATTAACCTCCTGACTTGTGGGAAAATATATAAGGATATGAATGTATATGTGGATTCAGAGCATGGAATCATTGTTTACCGTTCCACTGTAGTGTTTTTTGTGTCATACCATGTCTGATTATGATCCCCGGTCAGCTTAATTACAATGAGCAACAATGCAGTTGGTGAAGCCATAGATGCAATGATATTGTGAAATTGCAATTTGATATTCTATTGTATCAGAACCATGGGATGACAGAATCAGGAAAATTATTTTTAAGAACCTCCAAGTGCCCATCCAAAAGCCAATATTAAAGATCCTATAATGTATATAAAGAGCTGACACGTAGAATTTTCTCGAAGTTCCAATTCAGCGAGGAAGTAATTTAGCTCGAAATTGTTAAAAGTAATTTAGGCATATTATAACTTTGTCACGTAAGCGAGAAACTGGCTTGCTTCTCAAGTTTGGTAGAAATGGCGACGGAATCCTCTGGCGTAAGGCCAAGCACATATCGACCGCGCCTCTACTATAATTCCAATGCACCGATTTTGACTGAATGCAATCGGAACGACATAAGTAAGCAGTTGTTTTGAGACGTAAGCAAACAAACAAACATACAATTACATTGTGATTGTAGTTCCAATTTCAGTAATAGATTTTAGTGGTAATGTAGAAATGGGGGAAAAGTTGGCGGTTGTAGCAATTAACTAATTGAAAATATGGGGTCACAGGCGCGACCCATAGGTAATACAAAGAAAGGAAAAAAAAACATCCATTACTGGATTGGGTGTCATTGACTTTGGTTTGATGGCCTAGTTTATCGACTATCGAGGATTTTTCTACATCATGTTAAAATATTTCTACTTATAGACCTTTTAGCGAGTTTCTATTATTATTGAGGTCCATGGTAACAGAATCATCTTCAGGATCAAGAGTCAAAGAGTATGCCTATTTCAAGTATTCTCTTCTGAGTCAACATTGTTCACAATTTAAACTTCAAAAGCTGTTGCAACATTATCAATACTTTCAACGATGTTTTAACTATAAAGTCTTGTTCAAATAGTTTGCTTTGTATTTACTCAGTAAAGGTTGCCAAGTTTACTAACTAAACAATACAATAATATTCAATTACAATACAACAGTCTTGAACTTTGAAAGTCTTATTTATATTTTAACTTTAGAATATCAAGTATCTTGACTGCTTTTATAGCAAGCATATTTACAGTATATATCGTCTAAATGTAGGTATGGGTTTCCTAAAAGACGACTAAGGGATAATAATGACGAGGATGAGTAGTTCTCAACTCTAGTAATTTGGGGAGACAACCTGATTTCATTGCCTCCCTCTGCAAGGTCAATGTGTGTAACTTCGCTGCTATGTTTGGAATCCAGCTGTCATCAAGAATTTTCTTAGGGTGTCGATGGGATTTCAATTTAAGTCACACATGGACTTATAATACAATATAAGTCCACGGTGTCTCACAGAACTTACTCGTATATATGGGAATGGCATTGTCAGTACCGTCAATAAATTCCTCCATCTTGCAGATGTTAGGGCACACAGGACATAATGATGTATAATTTGCCTCATAGTTTGAATATTTCAAAATCATTAAGTAATAAATTTGAAAACGAAGTAAGACGAAATTGAAGTCTACAAAATCATCTAACTGACCAGGTTAGTGGTAATGGCATATATGCCGTGAAATCGTCGCCTGCAGCCATCGGAAGGCACCACGTTTATCAATGAACATTTATGAGCTGATACGATGAAATTCAAACGCCAAATAGCTCCCGACAATGTCTGGAATGTTGCTACTACCGCCGATTTCATTCCGGTAGATGAAACAGCAAACATTGTTGACGCTATATCTAAGTACGCAAGTCCTAATTTAGCGTGCGTTTCCACAAAAACCAAATCTATTTCATCCATTATTGAAATGAAATAGACCGTAGCGAAAACAAATGGAACAAATCTAGTTCTATTTTGTTTTGTTCGCGTTAAATAAAATCGAAACCTCATCGGCTCAGACTTCGTTTATTATTTAAACGAAGTCTGACTCTTTGGGGGAGATCTGCGATATTAATGAGTAAGATAAAACTTAGTTGATTGTTGCTGTGGATTAAACATTCCTGAAGGCCAATTCCCGTAATTAAAAACGTCTAAAATCTAGATGCAATCTCATGTCAGCGACAATCAATGTCAAAAACTTGTCAAAAATGTAGGGAAATTAGAGGTATTTTTGACAGATTGAGACTGAGATCAGACTGTAAACGTTCTTAAAATTACGAAAAGTGCCCCTCTGTAGTAACTTTTAACCATAACAAAGTAAACTACACGTTAATCCGAGTGATTAGTTAAAAGCGACATCGATACATCGGGCGTTCACAATCGGCACCATCATTGACAATCGATTAATTATCTCGACTTTGTCTGTTTCACTCGATTGCGTCGCTATTACGATATTAGCGAGATGAAACAAGACACGCTTGAGTTCCTAAAGAGATAAGCAGAGATGTATCTACATACTTTAGTTTTTGTTGATGATTTATTTTCATCCTAATGATTACTTACGGCTCTAACCTTCTATATCTTTTCCCTTGTCTTCTTCTGTGCTCATGAGTTCTTATTTTATTTTATTTGAGTTATCTTTTTGTATGCAAGTGATTCTCTGACAAATAGACCTATTTTTTCTTTCAACAAAAAGAGTCATACCATAATTATAAGAGTCGGAAAATAACCGGTTTATTTGTAGGTAAGTTCAGCTTTTAACAATTTATTTTGATTCTGGTGTTATTTATATTATGATAAAAAACAATACCTAGAATCTTAATTTACGATTAAATCTTAAATTACTTATTTACAATTAAAGCATGTGACCAGTTGATTACAATTTTTGGTTTCTCCCAGTCATTCGACACTGGGGAGCGGGGAAATCCTGTGTTCGTAGCGTGTTATGATAAATACTAGTTTCTGCCCGCGACATCTTCTGCGTGAAATTTCACCCTCCCCCTATTCACCCTCTTAGGGGTGGAATTTCGAAAAACCGTTTCTTAGTGGATGGGCCATACCGCTCAATTAGGCCGACTTTTATTTGCAAATGGTGATGACGTTTGGTGCGTGTTGATTGCAATAATAAATTAAATATAGGTGTTATACTTTTTTAGATAGCGGCGCCATACGTAAAAACATGTAAGAAATGTCATATAAAGTAAAAAAAGAATGCAGCTATGATATTTAATTTATTATTAGCATATATTCGCCGTTAGTGGATTTCCGCGGATTGACCCGGATGCCTACTTTTCACAAAGAACACACCCTACAAATTTTACGTCTCCAAGACCAGCGGTTTAGGCTGTGCGTTGATACATCACTTAGTCAGGACTTTGAATTTTATATAAACAACTTGCGTCACATCTGACCCTGATAACGGAAACTATCGGCTTAAAAATTACAGTAATATGTACCTAGCCTAGGCTACTTCTTTATTTTTTTTTTTTGTTTATTTTCAGTTACTACTTACATTGGCGTATATAGAGGGGGGGGGGGGGGTGGACCGTGCCCACCCTAGAATGGTCTCAGGCCCACCCTAGGATGTTTGGGGACCTATTCAAAATTTTAAGCTGGATACTTACATAATTTAACTTCACACAAAAGCAATCAAATAAATAATCTACCACCAAGACACACAAATTTATTATTACCTACATAATACATTCCATTTAGTTACTTTTGAAATCACAAAAATAATTGAATCTAAATAAGCAACTAAATAAGCTAGAGTATTATTATGATTAGACGGCCCGGGAACAAACGCATCGGCAATCGGCCATACAAGCCATGGCAGGGGATGCGCAGGTCGTTGGAAGGATCCGGCGTCTGGGTCTCGAGGTGGCTTTGCACAAATTTGAGGCCCTCTGTTTCGGACTTCGGGCCGCAAATTCAGCGGCTGGTCCCCAGGTTGATGAGCGTTGCAGCTGCTCTTGCGCGACTGCTACCCAATTTGGGAGGGCCCAACGCCTCCTGCCGGAGACTGTACGTAGAGATTGTGCGGTCCATGGCCCTTTATGGGGCGCCCGTGTGGGCGGACACTCTGACGGCCCGCAACATTGCAATATTGCGAAAGCCGCAAAGAATGATGGCTGTTAGGGTGATAAGAGGATACCGTACGATCTCCTACGAGGCAGCAACTCTGGTCGGATTAATGCCCTGGGATCTGGACGAGAAAATCCGTGCGTCCCTATATCACTGGCGGAAGTCCACCTTCCACCAGCGATATAGGGACGTAAAGATTTGCGAAGCTTGCGCGTGGTCAGCCTCCGGTTTCTCGGGAATTCGATCCACGAATGACTGAGCTCCGTCAGATCCTAGTGGCTGAATGGAGGGAGCGACTTGCGCAACCCAGTTGGGGGGGGCACGCCACAATAGTGGCGTTAAGGCCTGTTATGGAAGAATGGCTGGAGAGGCAGCATGGCGCCCTGAGTTTCCGGCTGACGAGGGTGCTTACTGGACACGGATGTTTCAAGAAATACCTGCGTCGCATAGGTCGGGAGCAGACGCCTGCTTGTCATCACTGTGTGGACTGCCACGAAGACACGCCACAACATACGTTGGAGGAGTACAGCTTGGGCCCAACAGCGCTGTGCCCTCGTCGCGACACTTGGTGCGGGTGATCTGTCATTTTCGGCGGTGGTTCAGTCCATGGTCGGAATCGAAAACGCGTGGTATGCATGCAAAGGAGGCGGCGGAGACGGAGAGAGAGCATACCTCTAATTCCACCCGCACCAGAAGAGGAGCCGGGCGTCGAAGGGTGATTAACGATTTCCTACCACCATAAGTAGGGGCCTGCGGGCGCCGGGCGGCGAAATTTGGGCGGTATCGTCGCTCGAGCAGTCGGGCTCAAAGAAGTGACACGCAAAAGTGGGGTTTTAGTCGATAGGAGTCCGACAAAAAAAAAAAAAGTTTAGGGGCCAGGCCCCCCCTAGAAAGAAGCTCTAGATACGCCAATGCCTACTTAGTAATTTGAGATGTACACTTACAGTTGCTATACTCAAATAAACTATGTCTACGTTATTCAAGTATAGTAACTGCTGCAATGCTTATCAGTTTATTTTTCGTACCCACCTCAATATTATTAAAATTTAGTCCAGTAAGTAAGATGACGTTAATTATCGGCTTCTGGCATCAAACACATGTGCATGGATCTCTCTTGGAAGTAGGACATTGTATGGCTAGAAATGTCATTGAAAGTCTTCAATTGATAGGAGATAAACCACAACAATCGGTAATAGAACCGACTTACCGAAATTTTTATTTGTCCGTTATTTGACTGTTAGCAAATGAGACTTTAAACTTGACTAAACTTGTTCAGACTTGTTCCCAACTCTCCCATTCAATTGCGACTCAGTAGCATTGTATAACGTTTATATCTTATCAAATGTTTTACTCACAAACGTGAGTTCAGAGTTACGTCTCGTATCACGAGTTTTCGAACGAATATCGCTCATCTTCGTCTAATAAACATAAATTTGGAATACCTATAAAGTTTAATACGCACTTTTATTCTGAAGTAAGCCCATTTGAGCCACTTAAGCCTGTAAGTGCGTCATTGTCATGCGCAGCTACAGACTGTAAAATTGACAGTTTATTTAATATATCTACATTTGAGGTCGTAGAAGATCGTTTTAATACTGATTCCGTGGATATTGGAGTTTAAAATACAGTCTTTATATTTTTTGTTTTCTTATCACAGAAAGGAGGCCTGTGTCCCAGCAGTGGGAACATTATAAGCTAATTTATGCTTATGCTACAGTATCGACTCTACCAACGATATCCATTGCGCCGTATGTTATAACGTTCACAATAACGCAATGAATGTAATTGACAATGAAAGAGATCGTCATTAGGACTGCGTATAAATCAGAGTGCTGACTGCTAAGTACGGCGAACTTCAACAAAGAGATTCAAGCAAAAAGTAAGGGATATCGACCATTGGTAATATTTCTGAGTAATTAATAACAGATAGCGTTATCAAGGGGTCAACGCCACAGCTACGTCACAGGCGTAACACTAAATGAGACACAATACTATATTGACTTGCCCTATACACCTTTTGAACATTTAAATAACTGCGCTATTCATCAGAAATTAAGAGATTCGCAGGAGAACCAAGGTAACCGACATTGCCTGAAGAATTGCCAAACTAAAGTGGCAGTGGGCAGGGCACATTGCTCGCAGAACAGATGGCCGATGGGGCCGAAAGGTTCTGGAGTGGCGACCGCGTACCGGAAGACGTAACGTTGGAAGGACTCCCACAAGGTGGATCGACGAACTTGTGAAGGCCGCAGGAACCCGTTGGATGCGAGAAGCACAAAACCGGTCGGAGTGGAGGTACTTGGGGGAGGCCTATGTCCAGCAGTGGACGTCTTTCGGCTGAAACGATGATGATGATGATGAAATGCGCTATTCAATTCATCTTTTACGTTATAAAGTACTAGTATCTGCCCGCGATTTAGTCCGCGTGAAATTTCTTGTTCCCCCGACCCACCTCGTCGCATCGTACCGCCTGTCCGCGCTATTACTTCGTTTTCGCTTAGCGTTCCTTCTGACCTTCCTCAAGAATTCAAAAATATTTTTTCAAATCCGACTGGTAGTACTAGAGATTAGCGTGTTCAAACAAACAAACAATCTCTTCAGATTTATTATTAGATAGGTAATATAAGTATACATTTAGACGCAAGTTCGACACTGGAATAAGACCTTACGAATCAAATTCATCTTCTTGAAAATCCTGACAAAAGGCAGTGAAGTCCAACACTAAAGAAGATACCGTTAAGTACAAACTCAGCGAGTTAGAGGCTCTTGAGTTACAAGTAAAACACGACAATACAGTACTTATGTGAAGACGGTTCGGGTCGCAGTCGTTATCATGAACACGGCAAACCCTGGCCGTCCCTACGCTGACCCTTACAACAGGTGCGGAATAAACGAGGTATATATTCTGTTGCTTCTTATTTATTAATCACAAGATAAAGGTATACGAAGCAATACATCTATATTCTGTATGTTTTATAGCTGCCTTTTATGTGCCTTTCTGAAGTAAATGCTTTGAGTTTCGCTTTGAGCTGAGGAGTGGAACCTCCTTTTTAAAATCTGATGATTGAATGTTGTTTTTCCGACAGATACTTATCTGGTTTATACTTTTTTTTATGTTTGCTGCTATTGTTTACACTTTACTAATGTTCCTGTTAACCCAACTCAACTAAATCCGAAATAAATGCGAAAGTAAGGTTGTTTTTTTTGTTCGTTACGCTTTCACGCTAAAATTGCTGAAAGGATTTGGATTAAATTTGGCACATGGGTAGACCGGATTAGAACATAGTTATGATACTTTTTATCCCGGTAAACGCTGACGAAATCTCGGGCAGAAGCTGGTTATTAGACTAGAAAAAAAAATAAAGAAAATACTTTTATTTGCGGTAAACATGACGCATAAAAAAAAGACAAAAAAAATACAAGTGGGGGGAAAAAACGTGTCACAACCACGCAAAACGGCCGTCGTTCAGCATAATGCTAAGGCCCTATACGAGACAGAGCCCCAGCGCTAGTTTTTAGCGAAACTTGTGTTGGGAATACGTTCATATCAATATCCCCTACAATTAAGGGCCTGTGCACACCACGTTTTTTAAACGCGCCGTTGACGCGCGTTTTAGAAACGTGTGTCGACGGCGCGCTTTTATCCTACAGAAGGTCTACAGGCTGCGTCTGACTCGCGTGCGTATCGCGTCTGTATCGCTACAAACGCGCGTTTAAAAAACGTCGTGTGCACAGGCCCTTATACACACTGACAAGACACTTCTATTTGCACACCCAGGTTCAACATCAGAAACTGCAATTTTCAACCTAATAATATCCAAAAAACCTACTCTGGTCTATTATACTGGTTTACGCCCTAAAACAACCTCAGTAATTTTTAAAGCTATTACCAAAGTTGCCACAATTTCTTAAATTGAACCTACATCGTACTTAAAAACAAAGTTTATTTAACTTCCCTACTGCGTACACGTCATTTCTTCTGCAAATGACAGCCATAAAACCAACACCTCGAAACTTAAACTCGCCTGTCCCATTTCAGACATGAAAATGAAGCAGAGTTCTTACTTCAAAAGTTCTCTTGCAAATGTGCCTTACATTTTATTTATTCTGAAGTATGTCGACACTTATGTACCTGCTGCCGGCGCGCGGTGTTCGCGTTAAGTGCACTGTGTTCAGAGCTAAATTAATAAATAACATTATTTTTATGAGATTATCTTACATCTGTTGTTGATAATATGAGAATAGGTTTTTCCTGAGACAATCTGCCTAGCCATTTATCAACTATGTTGGGATCGGCTTCCCGTCTAACTGGTTGCAATTGAATACCAGTATTTTATATGGAGCGACTGCCTATCTGACCTCCACAACCCAGATAGGCATCTGACCTCCACAACCCAGTTACTGGATAACACGATAACAACCCTTGGTTGCAGACTTTTGGGTTTCTGACTACCCGTAACGACTGTCAAAGATCTACGAATGATAGCCGGAAGCAGCGGCTTATGTAAAGATATGTATGTATGTGTATGTAAAGACGGTCACCCATCTAAGGGCCCACCACGGCAAGCGTAGCTTAACTTGATCGATAGACCCGTGCGGCTGTTATTACTTAGCTACGAAGCCCTTACCTTAGTAGGTTCCACAATTTATAAATTTAGAAAGACCTGTATTTTATTTCTAGTGACGTAATTTCTTTTAGATCTTAAGTGGGTTTCTGTTTCATAGTAGATTAGATACCTAGGTACGTGACCAATGCGATTTCGGCAGATTGTAGAACAGTAATGTTAATTTCGTATCATAAAAATTTTCGCCTTTGAGCGTTCCGATTATTATTTTTAAACTATGGATATGCTATAGGTAATAAACTTAATTATTATATTTTGTACAAATAATGATTATACCTAAGTACAATTCCGATAAGAAGTACTTTAAATGCGTAATTTGTTAACAGTAGCGCAAAGACATAAGCGTTAATAGATAAGAGAAGAATATTATTAGCAACACTAGGTACAATGTTGCCAGCAATATGAAGACATATTACCCCAGAAAAATTATAAAAATATATGACAAAGAAAACAGGGGGTTAATTGGACTAATTTGTTTGTAAGGATAGATATAAGTGTCTATGGTACAGAATGATTTATTGATCTATTCAACTTAATATACCTACATAGAATTCACTTTATATTGTTCATTGCTAAACATAATTATTATTTTGTGTAGATACAGGAAAAATTTGACGACCCCTGTAGGGCCACAATGTGTTTATCTTGAAAATTATACAGGAAAAAAATATCTACCAGAAAATTACTTAACATTTTTACTTTTTTGTATTGAATGTTGCCAAGTTATCTTTCTAAACACATTCGACAAGAGTTATGGGGTGCGAATTTATGTTTTATCATAAGGGATTAAGGTGCATATTGAAGCAATCAACTGTAGGATGACAAAGTATACTGGAGTAAGTGACCCGGAAGCTTTTAAATTACGCCCGTTGAATATTTTACTTGGCAAAGAGCGATGCTTCGATATTTCTGAAGCGTTTAAAATGTAAGAGTTTTTTTTTTTTGTTTAGTATACTTACCTACTTATCGATACGAAAAATAAACTTACCAACATAAGTACTCTTTTGTATTTCCAAATATAGCGAAAATGTCTTAGAAGAGATCATTGAAGTTACTGACTGGGTGTTTTGGAGAAGATTTTGCATAGAAACAGCTTGACATTTCGAGAAAATTTAAGTAGATTTTCCCGTCTTCCAAAGTAATGTTTTTTCCTATAAATAATAAGTAAAATAAGTATGAGAAACTTAGTCGTGACGTTTTTTGTTACTTAGGTACCTATATGTATAAAGATAAGCTTATTTCAGTTTTAGCATCATATAAAAACTAGCTTCTGCCCGCGACTTCCTCCGCGTGAAATTTCACCCTCCCCCATTCACCCTTAATTTCAAAAACCCTTTCTTAGTGGATATTTTACCGGCCAAACCCGATTTCAGGACAAACTAGTTTAGCCTAGGCTAAACTAGTTCTTCCTATACGCGATAGGGGGTGCCCTTCGCTCGCCCTTGGATCTTATGTCGACGGAGCCCCGCTTCGCGGGCTTATTTCTGTGTAAAGGGTTTAAAGTAACCTAACCAAACCGAACTTCGGGGTGCCCTTCGCTCGCCCTTGCATCCTATGTCGACGGAACTAGTTTAGCCTAGGCTAAACTAGTTTGTCCTGAAATCGGGTTTGGCCGGTAACAGATATGACTCTTCACAAAGAACACACCCTCCAAACATGTCTCTGGGACCAGCGGTTTAGGCTGTGCGTTGATATATCGGTCAGTCAGCAAGACTTCGAATTTTAGTTTATGTTAGTTGGTTAAACGAATAAGCGAGTAAATAAACAAATATTTTGGTTATATTACGATGTAAGTATAAATATTTTTGCTTTACTATCTGCGTCGTTGTCGTTGGTCTATTCGAAGTCGAAAGCGCTACGTTGAGCATGAGGTCCTGGGTTCGTTCCCGGCTCGGGCAAAATGTTTTTGAGCCGGGGAGTCTGGCTTTGTGCCCGGTTTGTGGCAATAGGTTTGCCCCCACCTGTTACATGGGTCTTAAACATAGCTGGCGAAATGTGGGTGTACTACAGGTATACCTCGACCTAAGCCTTGGCGGAAGTAAATGTGTTGCGTCATGTTAATATTTTTAACCGACTTCAAAAAAGGAGGAGGTTCTCAATTCGGGTGTTTATATTTTTTTAACTTAAAAAAGCTTGCTAGTCAAAAAATATGTTTACTTTACCATAAACACTAACTTCGTGGAACTTTGTAACACAGCTTTTTCAGCGTCTTACCTGAAAAGAGAAAAATAAGAATTAATTAAAGAATCAGTAATTTAATTAAAATTCTTTGAAATAAAATTTCTTTTCGCTTTGTTTGTACAATCAAAACAAAGCGTTAAGTTGGGAAATCGTTATTTATTGGAGTTTCTTACAAAACTCATATTAACATATTAAATGGAAATCATATTCATTTAATTTAAGGAACTGCGTTTAACTGAAAACTAGAAAGAAGTTTTTAAAGGCTTAAATCCTCTTACCCCCTTACTAATAGACGTATTATATCAGATGAATAGTTACACACCGATTTCTCTCTTTCAGTCGTCAGTAATTTGACTTTCGAAAGAAAAAGACAAAGCGTTGTGTAACTATACAGACGCTATACAACGTTTATTAGTAAGGGGGTTAAAATATAAGAAAAACAAAATGTCTCTAGGCAACACTACGTTTCCAAAAACGGTTTTTCGGTGCTGCATTTCCTTTTTCCTAAACGAAAAGAAACTTTTTTAAAAACAAAATTTAATATCATCATAATAATAATTAGCCTATAATGTTTCCACTGCTGGGACACAGGCCTCCTCTCAGTAAGAGGGAGTTGGCCGTAATCTACTACGCGGGCCCAATACGAGTTGGTAGAAATCATGTGACTTCTACTAACCCGCATTGGCAACCGGCATGTCAATGTCCATACACACACACGGACATGCCGGTTTCCTCACGATGTTTTCCTTCGCCGTTTTAAATTAAATAATAAATATACATTAACCTAAAATGCTTAGCCAAACATAAACATTTTAGCATAAACCTTGGCTAGCAATTAAATCGAAATACTCCGATAATAAGAAACTCCGACTCAACAACATCAACTCACACTTGACCGCTTTTCCTCGTGTCTCCCAAGTCTCGTCTGTTATTATTTAAAGGCGTCCATTAAATAATGAAACGCTTCTTGAAAGGCATTACGTAGATTATTGGAAACACGGAAAAGTACCTTAAGCTCAGGTTTGCACGGGCGTATTTTTATCGCGGCAAATTTTTTCGGGCACTGAATTTTCAACGTTCACTTTAGCGTCGAGAGTCGAAAATCCAACAAGTTATCTTGACGCGCTGGGATGTGCTCCGTTGGAGTCTCAATCGCTACGATAAAAAAAACGCCCGTGCATACCTGGGTGAAGGTACTTTTAGCAAGAAAAAATAAAGAAACAAAATGTGAAGACGGCTTAGCAGAAAATTTAGAAGGCACATTAATGTTTGGGGAAAGTCGGAATCAATAAATTTTGAGACGGGATGTTTCTTTTCCATAATGTGTAAGACGTTTAGGAACTGTTTAGAGTTAAATTGTAAATACTGGCTGCTAGAATACGAAACTAAGTGAAAATTTAAGCAATAGTTCATCAAACTCAACAGTCATCCGTTTTCATCAAATTCTACTAGATTTACGCAAAACTTTCGACTATACTATACTAATAATATAATCAGCCTATACCGTTCCGACTGCCGGGACACAGGCCTCCTCTCTGTGAGAAGGAGTGGTCCATAATCCACCACGCGGGCCCAGGGCGGGTTAGTAAAAGTCACATGTCTTCAATTTTTTGGTTGTAGGACATGCCGGTTTCCTCACGATGTTTTCCTTAGACGTTTTGAGAGCAGTGGTGATGAAATAAATTATACAAAGTAATGTGCCTGTCTGGGGTTCGAAGCTACGACCTATGATACGTAAGTCGGAGCCATTACCACTACTAGACAGACAGTCGACTAGTATAAGACACTGCACAAAATGAACAATACAGCTTTTATTGTTTCAAGCACCTAAACCTTTCTGAACTAGTTTACGCAATTAATAATAGTAAGTCCTTACCTACATATCAACTAATAGGATATATAAATGAAATAGCACCACTCCCAGACGTCCCCAAGGATTGCCTCCACTTGTTTACCCGTCAGTTCTAAATGAACTGGCCTCGTTTATTAGAAACTGGACGTGCAGTGCATAATACAATTTATTTATTGCACATCTGTTCCAACAAGAGACTTCAAGTTCCAAGAAAATATCGAAACTTTCTCCTTCACAATGGGATCTAGACCAAACAAATCCGTGCCGTTTAAGAGAAAAAAGCTTAAAAAACCTGATCAGCAAAAAATGTAACTCATTCAATTTGCCTTTTATATAACGGACGTATATAAGATTTCGTGGGACAGTCTCAAAACTTCACTGGGATGCGGTTTATTAACGAAGTCTCCGTAGAGAGAGCATGAAACTTCCGAACAGCTTGCACCAGCTTACTCGACTATCGAAATGACTAGCCCGTTGAAATGTCCGTCGATTTCAAAACTTTTGAAACTGACGATCGTGTTAAATCCAAAATTGGAATTTATATTGAAACTTTGGGTGAACGTGTAATTTCAAAGAACGAGGAAGTTCATATATTGTTGGAATTTCATATTACTTACTTAAACTTGGAATGGAAAGAAAACACCTAGCTGGGGGTTTTCTTTTTGAAGTTGTAGACTGTGAGTTGATCTTTATCAACTTGGGTAAAACGAACCTTCCGTAGAGTGTACAGAGAAAATACGAAATAATCAGAAATACCACTTTTTTTAACAGCTAACAAACCAAAAAAAAACCTTATCCACCCGATGAAAACTAAATAAATGGAAATATATTCTGCAAACTTTACATAGTCCGCAGGGAAAAATAAGAGTAAACGCATGTAAACTCCGAACCATAGCATCCAACGTCATTGATATGCAACAGGAGTACTTTGAGGACGCTAACAGCTGTTGACAATGAATTTTGTGAACACACAGGGGACGAAACGGTGCAAAGTTGCAAATTCGCAATCTTGAGACGATTGGCGATGTCCGGAACTAAACCAAATGAAGGACAAACTTGGAACTTGAAAGCAGGATAACTTGGTCCGGAATCCGAGAGTCACGGGATGAGCTAAGTTAAATAGGAACAGCATTGAGAGCGCCGACTCAACGCATTTTGGAACCAGTAATCAGGACATTTGTCAAGACAAAAGCAGCTTTATTTTTTTACCCCAAAAGATTTGCAAACCTTATCGACGACGCTGATGAGTTCGAACTTCGTAATACAGTTTACATATTGATGTTACATTTTCTGTGATTGGAAAATTTGATGAATATTTCAGTATCTGCCTCTTCTGATACTGTAATAAATCAAAGCTTAAAAAGATTCGTCTGGTGAGTAGCTAAGTGAAACACAACTGGTTAATGTGGGAACCAGACTAAGCAATCTATTTGGAAGTTTCTTAATTATGTTAACTTTGTAACTCGTTGTCGCTGCGCGCTGTTTTAATTCAGCTTTGTCGCTGGAAAGTGCTGATATTGCTTCTTTACATATTTCCGTTATTAAATCGTTAGTCTTCAGCGCATGTGAATAAAAGAGCGATGAATATACGAGTAAATGTTAGTGGATGAAGAGGGAGAGGAAGGCGATAGAAAAGATGGATGGATTGTGTGAGGAATGATATGAAAGAGAGGAGAGTGAATAATAGTGTGACGGTTGAAATAAGAGAACGGAAGGTAACACATGAGACTGGGGCAGATGATGAGTCTTTCAGCTCTTACGCATTTAAATACTTATCATAAATTGCTAACTACATGATGCGACCATAATCTTTGCTTCCACTTCTAATTTTTTTTCCAGAATGACGTATTCTAGGAGCAAATTTCCATGAAAGGCCGTATTCTGTATTGAATGGTGAGTTGATGTAGCGTATAGAACTAGTGATATCACTACAGATAAGTTAAGTCGAGAGTGACACGGTCGCAGATGTTCGCAGGAGGCACCCGACTAAATTGGGTCACAGTCGAGCTGAACTAAGCGGTGCATAATTAATAGCACCATCCATTCGCAATCTCTTAAACCTCTCAGATATCGCTTACAATCGCTCACCAGCATAAATTAATAAATGTGTCATCGCTGAAACTGAGTCTGGAGATATTTCTACTGTTCAAGTTACAAGAGATTTACTTACCTATTGAATACTAGCTCGCCGCTGCTGCGTCGGAAAACATCAAGATTTTTTTATTATATTGTACTTTAATGCAAATCTTCCGGAATAGATGGTGATGAAAAACAACAACGAAATCTATTGTGTAATTTAGAAAAACTAAGCGGTCACACAAACAAACACCAAAGGTCACTTTGTTTTTATACTTTACACCGTGTTCCTGACGATATACATACATAAGCTTCGACCAGATGTTCAGACCATGGAAATAAGCATTTTTCATTTTGGACACATTAATGAATTCTTATTTTTTGTTAATTTTCATACAAACTAAATACCTTGACGTAAATCACCCGATATGCATGCCCCTTTATCCGAATTGGCAACGAAGTATTTTCATTCATAAGATTTGGCGGGCTGGAACTTGTCAAAACTAAGTTAAGACCCTTTCTTACTGCATAGCTCAATTAAATTTAATTAAATGAAATTACAAATATCTTTGTAACGAAGCCTCTTTAAGTACTAGGTACTTCCTTTGTTAGATTTAATTTGTAAAAGCTATAGAAGCGTTTGACAAAGTTTATGGATAATGTGAAGATGTGAACACGGTGTATAGATAATTGAAACAGTTATCTTCCAATGGCTGGTTAATAAGGCTAACATTATATCAGTTTTAATTCTAGTCCCGTTTGGCAAATTTCCAAATTTAATTTAATTCAAAAGTTTATCAACAATCACTTGGAACTCTAAAACCGCTCAACTGAAAGCCTTACAAATTAGGTCAACATAGTATATGAGAAAATAAATAAACAATTCTTTTTCACTAGTATTCTTAATTAATCTAATTGCCACTGATATTTCTGCTTTACACCGTATTTTTTTACTTATTTTTTTTTTTTTTTTTGTAAATATTATAGTAAATAAAGATGTTCATGTTAGTTATGAGGCACAAATGTCCTACTTGTAGCAGGTAAATACAGTAAGGTAGTCAATGAAGTATATTGAAGAATCCTTTTACCGATACCTATATTCCTTACAATAGAAATAGCTCTTCGCATAACGTCACATATTTTATGAAAGTATACATACCTTGCGTTATGGATTCAGAAGAATTTCGAATATTTCAATACACATGACATTTTTTACGATATGCGGAATTTACCCTACATGAATATGTATATAGAATATCTCGATTCTCTCATTGACCTTTTCACTCAAGCGCGGCTCTGAACCTCTAACCCCGCATTCACGAGGCTGAATAAAAAAAATATTATTCATTATATTCAAATAAAGCTCTTACATATACCTAGCCGAAAACTCGAAACTCCGCATTCCGTTCCCAGGTCGGGTAAAGTTTAATTGGATTTTTCTATTATTCACATATATGTGCAGTTTGAGATTTGAACTTTGGCTTCAGGCGCTGTTGCCTTCACTAAGATTATTACAGAACATGACGTGTTGTGGCTGACAATTTGATTTATTGCGCTCTGTTCATTACGTTTATTTAAGACCATTATCAACAACGGGTGTGGAGGGCTTGTGGCTAAGTTATAACAGCCGCACAGGTCGATCGATCAGGTTCAGCTACGCTTGCCGCGGTTGGTCCGTGGATCGGTGACCATCTTTACATATCAAGACCCTCCCGTGCCTCAGAAAGCACGTTAAGCCGCTGGTCCCGGCTGTCATTCGTGGATCTTTGGCAGTCATTACTGTTCGTTAGAAGCCTGACAACCAGTCTTACCAAGAGGTATCGTATTACCCAGTGACTGGGTTGTAGAGGTCAGATAGGCAGTCGCTTCATTTAAAATACTGGTATTCGACTGCATCCGGTTAGACTGGAAGTCGACCCCAACATAATTGAGAAAAGGCTAAGCAGATGAATAACAACGGGTGTGATGAGTCTGTACACCCTGTATGTCGGTTGCTTTAGTACAGACGTACCAGGGTAGTAAAGCAGCAGGTGCCTGAAGACAATGCTGACGGTGGACTCTTTTTTCACCGATTAACCGGTGAAGTCAACAACAACAAAGAAAGAGACATGGAAAGCTGTAAAAAGATACCTTTGCCAAAAGCGCTTGTATATTAGGACTGAAAAATAAGTTTTCTCACTTTAAAAAACTGCTGATCAAGCTTTTATGTCGTAATCTGTGTTCAAAAAAAAAGTATAGGTAAAGTATTTTTTTTTTATGCGTCATAATTATCAATCATCTTAAAACAAATAAAGTTAGAATGCTAGTTCAGCTACCATACGTACCAAAATAAAACAATTTTATGGCCTACGGTCACACACCGTAAACTGGAGTAGTGGCAGAGATTTGGTCGGCGACTTCGCTCTCTGAGCGCCTCATTAGCCGCGTATCGACCGAAACAGTGCCCAGTCGGGAGCCATTTACCGGCCAAAGCTTAAACCATCATACGCCACTATCGTCAAATGACGGTATTACGTAGGATCATGATTACACTCCTCGAGCCAAAGGTTGCAGGATTAACGATTATTTATATGCCGCCAATTAAGCTCTATATCATCCTAGCCTTTCCCCAATTACGTACGTTGGGATCAGCTTTCAGTCTAGCCAACAGCAGCTGAATACCAGTATTTTATACAACGACCATACAGATTTTATATGTAGCGAATGCTGATCGCAGTAGTCGCTCCATCTCTGACAAGCAATCTTACCAAGGGATATCGTATTAGCGAGTAACTGTACTGGGTAATACTATACAACTTTGGTAAGACTGGTTGTTAGACTTTCGGGCTTCTGACGACCCGTAAAGACTGTCAAAGAACCACGAATGATAGCCGGGACCAACATCTTAACGTACTATCCGAGGCACGAAAGGACCTCGGTATGTGAAGATGATCATCCATCCATGCACCGAATTGGCCCGAGTAGCTTAACCTGATCGATCGACCCGTCGGGCTGTTATAACTTAGCCACACACCCCTCCAATTAAGCTCTACATCTCAATTATATTGACGTGTCGGCTAAAATATGTGTGTTCAGCAATTGTCAGTTCTGGAACTGGGTCACAGACGTCCCGGAGCGAGCCGCATACTTAATTTCATTGCACGACTTCAAAACCGTGAGAGAGATTTAATTTTTCTAAAGTTGGTACTCCAGAATCCTGGTTTTTGTTTTTGTGTGCATGTTAAACATTATGACCCCATGTTGTTGTTTGTTTTTGGGGTCTTTGCTGCCCATGTAATTAATTTGGACTTGCTTTGTTTATTTTTGAAATTGTTTAATTTGTTATTCATTACTTCTAACGTGTTGTTAGGATTTATTTCGGTCGGATCTCCTGAAGGTCAATTCCCGTAATTTCAAACGTTCAAAATCTAGTCGCAGTCTCATCTCGGCGACAAACAATTGTCAAAAACTTGTCAAAGTATAGGGAAATTAGAAGTATTTTTTACAGATTGAGACTGAGATCAGACTGTGAACGTTCTCGTAATTTTAAGAACGTTCAAAGTGGTCTCAGTTTCTAAGGGCCGAAGCCTGCCGTTTTAGCGGGATTGTCCGAAAGGGTTACCGCTGCCCGGAACATAAAGGGCTAAAGAAGGAACACGGGTGGGTTTTAATCAGTAAGAGTCTGACCCTCCCTTTCGCTCCACCCAGAACGAGAGGAGCCATTGAATGATTTCCCATCCACAAAAAAAAGTTCGATTTTGGCACTAGCGACAGTAAAATCGAGCTAAGTAAGCACCTTTAGTCGCCTTCCACCGAATTACGAGTACAGTTATATTTTAGTGGCCGAGGGTAACTCTGTCAATTTCTAAGCTGTTAAAGCAAGAAGTTGAAGGTGTATCCTATCACATATTCTACTCTAAATATTATAAACACCACAATATTATTCACCTGCAACAAAGCACAAACTTGAAGTTTGACAGTAGAACTTTAAATTGAGTTTAACACGGTGACGTCATCCATGTCAGGCAAGGTAGCCTCCCCGGCCAAGTGAAGCAATACAAAGTTTATTCATCAGACTTTGCCAAGTTTACAACGGAAATACAAAAAGATATTGAGATGTTTTTCCTTTTTACTGCATATTTGAATATCATTTCTTGTGTACGAGTGAGGTCTTGATTGTATGTATACATGTATAGGGTTGCCTGGACTTCGAAGCGCAATCATGGATTCAGCATATGATTCTGAACCTCATTTAAACTTTTCTGCGTAAAAATATTCTCATAGCATAAACTGTACCTATGTCTATTCCCTGTTTAGTATAATTATTCTATCACTTTTAAATTCAATTATTTTTCTTTAAGGACACTGGACCAGTACAGTGTTTTAATAATTGTTTGCTGCACCGGACGACGTCATTATGTCAGCGCCGGCTGTCGCTGAAAACCAGCGCTGGGGCTCTGTCTTGCATAGGGTCGCAGCATAATGCTGAGCGATAGACGTTTTGCGTGGATGTGACGTATGTTTCCCCCACCTTTTTATTTTATTTTTTGTGTTTATATTCTTTTTTGCGTCATTTTCACCGCAAATGAACGTATTTTCTTTCTATCTTTCTTTCTTTTCGTCGTGTGTTAAAATAAATTAGCTGTTGGTACATTTTAACTACGTAGGTATTGCACTTTTCTATAAAAAAGGCTCAAGCTATCCATTTATATTTATCTTTATCAATGTTACTTTTTGAAATATCTAAATTGTATTTGCAAAAAAATTGCCTTTTTTCACATGTACACCTCTGAGATATGAAAAGAAATACTACGTTTTCAAAGCTATGCATAGATTTTTTTTAAATACCAGAATATATGAACCTGATTATAGAAAATCGGTAACACATTAGAAGTCACGCAATAATCACTTATTTAAACACTTATTTTTCTATTCATAGTTACCTCAATAGAAATTATAAACAAAAGAATAAAGAAAAGAAACCAATAAACCACCAATACCCTTAGATCTTTTTCAAAACGCATTAATTTCTTGATAATCGTAGCAAAAATTGAGGTTACGATCATAAACAGCGACACAGCGTTCCAGTTCATGTGAAATTGAAAGATTTCGTATAAAGTAGGTCACTATTGACTTTGAAGCATACTTACTGCCAAGCATTGTGAGGAGAAAAGATTTCAATGGAACTGCTATTCGACTTTGGGAAAGACTAAAGGCGTTTGCCCACCGCCACGTCAACGGGACGTCAAGGAGAACGAGACGACGGCGCCGAAGTAGCGATACATACATTTACTAAGTATGGGGTTAAATATAATGATCACCAAAAAAATATATTGAACCCCAAAAAATTAAGTCTAAAATTACAATATTTCTATCTGGGTACCCCGAGGTTTGGTTAGGTTACTTTGAACCCTTTACACAGAAATGGGAACCCCGCGAAGCGCGGCTCCGTCGACATAGGATGCAAGAGCGAGCAAATGAGAATACAAATACCTTAGTTTTAACTTTGTTGATCATTTACTATTTTTGGCAGTAAAAAGTGTTTTTTTGATGTTATATTAAGCCATTTACTACGGCCGCGTGTCCACCGCACGCCGTCACAGGGACGTCACGCTTGATTCGAATAATCTGCGTCTCTTTGACGTCGCACTAACGATGAACTCAAACTCAAAGCATTTATATCAAACTAGCTGCGCCCCGCGGTTTCACCCGCATCAGACTCTATCCCGTGGAAATATATCGGGATAAAAAATAGCCTACATGTTAATCCAGGGTGTCAGCTACCCCCATACAAAATTTTATCAAAATTGGTCCAGCCGTTTGAGTGTGAAGAAGTAACAAACATATAAACAGACACACGAACTCACAAACTTTCGCCTTTATAATATTAGTGTGATAAACCAATTACAGGCACTTTTGAATTGTCAAAGCGTTGATCAGTCAGAAACATGAAGCTAGTGACTTACCAACTGAATTTTGACAAACTGTAATACGACAAGATTTGATTTCGACACCTACTATTAGTTATTCTGAGCCCATTCCAAAGCGCAGTAGGTACCTATGGAGAACGGGCAAGAAACTCCATGGACACTCATTTAAATCATAAAATGTACCTATGGAGAAGAACGGGCAATAAACTCCACGGACACTCCTTTAAATCATAAAATGACGACGGCGCATTGGCGGGTGATGATAGCGGGTCGACAAACGGTGTAAGGGCCTGCGCACATTGGCGGCACGGCACGGTAAGGGATTTTATGCGACGAATAGGAATATATAACTTAACAGTCTGACAATAAAATTTAAATTTCAATGACAAACAACGTAGGTACAAAAACAAAGCTGCGGGACCAGCGTTACGATTAGACATATATTTTCATTGAAATTTCAATTTTATTGTCATACTGTTAAGTTATATTCCCTAAGAGAGAGATGCATAAAACATTTAAAGTTGCAATGGAGAGAACAGCTAAATGTTTGCTTGAAAGAAAAGTTTTGCGACGAAAAGGAACGATATTGCGGTTCAGTATTTTTATAAGCTTTTATTTTTGCTTGGCTTTTTTGCGGTCGGGATAAAGAATTCATTGCGATGTATTTTATAACTAGTTCTATTTTCAATTCCATCTACTGCCTTCAATATCCAACAGTGTCTTTTGCATTTGGTCACTTGCCTGGGTTCCATGCCAATCGCATCCAAGTCTTCCAATTTCAATTTTAATTGTTTTCAGCACCATAATTGCATATTTATCACAATCCGAAGGATTAAAAAAAAATCATAATCCATTGCTTCATATGTTTGAAAAATTCTTCTGATCGCCAATGTAAGTGACGCAATGAATAATGTTGAATTTTCAAAATGGGTTTGTGAGTGTGTTACGCAAATACACTGGTTTTATTGGCAAAAATTTGGATATGTTATTATCGTTTCAGAAGCAAACGCCTACGCCCTGTACAAATTTGGATAACTTTATCGACTTTCAATTCAGTAATGGATATCTAATATTTAACATAGTGATCCAAAAATAGATGTAGATTTCGCTCCCAAAAACACTGACTCTTTAGAGTAGGCAGAAAATTCAAACACCGCTGTTTGGTCGGAAATTGAGGCATCAAATATTTAAGGTGGTTCGTTTAATGAAAAATCTACATGATAACATTCTACAGGGCCACAATATTACTGCTAACATTTCACGCGGCGTTGTTTATGTATTCACATTTTGAGATAATCGCCTAAGCGTCGTGTGTTTATCTTACAAAGTGGCGCATCTGTTAACTCATATCTACGAATATAAACTCATTTTGAGTATGTTTGTTGATGTTTTCACTTGATTTGTATGCTCTGCGATGAGGGGAATCCTCAGAGTTAAGTTACGCAGCTTCATTCGTTCTCTTAACGTGTCGATGGCAAATATAATTGAAATTTCCTGTTTGACCCAGAACTCAGCAACGCTAACACCATTCTCCGACGCAGACATAAGGTCCTCACGTGTACAGATGATACGAGTAAGGCATGCAGCACAAGATGAAAGGTGAGCCATGGTCTGTGGGGAGACGCCGCATATAGGTACATTGAGGATAGGAACCGTTCGAGAAACCCCACTCGTGGAAATCAACACACAGAACAGACCCCGCACTCAGGTCGGCCAGAGCAAAGACAATCTCCATAGGTCAGCACAGATCCACAGCAGCTTTGGTACAGCGATGATCAGTTAGACAATTAAAAAGGTTCTTTATACTATCTATTTCTACAACAATAATTATGTAGGTACGACTGTATGTTTCTGTAACAATTAAAATTTGTCTTTCTTGTTTTCTTTAGTTACTTCTCATTAAAAGCTTTTACATTTATTTCGTCTATGTAATAAATTATTCGAGTAAAAAACATCTCTTTTGTTTTAATCTAGATAGAGGAATTGTATAAAACGAAATTCGTTTTATACGATTCCTCCATCTAGATTAGGTACACCGCCAGCTTCATTGTCGTCTGCAACCTAATTCTCAACAACAGATTTAAGAACAACAAGATTTCAGTCCATTTGTATAATTAAATCTAAATTAAAGACAGCTTCTACTTATTAATTAGAATGAAGCTTACCTCGAGAGCGGAGGTTTAATAAGTTTGAATTTTGACTCTGTGCTATTTTCATGTCATTTGCCTTTAAACTTACACAATCACACACATACAAAGATAATTCTACGAATGGAACGGTCTCTACAGAAATCCCAGAATGCATCTAAGCGTTAGCCTCAATGCTAATCGAGATAAAAATTAAAATATTTCCAGCGAAGATGCAAAAATTAATTTGCAAGCATTCCTTTGTTGCTACTCTTGGCAATGTGTAGACCTCGGCAAAAGATAATCCACTGTCTTTCATTTTGAGTATCATAAAGCACGCCTAAGGGATTATGCCAAGGGGATTGGTAGGCTCCTTAATACTGCTGTCGCAAATATGCCTGCCAAACGTGGTGATTAAGAAATGATCCTCCTAAGATTGCTCGAGCCAAACACATTTATTAGACCGTTGGGACCAAATTACCCACTATTATTATTTTGCACGTGATTTTTCCCAGTAAAATTAGTATTTCGAAACAGTGTTTGGCAACCTTTGATCCCTTATTGACATATGGCGTCCTCCTTTAGTTCGTTCTACTTTTAATTCCCTTCTAAAAGATTATAGGGGACGACAAACAACTGCCCAAATTCGTATTACTTAGGATTACTTAACGTTCTCTCTTAAAGTTTTAAGACAATCCCACTGGCATACATACAGTCAATTCTGGGACATAAAAGGTATCGGAGTCTCAAAGGACCGGAGAAATAGGATTAAAAGAACAAATGCTTCAGTGGTACCGGAATGAATGGTCCTAGTAGCCGCGTTGGTCCTTATTTCTCTTTTTATATTATTCAATATCTATAATCCTGTGTAAAATTTTATGCAGTTCTGTACCGATTTGTAGATAAAGTTAATAATTGAAAATTTCCTTGGCGGTGTTATTCAGAAAGTTTAGCGAGTCGATCCACAATTTCTTGATAGTGAACTGGAGACGGCAGCCGACACTGCGTAAATTGGTTTCTGAAATTATGTTTTTACTTTTTATTAAGTTCTTTTCTATACCTACACCAGTTTTATACTATAGCGAATTCACAAAACGTAATCTCGCGCTTGGCTATTAAGGCGGGGTTTCTTAGAGGATCTTGAAAGGGTTTTGTTTTCCCTTTGAAGGTGCCTTAGAGACCTTAATATATTCGTGGAATATACTATATTACCACGTAAGATAAGCGGTTTTTTATTTCTATCACATATTCTTTACTAGACACTCTATAAGCATAATAATCAGACGTTAATGTTCCCACTGCTGGGACACAGACCTTCCCTCTGAGACATGGAATGGGCCATAATCCACCACGAGGGCTCAGTGCGAGTTTATGGATGTCACGTCTTCGAATTTTTGGTTCTAAGACATGCCGGTTTCCTCACAATGTTTTCCTTCACCGTTTTGAGAGCAGTGGTGGTGAAATAAATTACACAAAGTAAAGTGCCTGCCTGGGTTTGAACTCACGGCCTACCACTCATAAGTCGGGGCCTCCACTGCCTTCCAGACACTTTATACTATAAACTAAACAGAATACTTAGAAAAATAGGTACCACATACAATTTACCGACAGAATCTATGAAGTCATTAGTACTATCTACTCGGAAGTTAAATAAGCTATTCACATTAACTACCTCCATTTTCTATTAGAATAACAATAACGTAGTAAAGAAAACAACTTAATTAAAAGGCTGGTCTTAGGAGGCTTCCTCCGTACCTAATGAAGCAACTCATTCACGTGCGAAAATGCAAATTCTTGTAAATTCCAAATTGAAATGAACTTTTTGTGGCATTGCTGTTATTCAACTTGATTTATTTCACAGGGTTGCCATGTCTGTGGGGCTGTTATTGAGGGGCTGTTAGTCCCTTTTACCTAAGCCCCTGGGGAAAAAATTACACCTTCGCAGCTCGCCTCGTCTAAATATAATGTATGTATGTATGTACTTTTCTCCTAGTTCCGGCTGTGTGATAAAGAATTCCTTAAATATTGATGCAACATAAAGCGAGCCGAGGGAAAATGGGAATGAACGACTGAATGATAAATTGCTGTACAATGCTTTGTTTAGGGGAAACGTTTTGTTTGTGTTCATGCATGTGGCCCTTGCAACGTTTTTCCTCGAAACGAATTCTAAGCGTTGTGGATGCTACGTAATTATAGCAGTAATTCAACCATAAGGTAATAAAAACGCCATCTATTTATTAACAAAAATGAAAAGCTGTTCGTTGGTAAGCGCATCACTTGACAAGGGCTGGACCGATTTCGCAATTTTTTGTTTTAAAAGGTTCGTAATAGTCCAAATTAGGTTTAAATAAATAAGGGAAAGAAATATTGGAAAAGTTTTTTTCAAATTCGGGAATAACTGAACGTCCTTTCATCTATAGGATTTTTGTATTAATATATAATTGAAGACTTTATTGAAACTTTTACCGGACAGCGTCTGTCGGGTCGGCTAGTTGATGAATAAAAACAACCCTTTTAAGCCCGCTTTTACCACACATTTCGCACTAAGTACGTTTACCAAACAGATCGTAAAACATCGCTCTGTTTCTATCAATCGTTTGAAGATGTCCGAGACAGAATGATGTCTGAACTATGTGTAGCTTTAAACGCATATAGTGATTCGGAGAGCGAGGGCACTTTAGAATTGCCCATTTTAATTAACATCAGGAACCCAAAATAGCAAACTTTGTAAAATAAATAGAATCTAAACACTTCTAGTTACTTACACCGGAAACCGACCGCAACATCGGGGTAGTGCTAAGAAACTTGGGGTGTATCTTTTCTCGAGGGTGTCGTAAAAGCGACTAAAGGACTATACTCGTATCAAGGACACTATATCTAATTACAGACTGCGAAAACATAATTTCTCTTGGGACGGTACTTACAACAAGTAAGACCTTGGAAAGATAACTGTAGGTTGGAAAAGAGATACAAATAGGTACAAATATTTATTGGAACAAAAACATACTCGTATTACAATTCTTGTGTACGTTAATACTGCGTTATTTTAGTAACTGTGTCGCAGAGACGAGAGCCGCCGCCGCCGTTGTGCTGTGTCGCTGTGTGTGAGATGGGTGGCTATGACTCCTATGAGTGTGACGTCAGAATCACTAAGAACCTATAATTTACCCTCAATTAATTGAAGAATTTGAATAACGTGGAATGACAGACGGGTAAAAAATCTAGATCCGACTTAGAAAACATAATAAAATAACATGCATTAACATCGCGCTTTTATTTCCCGAAGGGTTAGGCAGAGGTGTATTTAGAGCGGCTTCACACTACATCCGATCCGAATCTGAGAAATGCCGGTCCGAAGTGACCATAGTCCTATTTGTATGAGGGGTTGCGCACTAGATCCGAACTCTATCCGACCGAATTTAGAACATTCCCAATTCGGATTGAAGTCGGATCTTTAATTTGGATTCGGATCGGATGTAGTGCGAAACCGCTCTAATAGTACAGTCACGTCTATAAGTATGTATACACTTGGCTTTATTCAAAGGCGATTTTCTCCTTTATTTTTGAGTGAAATTTTATGTTATTACGAAAATAGTATTTTCGAACCCATAGGTTTATGTTAAGTGTCGTATTTCAACGTTGCATTCGTTATTTCACGAAAAAATCGCAATTGAAAATTGCCAAGTGTATACATACTTTTAGACGTGACTGTACATCCGATCCGAATCCGAGAAATGCTGGTCCGAAGTGACCATCCCAATTCGGATTGAAGTCGGATCTTTAATTTGGATTCGGATCGGATGTAGTGCGAAAGCGCTCTAATAGTACACCCGGTTTTAGTTATGTTTTGGTCCCATGTAATAGGGGGCGAGCCTACTGACATCAACCGAGCACAGATCCCGGGACTCCGGGCTGCTTCTGAGAAATTCCAGATTGTAAAACCCAATAACTCTGCTCGACCCGGGAATTGAACTCAGGGCCCCAACCTTCAAATTAAGTGTGTAAAAGTCCCATTTCTTACTACCTATCTAATAAATACTAATTGAGGCTAATAAAATAATAAGAAAAGTAATTATTCATGTTAAGCAGTCTCAGGACAATTACGAAACGAAGACCATAAAAGTCAAGATACTTGCAAATGAACATTCCAATATTCATAAACTCGAGATAAATCAAAAGAATCAAATTACGTTTGAACAATAATCCAATTAAAACTAATCCAACATCTGAGGGTAAGCGAACAGGCGAACACTTGGATTCAATTATTCAGAACGATAAAAAAGTATTAACGAGCGAACTCAAGCCACAAAGAACATTTCTAAAGGAACGTATTACCTCCTACACGTGGCAGATTAATCAATCTTTGTTTACACCATTAATAAAAAAAAAGAACAATAAAATTCCTTCACCCTGTGTAAAATATTTACGAAAAGCAATAATGCTTAAATTGCTGGATACGTCGAAGACTACGTTCGGAACGCGGGGTCCATACAAACATTTATTTTGTCCTGGCAACACCTCCCGAAACAATATTGAGGCTATAAAGAATGGAGTGCGGGAAGACGAGGGTGCCTCGACGAATAATGAGAAATATTCCCCTACACACATAAAACTTGCACCTACCGTTAATTTGAAGAACATTCCGCAATGCAAACGGTTTTTTTTTCGGAAGGCGGAATTAATTCCGCTAAATAAATTGTTTTGGTATAAATTGTTTGATTAAAATTCCAACGGCTTGGAATGTTCTCATAAAAAGTATCTACGTCTTATTTTTTATTATTTTTAAGAAAGCATTTATCTACGTTTAAGATTAGCCAAAGGGATCAGCGTGTGAGAGGAAATCTTATGTATCAAATTTCCTGTCGCGTACGTCGTTTCCATATAACCTAAACTTGACGAGGAGTTTCAGGATGATACAAATCAAAAATTAAATTTTAACGCAACAGACCACGGCCAATATTTTGAAATATTTTCAGAGGAATTTCTATAAATTAAATGGCAACCCAGTGTTCGGTCAACGCTCCGCAGCCAGTTATTTATACCATGTGCGACATCTCTGCATATCATATATCAAACCACTGGACATCCACGGTCTCATCACAAAGTATAAAGTAACGACCACTGTTAAGCTGTTTACACACTTTAATTCAACTAATGACGAAATTCCAAAACACGTTAAGTAAATAAACTCAGGACAGACTTCATAAGCAGCAACTTCATTAAATATCAGCATATTTTATGACCGAATGCCCGGGTTTCACGAGGCTAGTTATTCAAGCTAGGATAGCAAGATTGGCTAGTAAGTTAGCTAGCTAGTCATGCCTCATGTATACAGAACTATCCTTGTTTTAGGCTAGTAAGCTAGTGAGAAAGATAGTAAGCTAGCGTGATAGTTTAACAGAATATGATTTTTTATGAGCTATTAGCGCCCCTACCACTGATTTGACTATACTGGCTTGTGTACTAGCCTCGTGTGGCCGAAGAAGCTAGGATCCAATCGGATCATTTTACTCTACAGTCAGTCCGTCACTGCAATGGTCCTGGCTTGAATTTTCCTAGCATCGTGTAAACAGCTCTAGCATGTGCCGAGTAATCCACGAGGAGTATTACTTGCTTGCTATCCTAGTTTCAAAAATTAGCCTCGTGTAACCCGGGCATTAGACCATAAAATATGCAGATATTTAATAAAGCTGCTTCTTATGAAGTCTGTCCTGAGTTAAACTGATAATAACTGTGTTATGAGAAAATTTACGCACGAATAGCAACAAGGAAGTGCAAAATTGGATAAGTTTAACCTTAAGCATCAGAATTGTTAATATAAAAAGTTTCTAATTTACTTTCTTGCTTCTATTTAACACGGTAACGGATCCCAGAGTAAATTTAGATGAAGCGAAAGTAAAAATATCAAAGTTCCCTTTAAAGTAAACTCGAGTCTGATTTTGTGCTTGAATTACAAAATGTTGGGTTACAAACTCTAGGAAGTTTCGCGTTTAAATTGCATTTCGCTACAATCTGCATCAGTGAATACAATCTGGCAATGGTTAAAATGTTGACGTTCTCCTTATCATTCATGACGTGTACCCAGACCACGTAAATTTGCTAACACATTGTGCAGGGGCCGCGCAGTAAACCGGCGTGACTTGCATTTCACGCTTGACTGACAGCCTGGCATCATATTAATAAATTGCATTAACATTTGCTGTTTTGTCAGCCTCTGAGCTACGATTATAGCTGCAACTCTGCAAGTAAATGCTGTCTCGTCCATATAATAATAACTAGCTGCGCCCCGCGGTTTCATCCGCATAAATTTTGATCCCGTAGGAATATCGGGCACTTCCTCTCACCTTAAACATCATAATTATATTTCCTTTGCTCCTGTTTCATGTTTACTATTATATAACAAGCGGAGGTTTAAGGCACGACTACCAATATGGCAAAAAAAAAAAATCTACACTCTTATCTCTCAAAATACAGTGCTATGTGATGATACTACAAACCTAACTTAACTAAAACTAGGTATACAAAAACTAAAATATAGCGTCGAAAAATTCATCCGCATCGCTGTCGACTGGTAATGTACCCAAGAGTGTATTTATATGTATATATTTATTTAGTTTAGATTAGTATAATATATTTTATGTATGTATTTATTGTATTGTGTAAATGGTACATCACAGACTACCTACAGTATTTGTCTGTCCTTCCCCTTTTTAATCCATCCAAAGGTTGTCTTTCAAAGATCGCTCTTAGCGATAAGACCGCCCATTGTGTCACCCATTGTAAAGTTTCTTTGTTTATGTCTCTAATTTATATGGTGTACATAATAAAGAGTATTCTATTCTATTCTATCGGAATAAAAAGTATCATATGTGTCAATTCTTGTTATATACTATCTGTGTGCCCCGTTCAGTCGTTTTTGCGTGAAAGAGTAACAAACATCCATCCATCCTCACAAACTTTCGCGTTTATAATATAAGTAAGAAGTAAGATATTAGTAAGATAGTAAGAAGCAAGATAAGATAGGAAGACAGCCTCCCGACCGTTTTCGGTTACGGTGGCCATACCTCAACGGAGATTATCGAGGTACGCAGGAGATATAGTACACAAGTGTGTGTGCAAACACAGGTACACTCTCTGTTCCTTTACTCTCATAGTCCGATGGGACGGCCATTCAACACGACCCCCGAGACATCAGTGCAGGACCAACGGTAATACGTGCTTTCCGAGGCACGGGGGTATTAAACCGGCAACTTCCAAACTCCGGACTGTACTAAGGAATTCGTAATGGAAACCTCATTAACATTTTGTCCTACCTGGGAATCGAAGCCAGGACCCCACGCCCAGCAGTCTCGTTTGCACCCACGAGACCAACAGGACAGATCCATATAAAACGATTACTACTCTAAAAAGGCTCCCTGCAGAGTTAGGCCAAGCCACTGTCGTATAGTATTCGCCATATTGGTCCCAAGGTGAAACGGGGCGAGCCTATCTCCATTTATCAGGCAAAGTTCTAATCCCGGGCTGTAGCAACACATCTTCTTGGTGAAAAAACCAATTACATTTCAGTCGAAAGCGAACCGAAGGACCAAACGGCTTGTGTCCCAAAAGACCTACCGTGCATTCGCGATTTATTTGCCAAAAATGTAAACAAAAATGTATTAATGGAAAAATAACTTTAATTCCTACACAATAGAGTTCAGTTTACGCTACAACTTCAAACATTTTTATAACTTTGTCAATAGTGCTAGTCACTCTGAAATCAATTTAATTGTCATTGCAATAAAGTTGATATTTGTTTAACTTGAAATAGGGTAGGGGTGTGCAGCACTGCGCACTTTTACTTTAGCTAAGTTTGTGATTCAAAGGACACTGAAGAATACCTAAAGAAATCTTTACTATCTATGCTGTCTTTAATCTATACTTTAATAGGATGGCTTCACATCGATGCGCATGCTGTAACCATGGATTCATTAAATGATTCTGAACCCCCCTGCGTTGTAATTTTCCGTCGGTTATTAAAATAAAATTAGCTGTTCCATACATTTTAACCGCGTATGTATTGAAATTTTCTATGAAACAGCCATTTTTGTTTTATACCTTGAGACAGGTCTAGAATCATGTGTCGATGTGAGGCGACGTCTCTGCCACCCAACCAACTTGTTTTGTTGCCCTTTGCAGAACTCGTACGTACCTGGAACAAATAAGAATGTTGTTATTTAAATGATATTTGTATTACATATACCTACCTATCCCCCTTACTAAAACACGTGTTATATCAGATGAATAGTTACACACCGATTTCTCTCTTTCAGTCGTCAGTAATTTGACTTTTGAAAGAAGAAGACAAAGCGTTGTAAAACTATACAGACGCTATACAACGTTTATTAGTAAGGGGGTAACAAAAAGCTAAAGAGTTTGTTTGAACGTGTTATTCTCTGGATCTACCAGTCGTTCCTTTTGCATTTGGTAGCCAAATTCTTGAGAACGGCTATAGGCTATTTACTTTTTAACATCATGTTAGGACTCAAAGTATCCGCTCTACCCAGATCGGGAGGGGTCATTTGATGATTTCCCATCCACAAAGAAAAGGACTCAAAGTATCCCAAAGCATCTCAAAGTAAGTAACGATACACAATCACTGTCCATTCCAAGGTTGCCTGGAAGAGATCGCAGAAAGCGATAAGGCCGCCCATTGTATGTTTTGTATTAATAATCGTATTTTTTGTTATGTTTTTTCTGGTGCACAATAAAGTATATATAAATAAATAAATAAAGTAAGAAAGAATTCTAAGCAAAAACGAAGTAAAAGCGCGGGCTGGCGACGCGGCGCGACGCGGTAAGTCCAGGTCGAAATTTCATGTGGACGAAGTCGCGGGCAGAAGCTAGTAGACTAATAGACTGTTAGAAGCTATTTACAATTAAGACGTAGGCAATCATGAAGCCCGACCAAACACTGTTTACATTCACCTCTGTTTGCCCTAAATCTATTTAGACAAAGTTGTATTAGTCTCCAACAGAACCTAGTGCACTGTGTGTGCAAACAAAACTTGGACCTCGGCCATCTGGGTGCAGTTTCATGCTGATTTCTGTTAGCTTTTCTATTAAAACTAGATTCAAAACAGGTCATCATCATTATGACCGTTTTCCGACCGTTTTTTTTTTTTTAATATTGTTCCGGCCGGCAGTTTGAATACGTTATGCGGCCTACCCAAATGTCCTTTCTTTGGTATTGTTCGTAGAGTCGTTGAGCTCCTAAAGTTCTGACTTGAGCTTCACCATTACTGACAAATGCTTGCACTGACTGGAATGGTCCAAGAAAATCTGTGTGGTTCTTTCTTCAAAAGACCATTTCAAGCACTAATCTATATCGTCTTCCAAGATTATGTCTGGACTTTAAAAGAGACTTCGACCCTTGAATTTGATTCGCTAGATAAGAAATGTCGAAACCATCTAGCTTGTTTTTTTTTTATAATATGACGTGTAAAAGCCTTCGGGCACGTCCTCCTTACCATTACCGCGCCCCCCGGTCTATTCCTTGATATGCGATGGTCGCTGTAGCTACATGAGCTAGTGCGAATCTTGGGGTTCATTCGATTAATCGAGTCTGGTTTAACCATGCTGGGATCGGTGCAATTCATTCATTCTATGACGTGTAAAAGTGGTTCGGATATCCTGTTTACAGAATAAATAATTTCATTTTATTTCCAAGCACGTTGGGCGCGATAGTACAGATTTTAACCAAAGTTGCCGTGTGATTTCTCCCAGTAATTTGGAAGATATTGATATTGTTATTGAGTTTTTTTTCATCAGGAATTTCTCGTTATCAGCCCAGAATCTGGATTTGTGCCCGGTTGATGGCAATAGGCTCTCCCTATTTTAAATGGGACTTAAACATAACTAGCGAAATGTGGGTGAATTATGAACACCTCTACCGAACCCTTCGCGGATAACAGGCGTGATGTTATGTGTTATTTGATACCCCTAATGATACAGACGCCAGCACATCAAGCTACTACAGTCTGTCAAATTTCTTTAAAAGATTTTCTACTTTATTGCCACATTATAAGGTTCAAGGTTGATTGGGAAAATTTGACAGTTTCGGGTAGCTTGATGTGCTGGCGTCTTTAAATTCACAGGCTCAATACCTACACTATACAGGTTGTCTCGACACACAATTTTTTTCATTTAAACACGAGTATCGATACTCGTGTTTAGATGAAAAAAAGTCAAGTTGATCCTTAAAATAAAACTGCCATATAAATGAAAAATAAAACGTAAATTACAATGAAATTCGACTATGCCTTAGAAATCGAGAATAAATAAAACGCTCAAAAGCCAATAAATTAAATATAAGTATACTTACTTTAGGTCTATTAGACCTTTTTATAACAGGCTGTTTATTTCGTTTGTAACTGGTATGTACCCACGAATTTCTTTGAAATGTATATCGTAAATAATTCGCAATAAGCATTTATTTTCTTTTTAACAAGTATGGCGTATAATTGGAAAATGTATGGAGCCGTAGGGTAGGGGAATCAAAGAAAAACATTATTATACTGTCTGAAGTACCTATCTACAGATAAACGCCAACATTCATAGCGCGGTCATGAAACGAGGGAACGAGACAACGCTAGACTCTGTATGGAATTTACAAAAATCGCCAACTCTGTATTCACCGTCCTTTTCGTACGTTTTATGACCCCGAGTCTTTGTCTCACGGCCAGTTTCTTCATCAACAACTAAAGTAATCAGTCAAACTGACTTTTACTTGACCTTTACTGATACTACGGCACATGTGTTTCTTCATTCAAGTAATAGCTAAAATACTGAAGAAACAAAGGGGTTTGAAGGTTTTGGCCCTAAAATCAGCCGCCATTTTGATTTTTTTTCAGAATCGCGGTGCACAACAAAAGTTATATATTTAGATAGAGGACACTTATACAAACAAAAATGTAATATAATATTATATCCTAAAGCGTCAGGTTTCGGAGTTATTCACCAAAATATAAGTCGAAAACAACAAGGATTTTTTTGTTTTTTTCCTTCTAGGTGAGCATATTGAACTATTTAGGTAATAGAAACGTTATGAAACCTTTATGGAGAAGAAACAAAGGAAGAATAGACATTTTTTAAATAAATAATTAAACACCGCAATTTACAGTTCGTTTTTTAATCCCAGAGACTAATCTGACAAGTGTAATGTCAAACTTCTATACTAAAAAAAAACGAAAATAGACTTAAATGTCAGATTAGTCTCTGGGATTAAAAAACGAACTATAAATTGCCGTGTTTAATTATTTATTTAAAAAATGTCTATTCGTCATTTGTTTCTTCTCCATAAAGGTTTCATAACGTTTCTATTACCTAAATAGTTCAATATGCTTACCTAGAGGGAAAAAAAACAAAAAATCCTTGTTGTTTTCGACTTATATTTTGGTGAATAACTCCCAAACCTGACGCTTTAGGATATTATGTTATATTATATTTTTGTTTGTATAAGTGTCCTCTATCTAAATATATAACTTTTGTTGTGCGCCGCGGTTCTGAAAAAAAATCAAAATGGCGGCCGACCTTAGGGCCACCCTCCATACAAAAATCTTCTAACCCCTTTAACCAATACTTTGACTTTTGTAACGTTACTTTGGCTGTTACTATTGATGAAGAAACTGGCCGTTCGTTAGTGTTAACGTTGATTAGCTTCACTTTTTCAGTTGAAAGTTGCATGGTGTTTGAGACAGGAAAGTAATTTATCTTACTTTGTTTTCTGTTAATTTTTTCCGTATAATGTGGTGGAACACGCAACGCATTATCGGAGCTGGTATTAGGGTCAGTCCTTGAAACGGTAAGTCATTATCGCTTACACTGTGTAATATCTAAGGGTAGGTACCTATGAGGTAAACGTCAACGATCATGGTGGCTGCGGTCATAAAACGAGGAAGCGAGACAATACGAAATATTGTATAGACTTTTTAGAAAACCTGTATATATATTTATGCTCCGTCCTACTCCCACTTTTTATGACCGCGGCTACTATTAGTCTTGCTTGATGCTTAGCCCAGTGGCGTGCATTGGTTTTCAGAATAGGTGGGCACTAAACCGGGTCTAGTCTAGACAAACGCGGTCACTAATCAGAAAAAAAAAGTGAGGTCAAAATTGTGGTTATTTGAGTAGGCGTGCCTACTTAAGGGTGATGAATTGCGAAGGTCGAACGTCATGGTATTACGCGTGAGACGTACGTATTTTTAATTTTGTCGTATTAACTTGAACGAGTAAAGACCAATGACAAAGTACGAATAGTACGGGAGCCGAGTAGGCCGTCCAGCGACTGCCTACTGCCGCGCGTGTTTAAAGATTTGTTGTTTTTTGAAGATTTTGTTTCTTGTTAGGTATGATAATTTAGAGAGTTTCTTAATTGTGGGGTACACACACTAAAATGTAATTGACAGGCTTATGTTGATATATCGAGGTAGGCCCTGTTTATATGCCTATAGTTGCTTAACATAGAGTAAAAGTTTCTTGTCTTCAAATTCTTTGTTAAAAGTTACATGGTGTTGTGACACGAAAGTAGTTTATCTTAGTAAGTTTGCTGTTAAATTGTTTCCTCATACTTAGTGTGTTAGAGAACACGCAACGCATTATCGGATCGAATATTAGGGTCAGTCCTTGAAACGGTTGGATATTAACGCTTACACCCTGTATTTTGTACGGGTACCTTAGCTTTATGTTTGATAAATAGCGTAACGCCCTTCTTACTTCTGGGGTCAGCAGACAACGTAGAAATTCAAAGATTATATTATTTCATAGAAAAGACATATCCTTTTAATCTCTTTGGTTCACAACCATCGCACATGTGACTTTTGTTCAAAAGTAGTAAGTACTAAGGCAGAAATAATTTGGTGTATTTGTGGAAACAACGAAGACCAATATCTGCAACCTAATATAAAAATAATAATTTTGAAAGATATTGCTAATCCATTGCTTCATATGTTCGAAAAATTAGTCAGCTCAACAACGTAAATAACGCAATGAATGTTGTTGAAAACGGTCAAAATGAAAGCCAATGCTACTGTTAGTATATTACGCAATTCGCTGGGTGTTATTTTCCAACGTCTGAACCTCCAGATTTCACTAAAATTCCGTTCTTAAGTAATATACATAGTACCGTTAGATAATAATACCCATTCTTTTAAATAGTCACCCATTCTTTTAGATATTCGCCCATTCTTTTAGATAGTCACCTATTCATTTAGATTGTCACCTATTCTAATAGATAGTCACCTTTTCTTCTAGATAGTCACCTATTAATGGTCTGGATGTTAGCATACAGGATTCTCATTTGCCAACTATTGTCCGCAAAGTCATTGCAATAGACAGTTGGACACATCCTTTAAACGACCGCCTGTACATGACAAAGGCATCGTGACTGCGATATATCGTCGGAATAACTTCGACCATAGACTATAAAATCCGTAAAGAAGCGAAACTCTACATGAGTATCGCTTCTTTACGGATGTCGGGCATATCAATTGTTGGTCAAATGGACACCCTACGTCAATTTGTTGTGTTATAGCCACATTTATTTATTATAACTTTATGCACAAGTAAAAACTGTACAAAGGCGGACTTAATGCCTTGGGCATTTTCTATTCATTCCATATTAACACACCCTCAATTTTGACATTTTGTGATAATTTAAATATGTCGTATTGTCTGATACAGGAAATACGGTCCAGGTGGTTGGTTTCTACGGCTTATTAGTCGATTCGCACGAATTTACTCGCCTAAAATGGGTGAATAGTAACTTTTAAATATGTTTTTTTTTTTTTTTCTATAGGCAGCTCGCACTAAGTTGATTTATTTGTGGGCGAGTCGACAACTAAAGAAATATGTAATAGGCAATAGGCACATTTAGAATTTTATACAATAAAGTATAAAAAAGGACACTAGCGCACAAAAGTGATAAGAGTTAAATATTATAAAACGTGTACGTTTTCCTTAACTTCATTGCATTAAATTCAAAATGTGCCCATTGCTTAATACATATTTTATTACTTGTCGACTCGTCCACAAATTAATTAACATCGTGCGAGTCACAAAAAAAAATTAAAAGTGACGATTCGCCCATTTTGGGTGAATAAATTCGTGCGAATCTACTAACAAGCCGTTTCTACACATACTTATTCTATGCTTCGACATACCCGTAGTTATGCTTAGCAGCTCATGTGAATGGACAAGTAATCAACGATACAATGGAGCAAGGTGAGGGAATGACGACGAAATATCCAAAGTTATCCAAGTAAAGTTCTGACTAAACTATGAAAGGTATAGTAATTAACATATTTGGCCTATGACCGCGGAGTATTAAACAATCTTGACACAGATATGTACTGAGAAAACCGAAGTTTGTTGTTGTTGAACGGTGATTCGGTGTTTACAAGCTTTTGTTATTCAAATAGTTTGTAGTTAGAAACAATATTAGACAATTTGGTAAACAAAATCAAAATCAAAAGTCATTTATACAAACTAGCCTGAGAATCAGCACTTTTCGAACGTCAAAATTATAAAAGACAGTCCCCCAAAACGGCCGCCCTTCGCCACTTCCTAGTGCTTTCGCTGGGGAGAAGAAGTGGCGGAACAAACTCCCCAGCAGCACAGCTGTCTGTTCAGTTAGAAAATAATTAATTTTATACAATACTAAGTATGCAAAGTAATTAACATTACAGGACACAGAACCTTAAATTAAATTATTTGCCATAGGTTAGCTTGCCACGTCAATATACCAACAAATACAATAAACATCACGCCTATATTTTTCGAAAGGTTAGGCAGAGCTGCGCCCATAGTACACCCAGATTTTGCCAGTCATGTTTAAGTCCCATTTAATAGGGGACAAGCCTATTGCCATTAACCGGGCACAAATCCAGACTCCGGGCTGCTACTGAGAAACTCCAAATGGAAAACACAATAACACTTTGCCTGACTCAAGAATAGAACCCAGACAGTCAACAGCAAAAGTAGATGATGAAAATCAGAAATACAATACTAATGAACGGAGTTCGCGTCAGAACTGTGTGGCGTCGAAGTGATTCAAAAGTACTCGTATGTGATTGTAAATTATACCAAACATTTACTACTAGTACAGCTGCCATATATTCGTGATCAGTTTTGACTCCAAAAGTTATAAACTCAATTCATCATCTACTTTTGCTGTTGACTGTACTTCTGATGACGACTAAAATTATTATAGTGATGGTGTTTAAACCAGATATCGCATGAAAACGAAGTAAAAATAGCAACAGACTGGTGGACCTATACAAAAATAATTGGTTTCTATGTTTAACAGAGCTTGATAGTAGTTATACTCCATCTATAATAATATTATAAAGAGGTAAAAGTTTGTAAGTTTGTATGTAGGGGGTAATCTCTGGAACTACCAGTCGGATTTGAAAAATCTTCTTGCATTTGATAGCCCAATTCTTGAGGAAGGCTATTGGCTATTTAACGTCACGCTATGACCCTTAGGAGCCGAGCAAAAGCGCTATGTGGAAACGAAGTGATAGAGCAGGAGACGCGGGCAAGTGATGCAATACGACGAGATGGGTCGAGGGAATAAGAAATTTCACGCGAACGAAGTCGCGGGCAGAAGCTAGTTTGAAATAAGATTAGACATTTTAGTAAACCTTTTTTACAGTCCGTTCAATCGATTTTGACTTCTATAGCGTAGACATAAGGATGACATTAAAAGAAAAAAGTGGTTACAATACCAACTGTATACTGCAGCTGCCATTTGTCATGCCATCAACGCAATAGAATTCAAAATCGGTTGAACGGACTGTAAAAAAGGTTTATTTGAATGTCTAATATTATTGCAAATGGAGTATAGTAGCCTAACGGTACCTACTTTACATTAATACTTAATTTTATTAATTTTATTTATTACAACCGAATAACTCGAGCCGATGGTGGAAAATTTTTAGAGGTTGTTTTCAACAATTTTCCAATAAAATCGAATCGGTTATTATTTCAAAAACCAATGAATCCACAAAAAGTTTCAGAACTTCTAATTATTGTTGAAAAGTCAACAGACAGCTTATCAAGTTATTTGAAATTATTTCATTTCATTATGAAAACGATACTAGTAACAAAATTTTATTTAACGAAAACACGTTATTTTTTTTTATTTCTATATTTACTGTTACTGTTAGCCTGAATCATCCCACTGCTGGGCAAAGGCTTCTTCCCATGCCTGCTAGCTCTTTCGATCCAGGGCTAAAGTGGACCACTGGTCATTTGTTTTCTACAGGTCGTCCCGCCATCTTCTACGGTCTCTGCTGCAACGCCTTCTAGCTGTGTCAGGGCTCAACGTAGAGGTTATTTCGGCCCACAGCTCATTGATTGTCTTGTTGGTTCAATTCTATAGGGTGTTAAAAATTATCCCAACAAACTTTAAGAGGTGCTTTAAACCATCGAACTGAACAACTTTCACTATGGGACCAACTCTGAAATCACGAAAAAAAAATCTGCTGTTTAATACAAAAGTTGGTCCCATAGTGAAAGTTATTCAGTTCGATGGTCTAAAGCACCTCTTAAAGTTTTTCGGGTTCATTTTTTAGCACTTTGTATATCTATGAATTATTATTGTTGGTGGCAACATAATCTAAGTACATATACGGCCACAAATTTTACTTCAAAAGACTCACCGATGAAGCTCGACCTGAACCAACCTGGCGGCAAGGTCGTTAAAAGATGCCCATCCATAAATAATAATTGCCCATCTCTCCACTAGTCCAATGCTTACTCTAGGATGCATATCCGGTAGGCTCTTAAATCCTTCCCTATCCTACGGGCACGTCCTCCCTACCATTACCGCGCCCCCGGTCTATTCCTTGATATGCAATGGTCGCTGTAGCACCATGAACATGAGTCTACAGGAGCTAGTGCGAATCTTGGGGTTCATTCGTTCATATTAATCGAGTCTGGTTTAACCACGCTGGGATCGGTGCAATTCATTCATTCATCAACACACGCCCACACATTTTACTTCGTGAAAACAAAACCAAACAGAGTGGTTTTTGTAACATGGCATTTTGGTAACAAAATAAATTCATTTAAACCGAATAACAAAATAATTTAAACCGAATAACGTCGAAAAATTCTGCTTCGCAACGAACAACCAATTATGAACAGACCATGTTCATACTATATATTTTGATATGTTTGATAACTGAAACAAAGCTGAAATATTGAAATATTCATCTTAGCGTGTCGACAGCAATCTAAATGGACTCGGCCCTGAATTCGGCTACTTGCTTGGCGTCATCACCAGCGTATCCATATCCTTCAAAATTATTCAGATTAAGATTGATAGTGTGCAATTAGAATGCTGCTAAGTTGTGAGTTACCCTATTAATCCCTACCCTGTTTAATGTATCTAAGACTTAGAACAAAGAACAAATAAACACTAACTTACTTAAAATTCCGTTTACAAACAACAATAGCAGCGAAACAATATAAAGATAATGTCATTGCAACATATTTTCCGAAGCGCTATCTAGTCTTATTTCAAGCACGATTCTTTGTACAAAGTGGCTAATATTGCATGGTAACACCCCCGGGGGGTTATCAAATGGGGTGGAAGCGACAACACACCTGGGGGACATTTGGGGTAATCACCGGTTTTAAAATGAACAGTTTTACTGGTACAGTCACGTGCTGAAATATGTTTAAACTTAATATTTAAATATTTCACGATTGCTTTGCAAAATTATGAGGAGTTGTTGTGTTGTATATTTCAAGTCAGCATAAGACAGCAATCCACTGCTGGACAAAAACTTCCCCAAGCTACGCCATGACATGCAACACTCGATTTCATGCCGATTGGTAAAATGTAACACAAAATAAGTGTTTTTATTTAAATGCACAACACGAAATGTAACACAACTGGGTGAATTTGTTTCAGTGTGTGTTACATTACATGTCAAGTTACGTTTCACCAATCTGTACCCGGCAGAACTAATCCCTGCACAATGCAGTAGTATGTAGGTACAGTCAACAAAATAGATAAGTATGCAGGATCGTCGGATATAGTTGAAGTTTAGTAAGAAACCGATGGATGATGTCGACTGAAATTTAATTTGATAAATGAGCTGTTTTTTTTTCTATTCATCATTATCATTTCAGCCGAAAGACGTCCACTGCTGGACATAGGCCTCCCCCAAGCACCTCCACTTCGACCGGTTTTGTGCTTCTCGCATCCAACGAGTTCCTGCGGCCTTCACAAGGTCGTCGGTCCACCTTGTGGGAAGCCTTCCAACGCTACGCCTTCCGGTACGCGGTCGCCACTCCAGAACCTTTCGGCTCCATCGGCCATCTGTTCTGCGAGCAATGTGCCCTGCCCACTGCCACTTAAGTTTGGCAATTCTTCGGGCTATGTCGGTTACCTTGGTTCTCCTGCGGATCTCTTCATTTCTGATTCGATCCCGCAGGGAAACTCCATGCATAGCCCTCTCCATTGCCCTTTGGGTGACTTTCAGCCTTCTAATAAGGCCCATTGTGAGCGACCACGTTTCAGTGCCATATGTCATCACTGGCAACACGCACTGGTCAAAGACTTTCGTCTTGAGACACTGCAGTTTTTTCTATTAATAAAATTAAATTTTATTCGAGAACATCCATCGATTTCTTATTAAACTTCAACAATATCCGACAATCCTGCATACTTATCTCTTTCGTTGACTGGACATATTATAACATCTTCGAACATATCAAATGAACTGTTTTATATTCCAACATTTGAATTAGCACTGTTGGAAGAAAATCGCTTTTCAACTGTCACTGTACACACTACGACACATAAAGCTAGGTATACATTTCCACTTTTTGCTGACCTTGCATTGTATAGGCTTTTCGTACAATTAGAAGTCAGCTTATACAGGAATTGTAGCTTGATATATCGCCATGCGTACCTACGAATACATGTTTCAAAACACATATCATAAGAATGTAATTAGTTTCAGTAGGGACTTACGTGATCATAAATTATTGTCAAGAATGAAATTTCGGGTGACACATGAAAAGTGGCTGCAAATGAGCGTTTTTGTCACATTTGGAATGAACAGGATTAGTTGCTCGGTCTGTGGACGTTTTTATGAAAATAATCGTAGCATTTTATGAGGGTAAGCGAAAGCGTAAGCAATATTAACGTGCGTTTATTTTTATCAACCCCTTTTTAAAGACACCCCCGTGCAAACTTTACGTAAATGTTTTTATTTAATACAACAATAAGCTTTCCTGGTTGCTCAATGTTTACTTACAAGAAATACTGCCGGCTTCTGAAGTAAAATTTAATGCTAATCAAATTATTTTTACATGTTTTTTGTATGATGACCTATCATGATGTTAACTGGTCTAACTTAGGGTAAATGTTGTCTCCTTAGTAGACCTATCACCTATGAGAGCTATCACCTATGTAGAGCAGTTGTATCCCATTGGTAACGGCCCTGACTTACGTCACCACTGCTCTCAAATCGGTGAAGGAAAACATCGTGAGGAAACCGGCATATCCTCGAACCAAAAATATTTGAAGATATGTGACATCTACGCGCACTGGACCAGCGTGGTGGATAATGGCCCATTCCCTCCCACAGAACAGGAAGCCTGTGTCCCAGCAGTAGGAACGTTCTAAGCTGATTATGATCACCTATGTTCATTTGTAACGCTAAGAACATTAAATCAAATCCAATTTAGATTCTTCATCAGACATTAGGTTCAAATTCTTTGGCACTAACATCTTGCTGACAGTTTAATATGCAGATTGTGAAATACGAAAATCTATTTATCACCAAGACCTCGTTGAGAGACGAAGAAAAATACATCGAACTGCACCTTAGCGATAAATTCTAAACTTGTTCAATACACTTAGTGCGACAACTGCCAACTGTCACGACAGCGTGAAGAACTGGCGTGAATAGTGAACAGAACATTTATCACGGTGAGTCACGCTAGATTTTGTAACCTTAGGACATACCGTCGCGCCTGCGTTTCCCGAAGAGGAGTGAAATACTCCCACATTTCGCTAGCGATGATTAATTCCCGTGTAATATTGTGGCTGAAGAATTGCCAAACTTAAGTGGCAGTGGGCAGGGCACATTGCTCGTAGAACAGATGGCCGATGGGGCCGTAAGATTCTGGAGTAGCGACCGCGTAACGGAAGACGTAGCTTTGGAAGACCTCCCACTAGGTGGACCGACGACCTTGTGAAGGCCGCAAGAGCTCGTTGGATGCGAGAAGCACAAAACCGGTCGAAGTGGAGGTGCTTAGGGGAGGCCTATGTCCAGCAGTGGACGTCTTTCGGCTGAAATGATGATGGTGATGATGAATATTGTGGCCGGCACTGGAGCGTGGGGACTGGCACATGAAAAGAGAGGCAGGTTCAGCAGTTGTCAAGTCTAGCTGTGGATGAAGATGATGATGATGAATATTGAGCGAGCATTATTGTCATCCATCAACCACTAATCAGCCATTAATCCAAACAGAGAAATGCCTAAGGACGTGATCAGATAATCCGCGCCGACCACGCAAAGGACCCGCACGCGCGTTGTGTTCGCCTTACACCCGCGCTCGCCATGCGCAATATCAGCGCACGCATCGCGCAAGCCTCGCACCCGCTTATACTACTAGTGACTGGACTACTTCGTTCACTGGACCTAGTCTAGGCTTCCAGGTGTCACAACGTGAGATGTGACACCTGGGGTGGGTGCAGCGCGTGCGCGGGGTTGGCATGAGGCGGGCGCGAGGCGGGCGCGTGGCGTGTGCGGCTGGACTAAGATAAATACAATTTGAGATCTATTGATGTGTTATCATAAGACTCAAATTATATACAACAAACTTTAAAGCGAGTTAGACGGGAGTGTTGACGCGCGTGGCGTGCGCTTAGCGGGCGCGTGTCGTCTGAACGAGCTCTAATGAAAAGTCCAATCATACTGCACGATCTGCGTACGAAATCAGCACCCCAATTGCACACACTTTTAATCACAATAATAATATGAATGATTTTGAAGAAAATTCATAATGCATTGCTTCTTACGTTTGAAAGATTTGTCTGCTTGACAGCGTAACTAACGCAATGGATATTGTTGAATTGTCGAAACCAAAGGCCTTGACATTGCAAGAGAGTTACATAATTACCCTGCAGGACCCCATGGTCAGTAGTCGTGCTTGTGTGACAAGACCTAAGAGGCCATCAACGAGTCCGATAACCTTAGGAACTTAACTGAAAATAGCACTAACTCATGATGCAAGCGTGAGTAACACGCAATCAATTTTGTACGTCATTAATTTATGCTAATAGGTACATTTGTGGTTATAACTGAAACACGTTCCGATTTTAATGGCGTTGACAAACGAAACTTTAATGTGTTTGATATTATGAACATCATAGCCTTGTCTTATCCCAACTATGTTGGGGTCGGCTTCCAGTCTAACCAGATGCAGCTTAATATCCAGTATTTTACATGGAGCGACTGCTTATCTGATCTCCATAACCCAGTTACTGGGTAATAGTTAATCCGATACCCAGCGGTAAGCCTCGTAATCAAACTTTAGGGCTTCTGACTACCCGTAACGACTGTCAAAGATCTACAAAATGACAGCCGGGACCAACGGCTTAACGTGCTTTCCGAGGGACGTAGGGGTTTTGGTATGTAAAGATGGGCACCCATCCACGGACCAACCGCGGCAAGCATAGCTTAACCTGATCGATCGATCCGTGCGGCTGTTATTACTTAGCCACGGGCCCTCCTCTGTTTGATAATATGAACCTTACCTGAATTTCAATCCAAGTATCAGTTTTTTTTTATTGCTTTACAATTTTTATTTTTTTGTATTTACATACTTATTATAATTGTATAAGCTAACAAACTTAAAATAATATTAATAATCTGTACCTACATGTACAATGGAGTATTCCCGTTTGAGCACCTATTTTTCAAATCGTATATATTTTTTCTTCCATTGATAGGGTCTCTCCTAGGTGCTCTAAAATAGGTGCTCAAACGGGAATACTCCATTGTACATGTAGGTACAGATTATTAATATTATTTTAAGTTACACACATTTACACATTATACATTACATTATTTTTTTTCTACATTTATGTTCGCATAACTCATCAAAATGTAGGGACCAACTGATTTTTTTTTCGCGATTTCAGGTTTGGTCCCATAGTAAAAGTTGTTCACAATAATATTTTGAGTACAATCTCCCATTTCGATTTGTCGCATGTGTTCAATTTCACCCTGTATATAAGCTGTGTCTTTAATTTCTGTAATTGGTTTTAAACCGTTTTGACCTAAAAAAAGAATCACTCCGACCACAAAACAGTTGTGCTCCGACGACACGGCGTGTTTCGTATCTAATTTTTCAAGGAAATAATAATTTCCACGAGGAAATTGGTTCTCAGATCAGTCGTGATTCTTGGAAAAATATCCTGTCATCGCACGACTGTAGATACCTACATAAAAGTAAATGTAAATATAATTGTACTGATTTTTATGGAAGAATACTGATTCACTAAGTCATAAAATATGTTGCGTTAGTAACATGATACCACAAAACAATCGCGCTGACGTCTATGAAGCAAGGGATTTCTCTGTGTATGTCCGGCTGTTATTATGTGACATTTAAAACAAATGACAAACTTTTGGTATAAAATGCAGCAGTGGCGCCGATTCCCTTGTTCACAAACTAAACTAAGTTTAATTTCAGTGCATCTTTTTCTTTCTATTTCATTAAGAAAAGGACAGAATATAAATATTAGTTTTGACTTGTCAAATTAGTCAGTGCCTGACGTAAATTGACGTATTTTTAATAGCCAATTTTTTAATCACGTCTGAAATGTCTATGGAGTATCTAAATTTGACAAGACTAAACTAATATTTATCTCCTGTCCTTTTCCTAATGAAATAGAAAGAAAAAGATGCACTTAACTTAAAGGAGATGGCTAAAAAAAAACCCAGAATCGCCAGAAACTTCATATATGCCATTTTTATAGGCATAATATGTACAACAAAAATATATAATAATATACTGCAAAAACGACGTGGTATACTAGATATACAGGGTGAATTTTTCAAGTGGGCGTGGATGGCCAAAACCGAAACTATGAGGACTAGCGAAAAGTACTCAAAGGAGTCGCGGGCTCGATTTTGATGAAAACTAAAACTGCATGATTGGATTTTTAAAAAATCAATATTTCTAGCCAGGAATCGAACCTGTTGATTTTGAAAAAAAAAAACACTGTATTATTACACCATTTGATAGTGTCGCTAATAAGGATCGAATTCTGGGAAGTAATGACATACGTCAAACTAAAACAAAGAGCTCTTTTATAACAAAAAAAAAAAAAATCACCCTGTATAAAGATTATTAATAATTAATAAAACGTATTAAAAGATGAAGGGTATATTTTTTATATTATTTTAATATATTATCTTAATTATACTAAAGAGATTGTGATAAAATAAAAGTCGAGTAATCAATGTAAGTATGAATAACATAAACACACAAAGTATAATAACTTTTATACTCTATGGTTTAGGAGGCTGATTTTTTGAAACCGTACTGGGTTTACTATAGTGAACCCATTTTTATACATTTCATTGCTGGCGATTCTGGGTTTTTTGTCTATGAACTTTTAGCCAAGTCCTTTAGTTTAGTTTGTGAACAAGAGAATCGGCGCCACTATCTAAGTACTGGAAGTATTTATGAACTCATATACTTAATTATGTTTTATGCCTAGACTCGCTCCAGATAAACCCAATCACCGAGTAGCATTAACAATGGCAGCATATACAGGGTTAAAATAAATAAGCTAGAAAAACTCCGAAGACGTGATGGGTATCGATATCTAAATAATACGATAAAACAAAAGAAAACATAGTTTCTCAACTCATACTTCGAGTAACAATTAACTACCAGCGGTCGTTGATCCCCAGGAAAAAACATCAAATATTTTTATTTTATCGTGTTTAAATAGATATCTATACCCTATATATTTATTTAACTAGCTGCACCCCGCGGTGTCACCCGCATAAGTTTCGATCCCGTGGGAATATCGGGATAAAAACTATCCTATGTCCTTTCCCGGGACTCAAAACTAACTCTATATCAAGTTTCAACTAAATCGGTTCAGTGGTTTAGGCGTGAAAAGGTAACATACAGACAGACAGAGAGCTAGACAGACAGAATTACTTTCGAATTTATAATATTAGTACCTATGGATTTGACCCTATCTAGTACATACACAATGCTTTAGTGTTGGGTAAAGATTATTTACAACCTTGTACTGCAATAGCTTTCTTGCTTCATAACTTCAAAAATCCTATAAGCGCCGTTCTGAAACCGAACCTGTAATTGCGTAACACACTAACATTAGCAATGGTTTTCATTCTGACAGTTAAACAACATGCATTGCCCTATTTACGTTGTAGAACAGACCAATTTTTCGAACATATGAAGCAATGGATTCAGATCGTGATTGATAGCCTGCTACACGATTAGGGTGCTGATACAACATTCAAGTTCATGTTCCCATCATCAAAACCCAAATCTCCTCCTAGATAATTTCGATCACCATCTATACGAGTATTTCCGCAAATCCGTTGTACCAGCTAAAGGAAATAACCGAGACGAGTTCGATATTTATCCAGTTACGTTGAAAATACGATTGAAGCTCGGATTTCTTAGCTGAGATTAAGGATTGTTGTAGTGAACGAATCTGGTTTCTAATAAGTCTGCTATTTGTTGCTGGATTAATGTTTCCATAAGAATGGATGAATATCTACCAGGGGTTTTAATCTGTTTGGATTGGAAAGTGATATAAGTGTAAGTTTTCTTCGTCTAAAGCATTATCTCGTCCTTTTTGGGAATCTGAGGCGTTATTATGACTAGCTCCATTTCAAAGTGCTTCTCTAATGTCCCTTCTTTCAAGGACGTTACCTAAATTATACCACCGTTATGTTACCAGCGCTGGGGCTCTGTCTTGCATAGGGTCGCAGCATTATGCCGAGTGATAGCCGTTTTGCGTGGATGTGACGCATGTTTCCCTTACCTTCTATTTTTTTTTGTGTCTATGTTCTTTTTTGCGTCATATTCACCGCAAATAAACGTATTTTCTTTCTTTCTTTCTTTCTATTGGCTTATATCGGGCCTTACTTATACCTACTTGTGTATATTCTTGTTGGAAACTCCCATAGCATTATCAACGTATAATGTTGCCACTCTTGAAACATAGGCCTCCTCACACTGAGAGGGATGGTTAGTGATCCACTAGACGGACCTGTGCAGGTTAGCGGATGTCACATATATCTTCGAATTTTTCGTTCTAGGAGATGCCGGTTTCCTCACGAAATATTCCTTCACCGTTTTGAGAGCAGTGATGTGATAAATTGCACAAAGTAAAGTGCCATCCCACAATAAAACTTAGATTTTTGCCTCTACTGCACGAGTAGGTATCTGTTTTGTGTTTCCCACTTCAAGATTAGGTATGTTCAGCGAAACAAGTTATAGCAAGACTAACGGCCATAAGGGCCGTGCTCAGTAATGAAATATCCAACATTATTTATTCCTTTACTCTCTAAGTGAGAATTGCAAACCAATCAAGCGTTAATGGTTGCGTGCATATCTGTGCAAATTGTTACAAGCCATGGAGAAGATATATTGCAGTAATAAATAGCAAATAAGAATTAGATATCCGTTACTTTACTGCGACTACACACGATATTATTATGATTATCTTGCTACGGCATGAACCGGTTTATTTCAATACCTAGTAAATATTTTAGGACCTGAAAGCTGAAATAACTAGGAAATGACACATATCTATCCCTCTGGTTGTCATGGATTCACATCAGCACGCGAAGCATGACCACATCTATCTTCACTCCACGAAGAATAAACATAATATATCATTTTCTATACCAAGTGACATTTCTTTTCTTTATTTTTGACGTTGCGCCCTAGAAATCTTTCTACAATTTGTCATTTTGTGTTACGTTTCTGTCGGGGTCATGGTATAGGTACGTGCGGAACGGCTTAAAATAAATCTTACTTAAATAGATTCAGAGTTCAACCTATTAGTAGATATTGGTGTACCGAAAGTAAGTATTCAAATTATTCCAAAATTAATAAACACAATTAATTTCGCTATAGATACTGAACAAGTTATCTTCTAATATGTATAAAAATCTCGTATCACAGTGTTTGTTATCGATCTCCTCCGAAATGGCTTGACCGATTTTTAGGAAATTTTTTGTGTATATTTGGTAGGTCTGAGAATAGGTTGTAGGCTATTTTTTTTTTTTGCATAACAACGTTTGTGAGGTCAGCTAGTAATAATTTATAATTATAATGTTCACGTGCAATATTTTAATTATAATCAGTTCAGTAGAACTGGGGAGAAGTTAATCCTCACCGCTCATATGGAGCCGAATCTAGTCATTTCTAAAAGCAGATTGCAGTACATCATTAACATAATTCTATCAAGAGTAAAGCCACAGGTAAAAGCTAGTTTACTTCAAGTTATTAATATTTCTCAGAAGCCTGTACTTGTAATTTTACTGGATAACTTATACGTATTACCGCCTTCTCTAAGTTTCCGTTTGAAACTAGTGGTATAAGGCTTTGTTTTACGCCTTTATACTTTTGGTGCCTTCAAAAGCGAAACTTTAGATTAAGACCTAGTCCACACATGATCCAGTTAATCAATCCTTATAAATTCACAATCGGGTCTGGAACTTAACTTTCCCCACTAATATTTAAAAAAATCTAAGTCTGTATGTTTGTTACTCAATCACGTTCTATCGGCTGAAAGAATTAAGAAAATATTTGTCAGACAGGTAGAATATATACTGGATTAAAATATAGGTAGTTTTAGTAGTATAAAACGGTTTCGTTACGTGAGTGACATGAAATGAGTATTCAGTGCGATTATAAAGGGATTATTAGGTCATACTTTTGTTAGACATCTAACAAAAGTATGACCTAATAATACCTTTCCTATTAATATAGCTATAGAAGAATAAAATTAATAAAAATTGAATATCAAACTCGTACACATTATCATAATATACATAGCAAAAACTAATCTAAAATCCGTTATAATGAAGGTTTTTATCGCTTAATTTTCACGGTTTTATTAAAACATAGGCCGCGGAACGTGACGTCTGAATTGAGTAACATAATATCATAACATAACGCCTTTAATCCCCGAAGGGTTAGGCAGGTTTTTCGCCAATTATTTTTTAGTCCCACGTAATAGGGGGCGAACCTATGCCAGCAACCGGGCACAAATCCAGACTCCGGGCTGCTACCGAGAAATTCCAGATCGTAAACCCAATAACACTTTGCCCGATCTGGTAACCGAATCCAGGACCTCGTGCTCAGCAGTACCGCTTGCAACTACTAGACCAACGAGGTTGGTCTAAATTGAGTAATATTCTAGAAATACGCAAACTTAATTATGATAACAGTATCACCGAATGCAATTAGTAGATATTCATGTATCATTTCTATTTTAGGTAATGATTGAAAACTTACGCAACAACAGCCGATAATGTCAGTTACTAACCTTTACTAATACGTTGTGAACTGTACAGAGCCATTGTTTTAGCGTATTGGTAATTCAGCTAGACTCAAATGTAGCCTAGACCTAAATTATAAATTGACGATCGTAGTCGAAATAGAAGCGCGATTGAAATCAGGTCGTTTTTTATTTAACCAATTTAACCATTCGTTTCAATTAACTCACACTATAGTATAGTTTTCTTTTTCTCGTAAATAATGAACATTCATTTTGCACTTGGGCACAGCTGCAAAGGCGTGGCGACTTCGGGACAGCTAACTACCAACTGAAGATAAAATCGCCACGATTACAGAGCCCGGAGATCTACTCACTAAGCACGAAGCCGAAGTTACGAGCGATTCCTACTTCGTATCACCTACGCACATTAGATTAATTTGGGGCCCGACCAAAGAATGAAGGACACAACGATTGGACAGCTGTCCCTACTCACGATGTATTTTCACCGTCCGAAATGGTTAATAAATCGGTCGTAGGGTTCCGTCCGAAGTTTCCAACTTGTTTCGGATGGGCCCGTGTCTGCCCGCGCTAGTGCTTCGTTTTCGCTTAGCGTTCTGTCTGACTTTTTTTCTTTTTGCTTGGCACCATAGGGTACTAGCGTGATGTTATATAGCCTATACTTAACCAATAGCCTTCCACAAGAATTGGGCTATCAAATGCAAAAAGATACTAACAAGCTTGACAAGAGATACCTACTTGTCTAAAAACTCATCGCAGGAAATCGAAGATACAAGCTTTATGCTTTCGCCTTGTCAACCGCTACCCGCTACCCGCAACTGATAAGCCGAAATTCTAAACTTATACATTTAGAATAGCTGAAATCGTTCAACACTCACGTCTTCACTTAAATAACACTTAGGTAGTTTCATAAATAACTCCATTTTCATTGACTTAACTAATTCAAATAACACAACCCTTTCGTACAAAGCGCATGATTTCTCCATAGCGAAAGATGTGACGCTGCCAACTAATATTTCTCAGTGATGTAAACTAGATTTATAAAAAACTAAAAAAAAAAAGAAAAAAAAATACGTGTGGCACTCGGGGACTGCCGCGGTAAAGCTATTGCATAGCATTTTTTATCAACTTATGCGAGCTTTGTACAGTCTACACGCATACCTCTAGTCGCACGCACACAAACACCGTGCCGAAGTCTGCCGAACTGAAACGACGTTAGACGATGCACGGCTTTCAACGCCGCACCGCTGTGCCGGTCGGAGTGGGGGGTGTTAGGTTTATTTTCGTTACGGAATTTCTTGATTCGGTCGCCGTTCTCAAAACCCGCGTTAAAAGCTATGCAATAGCTTAAAAATACGTTTATTTGCGGCAAACATGACATAGAGAAAAAACCATGATATCCGTGGAAAAACACAAAACAGAACAAGTTGGCGCTCAGCATAATGCAACAACACAACAACAATTATTTCAATAACAATTTACTTTCTTTAGTAATTCTATTTTCATTGACTTAACTTATTCAAATAACATAGCCCCTTCGTATAAAGCTCAGGATTTCCTCCATAGTGAGAGATGTGACGCTGCCAACTAATATTTCTCAGCGATTTAAACTATACAAGTTTTGCCACTTCCACGTAGCTGTGCTCCAAATTGCTGTTGTACATGTGCAATGGAAACTTTAACTGCACGTTCACGATCTAAACTCGTTAATCCTAATTAAGGCTGCGACATTGGAAGTCCAAAATCAGGGTAATAGCTGCAAATTATTGTGCTTCGGGAATTAGGAACTGGTGGATTAAGAGGCAATGTCTTATTTGGAGTGCATTGAGGCATTAATGACTTGGAGGATAGAAAGTTTAGGAAATGGTTTTTGGGACTTGGTGTCTAGTTTCTGGGAGTAAATAAAAACTGAATAGCTATTTAATTAATAAAAAACCGGTCAAGAGCGAGTCGGACGCGCGCACCGAGGGTTCCGTAAAAATTTGTAGGTATGTAACTACTTGTGTTTCTTGCCAAATTTCATGATTTTTTTACGTTAACTTAGAAGTTTGATTTTTTCACAGCTTCAAGGGACTGTAGACCTGAGTATATAGTTTTATTTTCAACTCGATACCTCCACGCGTTCCCGAGATAAAGGGTCTTGACAGACAGATGGACAACAAATTCATCCAATAAGGGTTCCGTTTTTCCTTTTGAGGTAAGGAACCCCAAAAATAACAAACTAATAGGTGTAAAACAACCGTCGAAAATATTCTCCGGATCGCTGTCGACTGGTAATGTAGGTACCGAAGAGAATGACGGCATTACCATCTTGTAAGGCAATGCTTTTTACTTTCATCACCATTGCTCTCATAACGGTGAAGAAAAACATCGTGAGGAAACCGGCATGTCCTAGAACCAAAAAATCGAAGACATGTGACATCTGCCAACCCACACTGGGCCCGCGTGGTGGATTTGGCCCACTTCCTCTCACTGAGAGAAGGCTTGTGTCCCAGCAGTGGGAACGTTATAGGCTGATTATGCTGCTATGGCAATGCTTAGCCTCAGACCAAGGTAAAAGCCCTTGAAAAGTTTCTGGGACAGATCTTCTTCCGTTCTTGTGCAATTTAACTGATGTTTCGGTATACCAGGAAAAATATAAATCCTCAAAAACAGACAAAAAAAAATGTATGCCAAAATTATTACAAAATTATTAAAAACAAGCGACAACTGAACACTTATTTCTTAAAAATAATAGTACGAATGGGGCGTTAACATAAACACTGCTCAAAAAAGCTGAAGCTGCAGATGACAACTTTTGTCATTTACAAGGATTGCGTTCATAAATAGCATCGTCATACTTAATCTACACGATTGAAAAATGCGGTTGAATCCCAGGACGCTTCACCACAACAACTCGAAAATAAATCATGTAACTACCAACCTGCTCTAAAATAGAACGAAACGTAAATAGTCCCATTAAAAGGCATTGTTTCACAAGCTTCGCCTCAATGGGTCGCTGGAGATAGGAAAACTCGGCTTTACAGAGGATTGCACGTCACCGATCGCTTCTTATTTATTGTTCCATTAAAAAATAGTTTAAAAGCCTTATTTTCCGTCGCTTCATCGGGTTCCTTCGTCTAGTCGAGCTACTAAATCTCATTTGCTCGGTCTCACCGCCGAGCCGCCGGTGTGATAAATTTCCTGTAATTTATCTGTAACATAATTCCGTATAAAATGTTTTACAAGTATACTTTTAATATACGAGAGTACTTTTCGTTTTAAGGTTTACTAGCGGATAAAGAAGGTAAAAGAAGTTGTTTATTGAGTTAATAAAACTGTTGACTTTCATTCATAATTCCACTTATAAGTCGTTTCTTCGATATTGAAAAGTAATAGGTACATAAAAATATTAACATGTTCCTCCATGAATATTTCCACAAGATTGCAAAGAAAAAGCAGCAGCGGCGGCTTTTCAAATTAAAAAATCAGGTGGTGTTGTGACGGGCTCGCTAACGACCCTCCTGCAAGCGAGAGCACTTGCGGGAATAACCGGGAATTACCGCCTTTAGCTCTAAACAACGCACGCCCCCGTGTTAGAGCGAATCAACTAGCTTGTTTTCATAATAATGCAATATATATGTATGCTTTCATTCATTTCCATTCATTCAGCGTATATTATGTCGTGGTAAAAAGTTTGCTGTTGTTTCTTTCATGCTTCCCACTTTGACACAGCCTTTCCAAATTATTCACTGTTTATTATGTGCCTATTAATAAAGTTGCAGTCAAAACTATTATCCCGTTCAATGAATGTTAATTGCAATTTACATATTTAAGGTCAACGGTTTCGACATTCACGCTGGAAATTGTTTTACCCAATCCCAATTGTTAATATCCGACATAGGTACGTTTATTTTCATTAGGAACGCTCTCGCTGTTCACATCGCAGGGGAAAACACGAATTACGACTTCATCGATTCCCCACAAATTGTAATTATATCCTAACTTCGAGTATATTAACCGTGCAACGATTAACGTTCATTGATACCGCACCTAATTCACGTGGAATGTGAATATACTACGAAAATAACTGCCCTATATTAAGCGAAGAACCATTAAGAAAATGGGGGAAATGGAGTCGTCAAAATTTATCGATGTCGTTACAAGCCAACACGCTACCACAGGAACTAATAAAGATCCCGTCACCTCGAATGTAACTAATTAACTGTTAAGAGGAAACAATCACTAAGAAGAACTAACGAAGTTGCTTGATGGAACAAGACAAATTAAAGTTGCAGAGGTCAAACCAACCGACGACGGGCCATTATAAACAGTGACGCCGCGGAGCGGAAGAACTTAGTCTGAACTTCGTAACTTGCTGCGTTATTACATGTTAACTGCAGACTACGTTTATATACAAAACTGCCTTAAGTAACACACGAAGTATACAAACATAGAAGCTGAAACCCTCAAACGAATTTATAGCAGCAAATTCCAATTCTTTTATATTTCTCGATGCTCCAGCGAAAAGAGATTCATTGTCAGCAAAAGTATTATGGACAAAAGTAGCGTAAACTTCCTCTGAATTGACTTAATCGGATTAACTACTCCGACTAGATTATGCGACACTGAAGTTTTCATCGGCTCTGCAGTAGTTAGTGATTTTCCTGTTACATCACTAACTTCACAAAGACAATTGCAATAAAACTTGGAAAGAAGAACTGACTATGTTCGAACTGTACCCAGCCTTTGTGACGTAATCTGATGTTCAAGAAACCGAATACCCAGACATAAATAAGGTCTACTTAGGACAAAGTTGAAGTAAGGTTATAACGTTTGTTGTCCTCCGCTCTTAGTCACGTCGTTAGTTTTATTCGGGTTTTATGTTATGCTGACCCTGATCTTGACATAAATGAAGTGGGCAACGTTCTACCTACTGATACACAAAATAGTGTCATAAAATCTGGAATCTTTAGTTCTGTTTGGACGAAAAAGGCATCAAAATGTATTTATGCAACGTGTTTTTATATTTATGCATGCATACGAACTCTAATTGCGTGCATGCTTGCCGGAGCATGTTGTATCAATTTATCAATTGTGGTCCCGTAATTAGTGGGTACTGCGCAGGTAACTAATATATTAGTGCAATTAAACGTATCCTCGTCATCGGGCAGGTCATAACGAACGTAATTGTGGCGAATTAAGCTCATCAGTTTGTTACCCAGCTAAACGTTCTCCACAATTGACTGAGTGGAATATTAAATGACACCCACACGAAATACTAATCAAACATCTAGCGAGACGCGTGTAAGTAGACGCAATAGAATTTATCCAATTTATATGGCAGCCGTCTGGAGTGATTGTCGCATTGTCTTATAAATATAATACAACAAAAAACACTATTCATCAATAATCCTTTAAATTCCAAAATACAATTTTATTTACGAACCGTAAATGAACGATACAAACTAAAAGCTCCAAGTGAAAAAAAAAATGAAATACCTTTTTGTTTTCCTATTCACTTAAAATCCATCCTTCAAAATATAGTCAGCAAAAATATAAGGAAAAACAAATCGAGTTCCCACTGACAAAAATATTCATCTTTAATATTTTTCTGCAAGACAAACGAATGCTCCCCAGCCAGCTCCTAAATACAATATTCTTGTCAGATATGAAACAAAAATAATTTGTATTTCCTTGGGAATTACAACCAAATGGATTTATTGTAACATAAAAAACAAAAGATCGGCGTCGTAGAAGGAAATTCGCCAATATCTCAGAAAATAAGCCAAGCGTGCAATTTCCTTTTGGAAACAATCACTCAAATTAGGTCAAGTATGTAGGTGAACATTTTACACCCGCTGTGTTTGATGCCAAGAATATAATTATTACGATGTAACCTAATTTTGCCATTTGGCATGACGAGGGACGAAATACACGGTTCTTGAGTCGAAACGGCGTCCTAATTTGGCTGAGATCACACAGATCCGATTGTATGAAATATACTTCAATGCTAAAGAGCATTGACGAGAAAGATGGGATACAGTTTAAATTACGAATGCCTCTATTTGGAAAAGTTGTGTAACGGAACAACCAATCAAGAACGGCGTCGTCGTTTGTTCAGAGACCCAAACAGCGAGCGGTGCCAAAACGGCAAAACCTCCTTTATACGTAGGCATAATTACAGTTAACCTAAAGTCGATATCTTCCAGAAGCTTCAGACAATCGAGAGCCCAACAAAATGCTTGCGGCTACCCCGAACTCATGAGAGGTATAAAGCCACTCAGTGCTTCTAATATCTCGAACCGGGGGAACCGGGGTGGCTGAGCACATAGTCGTTTCGAGCGAACTATGTTTACCACAGTTTTAGTAGGGACATGGAATATAAATGGACGATCCCATAGAATTGGATGATTCTGCGAATTGAAAAATTTTGAGTGCTGTTGGAAAGATATTATAAACGACTAGCTGCGCCCCGCGGTTTCACCCGCCTAAGTTTCGATCCCGTGGAAATATCGGGATTAAAACTATCCTATTTCCTTTCCCGGGACTCAAACTAACTCTATACCAAATTTCATCTAAATCGGTTCAGCGGTTTAGGCGTGAAAAGGTAACATACAGACAGACAGAGTTACTTTCGAATTCGTAATATTAGTAAATATGGATTTTTTGAATGGGTGTGGTTGTGTTTGCTTTGCTAGTACAATGAACACACACAACATAATTTATGAAAAGTAAATGTACAAACATAACTCATTCGGAATAGACAATTAATCTAGTCATTAATATCGTCATTATTTACTCTAATCAGACAGGATTAAATACCAATATGAAAATTATTCTGTGAAAACTTATCACGTAGACAAATATTAGCTATCTATTTTGAAACATAACAAACTGCAGTAGGTACGGTTCGAGTCTAAAATCATATTGGTGAGATCTTATTGTTGAGCCAGTCGATATCAACCGTGGCGTGTTGCCAACATCGGTGGCTACATCTCATTGGAGCTGAACTGTTACCCTTTAAGCGACGCTGAAAAGAGTCGAGCCTCTTGTCAGCCGTCTTCACAAACAGATGTTACTCAGCGGATTTTGCGCGAAACAAAAATGTCTCGTTTCTTTGTAAATCGGTGGCCATTCTACATATCCGTGAAGAGTTGAGGCAGGCTTGAGTGCTCTCTGGATCGCCCGCGTAGGATTTAACGATGTCAGACTTATCGATAAGCTCTATACGAGGACTTCGAACAGAGGTTTAACTATAGATATACCTGCGAGAAGTTGCAAGTCCTTTTAGTTTAGCGAACTTTACAGACAACATTGGCGGCTTATGTTACCTACCGATTAGTACAGAGGGGAAATTTCCCTCATTTTAAGAACGTTCACAGTCTAATCTCAGTCTCAATCTGTCAAAAATACGTCTAATTTCCCTACATTTTTGACAAGTTTTTGACATTGATTGTCGCTGACATTAGATTGCGATAGATTTTGAACGTTTTTATTAATATGGGAATAGAGGCGCCTTCTGATATCTGTAGGTACTTAGATATGAGAAGCAAAGAAGATAATTTTCGATATTCACAATTATTATTTAGTAGGTAATATATTAATATGATTGTTTTTAATAAGAAAGAACCTATTTTCAATTAACTGACATTCAGTAACTGATCTCTAATTTTGTGTTCATTGTGTCCTTTGTGTTCAATTTACAATTTGATGAACAGTATAATGAATTTTAGTGAAATTACACATTTAGATTGCAAACATAGTTGCGGTTTACGAATCGATATCACATTTAAATTTATATAATATGGTACGGACCATGACATGGACCAATTCAGATGAGCGCAAAAAATTACCGAAATTTCGTCTTGTTTGATGGATAAGATAGATAATGTTTTTTTGCCAAAAAAAGTGCTTTAAATTTACTTATAGTCTACATTATTAGCTAGGTTTACATCAAAAAGGCAAAGACGCAACGAAAGGATTTTGCTTATGAAATTACTCCACACTAGATGAAGCCTGTCTCGTGGAGTCCATGGGTGGTATTACCATAAAGGGTGTTACGGAAAGGGTATATCAATACAAACGGGTTGAGGAGTGTATCTGGTCTAGAATCTCTTTACAAAATTTCAGCTCAAAAGCATTAACTTTGAAAATGCTTAATTTTTTTTTATTTCGACATCACGGCGCTACACTGGCGCGCGGCGGCGTGATGTGCGTGTACTAGGCGCACAGACACACTACAGATAGTGGATAATGACCCTCGTAGTGCGGTGACACGTTTGTTATGATTTCAATGTAATAAACTGTCGAAATAAAAAAATATTAAGCATTTTCAATGTTACTGCTTTTGAGCTGAAATTTTGTACAGAGATTCTAGACCAGATACACTCTTCAACCCGTTTGTATTGATATACCCTTTCCGTAACACCCTGTATAATGAAGTGCGCATTACATTAATACTGATGGATTGTTACAGTCGAGAAGAACATGAAGAAGTGTTATTATTTTGAAGTAATAAACACATTGTCTAGAATCAAAACAATAAAATAAAATAAAAATTGAGAAAATTCAAATTCGTGAAATTCAACGGAATTTTAATTTTTTCCTTCATTGTTTTAAGTTCACTGTTTCATTTAATTTCTTGTACACTCTGTCATTAACCGACAAAAAAACGGAGGAGGTTGTTATCAATTCGACGCGTAGGTATATTTTTTTTTTTGATGTTCAAGTCAGAGTGAAGTCTGCTACTTGAATAGTCTGAAGTGACATAGTGAAACATTGCCCAGTTTTGACAACATGCCCAAATGAATCATACACTTTTGTTTGTTTGAGGCGATATTTTCGGAAACCACTTTACTAGCAGGGAAGAACTTTTGATCTTACGAACCTGACTGATGTGTTTTGTTTTACACTTTGTTTAAATTTCCTTTATGTAGATACTTACAGAAAAGGACTGCTCCATGTTTCGGAGTATTCCCGTTTGAGCACCTACTTTCAGAGCATTTTTTTAAAGCACCAAACGTATTCCCATCAGTGCACCAATCAATATTTTACCGTGGTGCTTAAAGGCGAAAAATAAAAAATATTCAACTTGTTCCCTTTTGAGGTTCACTTTTGTTTCAGCATAATCAGCCTACCTATACTGATCCCACTGCTGGGACTCAGGCCTCCTCGCTGTGAGAAAGAATGGGCCATTATCCAACTCGCGGGCTCAGTGCGGATTAGTGGATGGCACATGTCTTCAAATTTTCGATTTTAGGACATGCCGGTTTCCTCAAGATGTTTTCCTTCACCGTTTTGAGAGTAGCACTTTTGTTTACTTCTACTACTTGTGAAATAAATGACAAACAAAACAAAACTGCTTCGAACCGTTATTCATTTGTTGTACAAATTAAATGAACTTGTAAACGATACTTTAACTTGTCAGATTGTTTAAAATTCGATCTTAATTTAATGGTCGTCATTTAGGATTGCAGCCTGGCAACACTGGCCGTTAAGTGTGTACACAGTGGGCCACAAGGCCACGCGGAACTGGTCGATTTGCAAGTGACATTAAACAGCCGATCGCCTTCAGATCACTTACACTCACCGGCATACCACGCCAACAGGAAGATTAATGTCAACTTGCTTTGATGCCCTTTGCAAACTTGTACGTACCTGGAACAAAAAAAGATTGTTGTTATTTAAATGTTATATAGACTAACAATAAAGCTGAACAGTTTGTTTTTTTTTTTGTTTGTTAAACCGGTTGAATGCCGTAATTACAGACACAATTAAAAAGCCATTGTGTCTCGCGTGGATCCACGTTTAAGCATACGAAGGGCTAAACGCGCTAATCTCTGGATCTACCAGTCGCATTTGAAAAAATATTTTTACCTTTGTTAGCCCGTGCTTGAGGAAGGCTATAGGCTATTTATCATCACGCTAGGACCCTTAGGAGACGAGCAAAAACAAAAAAAGAACGCTGTACGAAAACGCAGTAGTAGCGCAGGCAGGTGATGCGGTGCGACGGGGTGGGTCCGGGAACAACAAATTTTACGCGGACGTAGTCGCGGACAGAAGCTAGTTAAAGATAAAGCTTGTTGTAGATATTTTTTTTTTTTATTGACGACTAGCAGCGCGAGCGCCCGCGGTTTGACCCGCATAATTTTCGATCCCGAGAGAATATCGGGATAAAAAGTATCCTATGTGTTTTTCATATGTTTAAGCTATATTACTGTAAAGTTTTATCAAAATCCGTTCAGTAGTTTTTGCGTGGAGGAGCAACAAACATCATCCATCCTCACAAACTTTCGCCTTTATAATATGTATTAGTGTAAATAATAATAATATTAGTGTGATTTTTTGCCTGCTAGCCTTGCGTGAAAAGCTGACTTATTTAACTTGTATCAGCCTATAATTTTCCCTCCCCTCTGTGAGAGGGAGTGGACCGTAATCCAGCTCGCGGGGCTAGTGCGTGTTGCTAGATGTCACATGTCTTCGAATTTTTGCTTCTAGGACTTCTCACGATTTTTTCATTCACCGTTTTGAGAGTAGTCGTGATTAAATAATTTACACAAAATAAAGCATTAAACTCGTAAGTCGCGGCCGTTACCACTGGGCCACCACTGCACTATATTAACTTGTACTTAACATATATATTTTTTCAAAGCACCTTCTCAACATTTGCACGGTAAAAAATGTAACAGCAACCGGTTGTATTTATTCCTCGATAAACTTGACCCATGATGCCTCTAAGTTGCGATTAAAATACCAGACACATTAAAAAACTAGGTCAGACCCATTAAAGTCTAAAGCCAACAATTTAACATAAAATACCTGCGAAGTTATAAACAAGAACTGGAACTCTATTGTTTAAATGTTAGCAGGATGACCCAACGTCTGGTTTTTTTTTTCATTACGTCCCTAATCGCCTCTCATGCATGAGGTTGTGGGTTCAGCGGGGATTGCGTAACACATTATCAGTAGCAATGGGTTTCATTTTGACAGTTCAACAACATTCATTGCGTTATTTACGTTGTTGGGCAGATACATTTTTCGAACATATGAAGCAATGGATTAGCAATATCCTTCAAAATGATTCAGATTGATAGTGTGTTACGTAACTAGGGTGCTGATCGAAGCAAGGACCATTGTTACTTTTTTAATTCATATATAGTTTCTAAGTTTATCTTGGACATCATAGACATCGGTGAAGGAAAACATCGAGAGAAACCAGGAGTTGTAGTTGATATATGCCTGAGATCGCCAACCCGTCTTGCGCAAGCGTGGTGATCAAGCTACCTTCTCATCTGCCTAGCCTTTTCCCAACTTTGTTGGGGTCGGCTTCCAGTCTAACCGGATGCAGCTGAATACCAGTATTTCACATGGAGCGACTGCCTATCTGACCTCCACAACCCAGTTACTGGGTAATAAGACACCTCTTGGTAAAACTGATTGTCAGACTTTCGGGCTTCTGACTACCCGTAGCGACTGTCAAAGATCCACGAATGAAGCTGGGACCAACAGCTTAACGTGCTTTCTGAGGCACGGAGGGGTCTCGGTATGTAAAGATGGTCACCCATCCACAGACCAACCGCGGCAAGTGTAGCTTAACCTGATCGATCCACTTGTGCGGCTGTTTTTACTTGGCCACAAGCCCCTCACAACATGACACTGACCTGCAAATTGCAAAAAACGTAAGAAAATTTGAATTTCGCGGGCTACCCTGGCGCTTCCCCATTAACTATCAAAACTTTCCTCAAAGATAAATTGTAACTTCGTTAAACTTCAACTGAAAACGTACTCTCTAGAGTCAGTTAAATCTTTTTGTCCGGTAAAACGTATTTACAACTCTATTTAGAAGTCAACTTTAATGAACTTTAGAAACTTTAAAGTCCAAAGCATTTTACTTCGATACAATGACAAAAACGTCGATAGGAATTTGCATTGAAACTTGACCAATGTAAAGATACTTTTCCAAGTTTATCGATATTTATTATGATTTTCTTGAATGAAATATTGTTATGATAACATTTTAGACAACTCTAGTTAATATAAGAATTTATTTCACATTTCCTCTAGTTTTACTCACTTTATAATTCTCCTACCCTCATGCCAATTTATTTTGCTTTGGCGCAGTATATTCTCTTGTTCCATATCGATCTCTATTAGACGTACCCCGACCCTCTTTCTAGCCATATTAACTTTCACACAATCTACCCATCGTTAATTTGGTTACTCCACTCTTCCCTAGCTCTTACAGCCATTCCCATTATAGCCAAAACTTTAGTCATGAAATTATCCTGATTTGTTACTATCGCACACACCCACAGATATAGATACACCTAGATAACGCATGAGCAGCTGCTTCGCGTGCCCAGCTTACGTGCAAAAATCGTAAGCCGCCATTTTCACGCTCAGTCCTGAGTAGGTTCTGCTGGCTGGGTGAGCGTGAGCGCTGGCGCTAGGCCTGGGGCGAAACGGGTGCCGCAAGCGGCGGCGTCTTCGAATTGATTTGATTTTCCCATCACTAAATAATGCTTGTGACGTCATAGTAGGTAGTCAAAAAATGGCACGCTTGGTTTTCATACAGATCGTGACACTTGCGTTATCTAGGTATATCTATATCTGTGCACACTTTGTATATCCAAATTTTACTACACCAGTACAGCTACTAGCTCAAAAAACTATTCCAATAAATTCGCCTCATAAATTTTTAGTTGCCAAAAAACAGCAGAGAACAACAAACAATGCATACAACTCAAATACCAACAATTCACACGGGAACACGACTAGAACGATCAATCAATGAACCGATGAAAGGTAAAACTCCAAACTTCTACTTTACCGCGGCAGCAGAAACTTTTAAATTGAACTTGTTGTTTTAAAAAGAACCAATACAGTGTTTCCTGATGATACGCGAGACCTTCAATCGGTGCGAAGTTTGCTAATCATTACCTAACTACGGGGCAGGAAGGTTTTGGGATGCGACTTTTAAAATGAAAACGATGAGACATTAAGAAGAATAAATTTACCTCATTAACATATCTTTTAATGATTGATTCTTATGTAAAACACTACTGTTTGGATTTTTTCAGCGTCCCATAGTAAAAGTTGTTCATAATGATGATTACAATGACCCTTTAAAAGGATGCCCATGAATTCAATTTCACCCTGAATATAAGGTGTTTCAAAATTAACCCAACAAACTATAAGATGTGCTTTAGACCATCGAACTGAACAACTTTCACTATGGGACCAACTCTGGAATCACGAAAAAAAAATCTGCTGTTTCATACATTTTGGTCAAGTAGGTATTGAACTTTTGTATTAAACAGCTGATATTATTTTCGTGATTTCAGAGTTGGTAGGGGTGTGCAACACTGCGCAGTTTTAGGCTTTTACTTTAGGCAGTTTGTTCCAATACGATAGAAAAATCCGAAAGTAACGGTACATCGCATAGGCTAGATTCAACAACGTGGTTTATTTTTAACACACAGGTACCGATCGCAATTAAAACCCACAAGAGTGTCAAGCGATGATGTCATGCAATTCAATGGCACTGTTGCAACGCATGATACGCAGAACAAAAAACAAGTGACACACGATTACTGAGAAACTTTCTAAATAAAGAATCAATTGCTAATTTTAACATGCAGTGATGCAGTACGCAGTAATGGCCTAGATAAATACTTTGTAGCCGTTATAAAGTAGCAAGAGATAAACTGGCAAGACATATGTCGTTAACAATCAACCAGTCTTATCCCGACCATATTGGGTTCGACTTCCAGTTTTTCCGGATGCAGCTGAACACCAGTATCTTACATGGAGCGACTGCCTATCTGCAACCACAACTCAGCTACTGGATAACACAGTCATTCCCTTAGTAACACTGGTTGTCAGACTTTTTGGTCTTCTGACTACCCGTAACGACTGTCGTTAACATTGACGATTATTCTATGGCAGATCTGACAAAATCACGACATCTATTATATGATCATCATCATCAGCCACTGCTGGACATAGGCCTCTGCAGTTACATGCCATTCAACTCGATTTTCGGCAACTGTCAGTCAGCTGATACCCTGCGAAGATCGTCGCTCCATCTAGCCTTTTTTTTTTTCTCGCGGTGGAAATCCTCATGGACTTCCTCTATCGTGGGGGTGATAGAGGGGCATGCCGGCCTCTTACCGGCTAAAACCACCGCGGTGTTCCACCTCTACCTATGGCCGGGGGTGCGGGATTCGCATAAGCATTCACCGCTCCCCCGACAGGCCTCGACCGAGGGCGTCCTGACTTACGTTTGCTGAGTCACGGTTTTCAATCAAGACACGTCTGCCCAAAGGTCTACGGCTAGTATGGCCGGCCCATTGTCACTTCATCTTGCTTATTCTGTGAGCTATATTGACAAGTTTTGCTCCCTGCCGGATCACCTCGTTCCGGATTCGATCCGTCAAAGAGATTCCAAGCATAGCCACAAGTGATGTCACAAATACTCTAACATAAAATACAGGAATATCAACTTCAGAATAAGAAGTAATATCATAGTTTCTGACACGTTCTTATTGTTTTAAACCTTTTGCCTTTTCTTCAAGTTTTTGCTTTCTGAATATCTCGAGGCGATACTTGCCACAAGGTCAGATTACTCGTTCGGTTTTGAGGATATTTGCCCATAGAATACAGAAGAAGTAGCCTATGTCTCCGCCCAGAGTTCAAAGTATCCCCATACCAAATTTTGTCAAAATCGGATCAGCCGTTTCGGAGATTAGCCGGAACAAACAGACAGACAAAAAATTTGAAAATTGATTTTTTGTTATAAGTACCGAATATACATTCATATGCATTTAGTAAAAAGCGGTTATTTTAATATTACAAACAGACACTCCAATTTTATTTATTTGTACAGATCAAGATATTTTTATTCTAATTTTGCTTTGCTATATCTATTAATATTTATTACTAACAATAAACCTGAAGAGTTTGTTTTTTTTTAAGTTTGTATGTTTGTTTGAACGCGCAAATCTCTGGAACTACAAGTCGTATTTGAAATTGTTTTTTTCATTTGACAGCCTAATTCTTGAAAAATGTTAAAGGCTATTTAATATCACGCTACGACTCTTAGGAGCCGAGGAAAAAGAAAAAAAGTCAGAAAACGAAGTAATATTGCGGAAAAAGAAATAGGGTGGAACGCGGTAGGTCGGGGTTTGAAATTTTGCGGACGAAGTCGCGGGCAGAATCTAGTTTATGATAAAGGTGAACTTACGAAAAAAAAACGTATTTCCCGGATTTTTGTCAATGGCAAACGAGATTACGGTTTTGACTGACGAACGGTCTTTCAACCTTATATCCTATTTAACGTACCATGCTATCTGTTCAATATGTTAGACTCATATATTCACATAAATATCCTTTATCCATAAGTATCAATTTTGCTTGATTCGGAAGAACACCCAATTTACGTGGGAAGATAACTTAACCTAACCTAGATAACCTTTTTTATCTATTTTTATAAACATCGAAGCAACTCCTTCGACTTCACATGATCGTATACACGAAAGAAAATAACAAATATCAATTTAGCTTGATTCGAATGAACGCCCAATTTACGAAAAAAGATATACCTAAGTACCTACCTTATGTTTTTATTTATGTTTATAAATGTTGCAGTCAAAACTCATAAACAGTCAAAAGTACTTTTAACTAACAAAATCAGTCAAAGTACTTTTGACTGGAAGCACTCGACAATAGTACTATTGACTGAAATAATAGTCAAAACTAGTTTTGCCCAACGGAGCTAGTTAAAAGTAGTTTTGACTGACTAATTTCGTTAAAAGTAGTTTTGACTGGTTCTATCAGTCAAAACTCTTAAAAAGTTAAGGTGGTCGACATAAATTACGAAGAAACGCACTTATAAAGTTTTTAAAACAAAATATAATTAGAGAATCAATAGATATTAGTTAAAAATGAATGAGCACGAAAAGAAAGAACGTTTTAGGAAGAATTTTAGCGATAGAAGATATGAAAGATAGTAATTTCAATGTTATGACAAAAGATCAGTTTGAAAAATTTGCAATGGAAGTGGAAGACGCAAAATTTGCAGAAAAGAAAACGCCGTTACACTACAATAGATTAAAACAATTTACAACATGAAATCTTTTATTACATCCTACTAACTGGTTATAGTTATTTTGACTGATGTTCTATTGGTTAAAACTAGTTTTGACTAAGAGCTTTAGCCAAAATCACTTTTAACCAAATATTGTCAGTTAAAATCACTATTGACTACCGATTTTCAGACAAAACTACTTTTGACCAACGTGTTCAGTCAAAATTACTTTTGCCTGATTTTTTCAATTAAAAGTACTTTTGACTGGTTATGAGTTTTGACTGCAACATAAACATCGAATCAACGCCTTCCAGTTCACATGACAACACGATATAAATATGAAAGATCTCAAGATCATTCGTCACTTAACTATGAATTGTGAACACTCTCGTCATATATGAGTCTTTTCTAAAAATAGAAATCTAATTTAGATATTTATTAAACACTATATTGTACTCCACATAAAACAAGAAGGACAAACATATTTAAAACTAGTTGCGCCCTGCGGTTTTACCTGCATTAAGTCTCGATCTGGGGGACCCTTTCCCTAGTAAAACAAAACACTGCGTTTTAGACAAAACCGGTAGCAGGAAACCAGAAACTATATAGAAACACGTTGTAAATAAAAGCAGCTTTAATAAAACCCAGACAGTCGTAAGATGGATTTCTTTAAGCGAAGCTATCGAAAAACAAAAAAACTAAAGAAACCACATCTAGCTCTGCGCGATTTAAAAATACACTGCATCTAAAGCCTTCAAATAGGAACGCACGTACATTTTCTTTCCGACAATATTCAACATATGCGGTGAATATATCGAGAGAAAATCTCTTAAGTGCTATAGAGTGCTAGACGGTATTACTGGTTTTACTATGGCTGGATTAGGGATAACTTGCGCTACGAATATGACATGCATACTTCCATACTAATATTATAAATTCGAAAGTAATTCTGTTACCTTTTCTCACCACTGAACCGATTAAGATGAAATTTGGTATAGATATAGGTTGAGTCCCGGGAAAGGACATAGGATAGTTTTTATCCCGATATTCCCACGGAATCGAAACTTATGTTGTTGACAGGCCTGATGGTCTAGTGGTTAGTGACCCTGACTGCTATGCCGGAGGTCGTGGGTTTGATTCCCACCCAGGACAAATGTTTGTGTGATGAGCACGATCATTTGTTCTGTGTCTGGGTGTAATTTATCTATAATATGTATGCAGTGACGGATTAAGACTACTTGATGCCCTAAGCAATCCACGCCTGTGGGCCCCCCTATCCGTATGTCAACTAGAATCGGTCTTTAAACCTTTAAGTACCGCCTAAAAAAATTAGTTTTTTGTAAAATAAGATGATGAGATGTAACGTACCTACCGTTTATTTTCGTTGGATCCCACTTTTGAATCCCATTTTTTAGGTATTAACGATGGATCCCGTTTGCTATTTTCGTTGAATCCCATATTATAACAACATGTGTACATTTCAGAAGAAAAGTGATTTACCTTTATCATACACTAGCTTCTGCCCGCGACTTCGTTCGCGTGAAAGTCGTAAGACACCACAATATTGTAAAATAACAGCCGCATTTTATAAAACATCCCTGTACACTTGTACGTTTGTAGTTTTGGTCCCAGCAGCCAAAATATATAGAGAGTTAGGACTGGTGACGCGGTAGCAAGCGACATAATAATCAATCAATCAATCATCAATTTATCAGTTTAGTTTATAAACTAATTTATCAGTTTAGTTTATAAACTAAACTGATAAATTTTTGTTTAATAACGTGTTGTTTAACAAGCATTTCATTTTTTATTGATTTTATCTCATAAAACAACATTTGGAATAAAAACGTTTTACATATTGACTTATCATTACCTACGCAATTTCCTAAAAATGAAACTCATTCTTTCATCGACTTGCGCTAATAGAAAAAAAGAGATTATTTTTAGTGGGCTACCCGGAACCGAACTAGTTAGATTGGGTTAATTATTAAAAAAAAAAAAAACAATATTAGGTTAGGTTAAAACCGTGACCCCTACGCACGAGCCGAGCGAGCGAAGCGAGCGGTGCAACGGCAGCAGCGGCCGGCGAGTGCCTGAAACAACTAGTGAGTTGTTTGTGAGATAAATAGTATACGAAACGTTGGTTATATAAACTAAAAATTTGTCAACGGAGTTTTGGTGAAACATTAGTGAACCCCTCATTTTATTATAAACAATTTTGTTGTTGAAAGTACCCGCATTCAGATTTTTTTAAGCATTCGGGATCCAACGGAAATACTTTTCGGGATTCAACGACAATAAAACGTAATTATCATACATTTTTTAAATTCGGGATCCAACGGAAATACATAATAATGTTTTGCGGGATCCAACGCCAAAAATATTAAACTGGGATTCAAAAGCGGGATCCAAAGAAAATAAATTGCCCAGCGGGGGACCCGCGAGAAGGGGTGGTTTGTGATTGGCTGATCGCAATTCCGGTACATTCGAATTGCCGAATGCACTAGCGGGCAGCAAGTGGGCAAGCGGGAGCGGGGTTATGACTAGGTCGGACTCTATGTCAACTTAAAACGCGCGAATTTTCAAATTAGTCTTAGAAACTTTTTTTGGTGTGATTTTTGGTGACGGTGAGACGTGATGCCCTAAGGACGGATTTTTTTTGTGCTTCTTCTGGTGCCCCCCCAGACGTGATGCCCTAGGCAATTGCTTAATTTGATTAAGGGTTAATCCGTCACTGTATGTATGTATTTAGAAATATATAAGTATGTTTATCAGTTGTCTAGTACCCATAACACAAGCTCTGCTTAGCTTGGGACTAGATGGCGGTTGTGTGATAGTTGTGGAATATTATTATTATTATTATGCGGGTGAAACCGCGGGGCGCAGTTAGTCTAACATAATATTGGTAAAGACGAGACGATGAAATTTACACACTCATAACATCACGTGTGTATTCACCGAAATGTTAGAGAGAAATGTATACCCACAGTACATTTCGCCACATATATTAAGGTCCCACCATGTAATAGGGGGCGAGTCTATTGCCGTTAGCCGGGCACGAATCCAAACTCCGGGCTGCTACTGAGAAATTAATACAATAGATTTTTTTTTGTTTAGCCTGTACTGTCCCACTGCTGGGCAAAGGCCTCCCCCAAGTCATTCCAGGAAATCTTTTCCCGCGCCACCTCAAACCAGCCCTCGTGGTACGCGTCCAGGTCATCTCGCCAAGATGACAAAAGAATTAAAAAAAAAGTCGCTTATTTAAACTAGTCTGAGGCTACCGAGTCTCAGCCTAGTTTAAATAAGTGGCTTTTTTAATTTTGACTTTCAAAACGTACTGACTTTTTGAAAGTCAAAATTACATAAGACAGTCCCCCAAAAACCCCGTCATTCACTACTTCCGAGTGCTTTAGCTGGGAAGAAGAAGTGTAGCAAGAAACTGCACAGCAGCACAGCCGATATTATATCATTATACGATAGTTATTAAAAAATAGGGTCCCGTGGCTAAATAATAACAGCAGCACAGGTCGACCGATCAGGTTAAGCTACGCTTGCCGCGGTTGGTCCGTGAATGTGTGTCCATCTTTACATACCGAGACCCCTCCGTGCCTCGGAAAGCACGTTAATCTGTTAGCCCCGGCTGTCATTCGCGGATCTTTGACAATCGTTACGGGTAGTCCGAACGTCTGACAACCAGTCGTACCAAGGGGTATCGTATTACCCAGTAACTGGGTTGTGGAGGTCAGGTCCACGTAAAATACTCTGGTATTCAGCTGCATCCTGTTAGATTGGAAGCCGACCCCAACCACAGAATAACCCCAACATAGTTGGGAAAAGGCTAGGCAGGTGGTGAGTTATTAAAAAATAGATTACTTAGTAAATATTTTCTCAGCATTACTCTTGTACGTAGATAATAATTATTAATATTATAGTTACTATTACTGTTGCGGGTTGTCATGTCCATTGTAAGACGACTAGCAAAAATATTTGATCACAGACATCGTTGGATTATCTACCTATATGATTAATGATTACAGTTTGAAGATTGAATAGAAAATCGAATTGAGTATAAGAAATACCAAATTATTTATGTTTGTTCTCTGTCATATTCGGTCTTTTCAGAACTTTTCTATGTATATTTTGTTTACTTTGCTTTATTTAGTAATTGTATTATTGTGTTGTATTTAGTAGTTATTGGATTTTTTGTCCGTATACTTTGGCTGAATAAATAAAATGAATGAAGAACTACTTACAATTTTGAAATAAACTTTCTATGAGACTCAGTTGACATAATGTCTTGTGAAGAATGAAATCTATCGAAGTATATCATTTACTTTTGTAAGAATTTTCAAATACCTACGAATGATTGTTAAAAAGAGAAAGTACCTTTGAATGAACGAACAAATTAGACCGATAAATACGCGTAACGACTTTCGATTTCAATACGATCTAAAGAAAAAAAAAACATTTTTGCTTGCTTCGCATTTCTAAAGGACATACAACTCTCGTAGGCATTAGCGTTATATTATAAGCAGTACATAAGATCACCCCTGTAGTCCCCAAAGGCTTGGGGGGAGGGGTGTGTAGGTAGATATAGTACCTACACACCCATATTTATTTATTAAAACTTTATGCACAAGTAAAAAAAAATACTGTACAAAGGCGGACTTAATGCCTGAGGCATTTTCTACCAGTCAACCTTAGGGTGATGCAGACAAAACATGGCAGGTGCAACATACAGGATAACTAGCTAGGAAATTACTATAAAATACAAGAATATATACATAGATACATATAAACCAAATGGACTCTCAGGGGAAAAATGATCGGTAGAGAAGAAAACGAATCCAGCAAATCAGCTATATTTCGTCAGTTAATGACCCAAATAATAGGGGGCAAACCTATTGCAATCAACCGGGCACAAAATCCCGATTCCGTGCTGCTACTGAAAAAATCCTGATGATTTGGTATTATGGGCACTATAGGATATACTTACTTGGCTATACTTCATCCTGTCTTATCCTGATATTTGTATGAAAAAATAATGAAATACAAAATACATCGCCGAAATCGTGTCGTGGGCAACAGTTCTAACTTTTAATTAGTTTATTATACCTTTCATCATCAAATTGCTCATTAAAATGAACAAAAAAGTTGCTGAAATACTTACAGGTTACTTTGAACAATTCATCCGTTGTTTACCTACTTAAAATTATGATCGAGACAGATTACCATGATGTTTGAAGTTTCGGCGAATATTATAAGACGGCCCTGTAACTCAGATATAAAGAAGAGAAAAGCGAAAGAAAAGAGTGTCCGTGAGTTTTTTGCCCGTTCTTCTCCATAGGAATCTAGTAAGCTTTAGAATGGGCAACTAGCTTCTTCTTTCTGGCTGACCGACCCCTAGATAATTCAAAAGTATATATTCGGGTTATCTAGGTATCTATCTATCTTCTTCTTCTTTATAAAAATCAATTGCCAATGAAACTTTGGAAAGTTGCGGTGTGCGCGCCGGAAAAGATTCCTAACAACAAGAAAAAAAAAACGCATTGCAGCGCATTAGCTGGTTTAAAATACATAATATTATGCTTTGAGTAACGCTAGCTAATTAATATCAAACACTGCTTATAGTCTTTTAGACAATGGTACTACCTACGGTTATCTCAATTCGTTATTGTATAAAATGATTGTTCTTTTGTTACATAATTAAATTAATAAATATGCACTTCGGCATTGTATAAAAATAATAAATCAAGCATAATAGCTGGAAGATTTTGTTTGAAAAACAATCGACATTATTTTGTAAGGCATCCTGTCCTACACACACGTTCGGATGCGGCCGAGCAGCAAAATTTAATATACAATGTGGATATAACAATAGCATAATAAATGAAAACACCGGCAGCACTGATTCATAAGAGTATTTTGGGACTATCAAAGAAATCGTAGCATCGAAATAATAAAATATATTTTTTTAAAGAAAATCGGCCGAATATGGATTAACCAATCTTTGACATGCTATAGTGACTAAACTATTGGATATCTTCGTTTGAATTTTCGTATGCAGACTGTGGACATCATTATAATTATACAGGGTGTCTTGTATCTAATTTGACGTATTCCTTGGAGGTCGTGGCAGTGTAACCCATTTGCAACAATAAAGCATAAAGCCTAGGCGAAACTTCATGGGATTCGAGAGAATCCAAAGAACAATGTCAGATTTCGGCTCACACAACTTTTAAAACTAAATTCTCACGGACACGAAGTTTTTACCTACAACATGACATGCTATAGTGACTAAACTATTGGATATCTTCGTTTGAATTTTCGTATGCAGACTGTGGACATCATTATAATTATACAGGGTGTCTTGTATCTAATTTGACGTATTCCTTGGAGGTCGTGGCAGTGTAACCCATTTGCAACAATAAAGCATAAAGCCTAGGCGAAACTTCATGGGATTCGAGAGAATCCAAAGAACAATGTCAGATTTCGGCTCACACAACTTTTAAAACTAAATTCTCACGGACACGAAGTTTTTACCTACAACAATTTAAATATAAAATTCCAACTTCTAAAAAAATATTTATTTCTTTTCGAGAACTGTTCGAAAAGAAAATCATTTTAATAAGTAATCATTTTACTAATCATGTTCTTGAATTCCAGGTTTTACTTTTTTTTAAATAAAAGTGTCAGGTAGTTACCTATTCTGCCACAGTAATCGATTATTCTAAATAATTAAAGCGATTTACTCTTTAGTTTTTATTTACCACCTCACAATTGTCTTTTATTATTATTATTTTTTATCGTTCGTCGTGTTTATTAAAATACATTTATTATTTTTTTTAAATATTAGAACGAAATTCAAGAAATCGATTTTCCTGATCTGTATTCGATAACTAAATCGCCTTGTAATGGCAACCAGCAGTTCGCCATTAAAAAAAAAAAACTTGCAGTTCTGTCAAAATCGCGCGCGCCAGTTCAAACATGTTGTTGTTGTCGGTGTTTTTCTATGTGATTGTGTACGTTTGGTTCCTTCTCGAATTCATCTGCGTTTGCTTTATAGACTTATTGTGTTATATTCATACCACACATTTTGTGACAATGTACCATCAACTACGTTGTATTAATTGTGGTATAAATGTGTTCCGGATGGAACGGCATTTACTTGAATCTGACGATGTCCATTCATTGTTACGGCAATGGACTTCACTTTCTGAGGTAAAGTACGATTTTTATTAATAGAATGTCAACTGTTTTAACTAAGCTAAATGTTAATTTGCAACACAACCGTATTTTGTTGGTTTTAGATTCCAAATGTCAGTGTTGTTTGTCATTACTGTTGGTTATTTATTAAACAAACAAGTAATCCAACAAGTAGCAATGCGCCAACTGAATCAATTGTGCATCGAAATCTTTGTATTGGTTGCGGTCATTCATTGCATCGTGTAAAGTCTCACGCCTTAAATAACAGTTCAGAAAGAGAAGATGCTATCAGACGCGTGATAGAGCAACAATAACCTCCAATTTAAAATGTCTGAATAACTTCTTCTTTAGAAGTTCAGTGTAAAAGTGGATATTACAGAAAAGCTTTTCACATTAAACTACACAAAAAAACGTAAGAATTTTCACTGTCCATGACAAATTAATATTGAGCCAAAGTTACTATGGACATCTGACATTGTTCTTTTTAAAGTTTCCCAGAATTCGTCACTAAATCACAGTTTTCTCTAAAGTCTCAAATTGTATGGCCTTCGTTGATATTTCATTGGGTAATCACGAGCGCTAGACTTTTCAAAGTTGCGATGCAAGATTGCAATTCAAACGTAAAGTGCTCTTATTTCAAAAAAGCAATTTTATTCCAAGAAAACCCAGACAAAGTAAGAATGTCTAGAGAAACAACTCATGTTTAAAGTATCAATGGAGCCCTTTACACTTCAATAAACTGAAAATGACTTTAGAACGACTCCATTCACCCGTTACTATGTTATTGTACTTAATTGATTTTATCTACACCCATGCTATAAATCCACTTTAAAAGTTTCTGAAACAGTTAGCTTATAACAACCAGTGTCATAGTAACCATAATATCATCCCGTATCATCCAAACGAGTGTTATTATGTTGTACTAAGTTTCATTATGCAATACGTTTTCAAAAAAAGAACCTTGTCATGCACGCGCGTTTCACTACCACAGCGCAGTAATTTAAAAAATAAAAGGAACTTATAGATTATTCGAATTCACGTCGTATCCCGCCGACCGCCATTTTTGTTCCATATTAGTATTGCAAAAGAACTGTTTCAGAACCTTTTATAGAGGATCCATTTCATGGGTGTAGATAAAGTCAACATGCAACTGTACATAATTAGGTATTAAAACAGTTGCATAAATAACTATTAAAGGCTTCACTTTATTTAACACGAAAGTTAAAACACTTTTCAATCAAATTATAAAATATTATGAGTGTGTGTTAATTTAAAATGATAAACTCTTTGGCATGGAATGTTCATGCCTTTGTTTCCATGTCGAGACAAACGATGGATTGCTAAAAATAAGAAGGCCAGTTCACGTAATTAAAAACGTTCAAAATCAACCAATGTCAAAAATGTAGGGAAATTAGAGGTATATTTGACAGATCGAGACTGAGATCAAACTGTGACCGTTCTTAAAATTACATGAATTGCCCCTAAGATTGTTAATAAGAAAATAGATTTTATTTGTACGATTGCATACGACTTAAAACTGGATAAGATGACATCATTATTCTTATTGCAAGCAAGAAACTTCCAAGCGCTAACTAATCTGTAACACAAATAAATTACGTCACCAATCATACTACACTAGGTAATAGGTAATACGGGCTGGTGTCTGCAACTCAAATACCGCATTACACAGCCAGACCTATTAAGAAAATGAATAGCCACTTACGCATTGGTGGTATAAACATTTAATTTATATTATAATAATGCAAACGACAATACAGCAGACACCAGCGCATTTCTCATAACGCTCCCGCTGCGATTCAGGACAGCACATAATTAAGTCTGAACGTGAACTGCACTATAAAACCCTAGACAGTTATTCCACTATGCTAGAAAGAGATTAAGAGACAGCGCTATTACACAGTCGATTATACTTATCTTAGACACTACATACGATGATCTTAAGGTCGCCAATTAGGCAATATGCAAGCGGAACGCTGCAGGAATTGCGTCGTCTACGCAAACGGTTAGATAACCCAGTCGCATCGTTACGTCTCAGAGCCCGTACCTAAATTATAACTTGGTTCCCTTTCACATACGAGCAGTAACGTGAAACTGTTCCGGGAAAGATATATCTGTCGAACATTCAAGTTCGCGTGATTCCCACCACAATTCTGTGGTAAAAGAAGATGGCTGAATTTGTCGGTTGACTTCGACCGGCCATTCGCACCCAATGCGATACGGATTGGGAACACGATACATTTATAGCTTTGCTATTTGAAGGTATCCTTTGGACAGATTTAGTTTTGTGTCTGTTTGGCGACGGTTGGGAGTATGACAGTGGCGATGTGGAACAAAAGAATTTTAAGGAAAATAGAAGACAGTTCAGGCTTCCGAGGTCCGTACCCCCTTAGCGTGTAGTCGCTTAATTTTTAAGTTTTAAGGCACCACAGAAAAGTCCGGATTAGCAGCCGACGACTTCATAGGCTGATCTGCGAGATGGCAAATCTAAAATTATTATTTAAGCTTTATAAATTTTGTACCGTAGGAACTCACAACCGAAATCTTTAAAAAAAAAAATTTAGCCAAAGTAACTAACAGAGACACGTACATGACTTGACCGTGACACTGCATATCCCTTACCTAATCGGTCGACCTTTATGATAGGAGTCATTTGTTGTCCACACAAGTGACCGTATCTTGCCCACGTCACGATATAATACTTGTCTAAGATGTACTAATTTCAAGTAGAACAGCTTTCTTCGAGCAGTCTTGAAACATCCCGACATTATATCCGTATACCGACTACTAACCCCTACACCTTGTTCAAAAACTATCTGACAAAAATGTCAAATGAATCAGAAAACGTACTTACCTGTACCAATTTGTTTTGTATTTGTGTGCCAATTTGTAGTGTCACTTAAAAATTGCGTGCATTGATTTGATTATTTGAATGCTTACCCGAAATTATAATTTTAAATAAATCAGATAATTACAATAATCATCGATAATTCTACATGTAATTACAAGTAAATAATGTTATTCAAACAATATTTGTTGAAAAAATTGTGAAATACAAACTCGAAACCTTCTAAATACAGATGAATGTGTTACTAATGCTCTTTAGTGAGTGATTACGTAAGAATTTGACCTGAACAGGGTTTGTTTACACTTTCATATGTTACTTTTGGAATAGACCATACTTACTTTGGCATGACTATGCAATGAAATCAACTCGGATAAATCTCGTGAGTTTTCTAGCTCTACCGTGATTGCCCACAATGTTCACGATTATCGTGAGATAGGCACTTAAAAATTTCAACAAAACATAAAAATGCGCTTATTGTTATTATAACTTGATACACGACATCATCTGCCACAGCTTATTGTCACAACAACATCTCTCGAACCGATGCAGCGTGGAAATAACACCGATTTACATATTAATTGAAAAATCCCACTCGGTTTACGTTTCAAAGCCCGTAATTCGCATAAAAGAAACAATTTTTGATTTCTGTTTATACTACGAATCGATTAGGTTGCGTGCACGATGCTGATATGACCGCCATGTTTGTTTTCCATTTTAACGGTACAGCTTATTTTAATTACAAGAGTAATGAAGGGAGAGCCATTAAAATAACATCGTTCAGTAGCTACGAGTAAGTCATAAAGTTGATCAACCTCGAGATATGTAAGTACGTTTGTCAGTTTTAATGTCCACGTTAACAGCGTATCGCATTACATTATCTTCTAATTTATTCCGAACATCAATTATGTAAATGACATAACAAAAAGCGAATATTTCTTAATCTTTTCGGAATATAGAATAGAAAAGAATACTCTTTATTATGTACCTACACAATTTTACAAAGGGTGACACAATGGGCGGTCTTATCGCTAAGAGCGATCTTTTAAAGACAACCTTTGGATGGATTAAAAAGGGGAACGAGAGACAAATACTACAATAGATAGTCTGTGGTGTACCATTTACATAAACAATAAATACGAACATAAAGTATATTATACTAATCTAAATAAATATATATTATACATATGAACATGAAACAGAAGCATAGAAAATAATTATAATGATGATGTTTAAGGAGTGTGTGTGGGAGTGTGTTTTGTTTTCTAATAATAATATTTGTATATAAGTAATTGGTGCTTATTATACAAACGCGAGAAACTGCACGTGGAAGGAAAGTTTAAGCGAGTGACCTTGACAATACACCTTCGGAGTTTAAATCAACATACGATGGAATGGAATAGCTCCTTGTATGAAACCGTTAAGTATTCATGCTAATCTGAAGGAGCTATAAGTACAACCTCTACGATTAATATTCACACATGAAAGGCCTCAGAGGGAAAGCTAGCAATGTTGCCCGTGGGAAATACATTTGCAGCGTCTTATAATTTCTCTCAACATTTTACATCTCACAATTTATATTTCAATCTTGTTCTTCATTCGTTTTCGCGACCTATCGTAAAAGTTCGGTCTGCTTCAAGGAATCATCCAAAACATGGGACGTTTTTAGTATCTGCGGCGCGATTGGTATTTGACCTCTTCGACCTTTAGGCAAAACTGATTTACACTGCGTCTTATTTTTGGTATAACTGGCGCAGTCTGGGTATAGAAAAAAAATAGCTCATTTATCAAATTAAATTTCAGTCGACAACATCCATCGATTACTTACTAAACTTCAACTATATCCGACGATCCTGCAATCTCTTTTGTTGATTGTACATAGGTACAGTAGGCTGCAAAAGTGCATGGGTAGTACAGAAACAAAATCGTATATGAAGCGAGAAATGACGCCATCTAGCGTAAAACCAGTTAACGACTAACAAAATTTAATTATGCTGTTACTAGATGGCGTTGCTTTGCTTTATATGATAAAATATTTTTGTAGTTTCTTTTTGTCTCTTCAAACATTCAAACAATTTATAATTAATAGTTTCTTTTAAAGAAAATTGTTCCTAATTATTAACCTACTATGTTAAAAATGAATATCAATTTATAAGTAGGTAGGTATCTGATTTTCTAAGTTTTAATTTTCAAACTTGAGAGGGTAGGTTGAATATGGATTTATAAATAATTGGTAGGTGGTATGAATAATACTTAGATCGAAGATTTATGACAGCTCAATTGATCGTTCGCTAAGTTCATTTCGATCACCTCGTTCGAGTGCCTTTTGTTCAGTTTTTATTTATGATCAGGCGAATTACTTATTTTACCAAAATGTGCACGACTTATAATAATTATTGATTTCGTTACAAGAGCTCAAATAATTGCTTTGAATAATCAAGCCAAAAACTTGTCAGAAATAGCCAGAGACCGGTGTAAACGTAAGTAGTTTTATTTTTCCACTTTTATATTAAAACTGCATTGTTTTTTTTGTTATTATACTACAAAATAATCATTATTGGGTATTATATATTTCTATTTTATTGTTGCAGAGAAAAACAGTTGTTCTTTGAGTACGACGATTTGAAGAGGAGGGTTCTTTGAAACACCATCAAAGAACTGGTAGACCACGACTTATAAAACAAATTGCAGCATCAAACCATGATAAGGGAATATGAAGAAAATGGATTTCTGCCGACGAACCACTATGCTGGTTTATTTGACACAAGTTTTGACACTGTCCGTTGTGCTCTTCATAGTGGGCCGCGGAGGCATGCTGTGAAACCCTTGCTCACGGAAAACCATAAAAGGGCAAGATTACAGTTCGCTTTGGATCACATAAACTTCGATTGGAGTAATGTCATCTTTACAGATGAAAAAACTTTTAAGTCCAGTGAACACGGACGCTTATGTTTGTGGCGTCGAAATAATACGCGATACACAAGTGGTTACGTAGCTATGAGCTAAATAATTATACTTAGATAATATTATTTATATTGACTGGAAACCTGGTTATGTGTGTGTGTATAACCTATAACTTACGTATTTTTAATAATTTAAAAAGTTAGTTCAAACAACATAGTTTTTAGTTTTTTATGTTGCCTACTAACCATTTGATATGTTTTTGTGCAATTTTGTAGTTTTTAGCCTACTTATTTAGTATCCATTTAATCCGTTTGACCTTTGTAATAAAATAACCTGGTCTCCTGTTTGTTTTTATTGAGGTTACATAAGCTTCAATCCTCTTTCCGATTTTGGAAACGAATACTTAAGCTATCGCCTCAATAACTTCATAATATTATAATGTTATACCTATAATAATTAATAAACTGACTATTAAATTTGAATACTAAACTGTAAGAAATAAACGTCTATAATTTTTTATAGTGCCTTTTTTTGCGAGCCCTCAAGGCAAGCCAGTTTACCTGCGATGAATCTGCTCTTTTTTCCTGTTGCTAAGTAACTACCGATTCGAATATTAAATTAATTATTAAAATACCCACTCGGTAGCTTAATAAATATATTCCTATCGGTTTATTTTATTATTTTTATCATTTAAGCTACGTATGCTGGTAAATGTAATGTAATAATTAGATAAATGTATTAGCCTTGTAACTCCTTGCTCAATCCTAACTCCTTACTTACGTTTCGTAAATTAGTCATAGTTGTGAAGAAACCAACGCCATCTAGTTTATTTTCGAAAACTTAAATTCAAACGTTCACGGGAAAATAGACACTAAGGTACCCATGCAATTTTGCTGGCGACTGTACATCTCTGCCTAACCCTTCGGAGTATAAATGCGTGATTTTATGGTAAGTATTTGTGTGTTAAGACATTTTGAGTTTTTTTTTTTTTGAGCAGGTGTGGCCCAGTGATGACGGCCCCCACTTACGAGTTGTACATCGTGGGTTCGAACCCGGGCAGACGCTTTACTTTATGTAAATAATTTCATCACCACTGCTCATAAAATCGTAAGGAAACTGGCATGTCCTAGAACCAAAAGTTCGAAGACATGTGACATCTATCAACCCGCACTGGGCCCGCGTGGTGGATTTCCTCTCGAAGAAAAAGGCCCGTGCCCCAGCAGGTGGGAACATTATTGGCTTGTTATGGGTTGCAGATATTACAAAAGATCAATATTTAAACATCAAGTCGGTGGAACAGACTCCCAAACTGTTTGTATAATTTTCGGACAGATGATAAAACATTGTCAAATTAAATTCCCAAATGAATATAACAGAAATACTCATAAAGACCATAAAGTTTATGACATAATAACAATTTACAGCTGGTTCACAACGGCCCATGTTTTCAGTTAAAGATAATAGCTAAAACTCGAGTGAAATGCAAACTGCCGAAACATTGTGACCCAGTTTTGGGTCTCCCGCCAAAAACTAATCACAAGAATATATCCGGCTGGTTTTAATGTGTCCTTCATTATTATGCTATGTTCACTTCGTGATCAAATTGAAACGTTATTTGATATTGTTAATTCACTTTACTTGCTCTCTACGTGAAATCTACATACAATACATACAAAACAATTACTTAAATGTACATAACATACATAATCAGCCTATAACGTTCCCACTGCTGGGACACAGGCCTCCTCTCTGTGAGAGGGAGTGGGCCGTAATCCACCACGCGGGCCCAGTGCGGGTTGGGGGATGTCACATGTCTTCGAATTTTTGGTTCTAGGACATGCCGGTTTCCTCACGATGTTTTCCTTCACCGTTTTGAGAGCAGTGGTGATGAAATAATTTACACAAAGTATAGCGCCTGTCGGGGTTCGAACCTACGACCTACAACTCGTAAGTCGCGGCCGATACCACTGGGCCACCACTGCTCACAATCTTAACTTAACTTAAATGTACTTAATCTGTTTGTAATGTCAAAATAACAGCTTTTTACTAAATGCATGAAAGCATCTACGGTAAGTACCTTCTTTCTTATATCTATGGTAGGTACAGTCCGCTTCAAAGAAAGGGAACCCCTTTTGGTAATGACATTAAACCCATTTAAGTTTTTTGTAACGTATTGTATATGGCGTGTTGGTCTAGTGGTTAAGACAGCGGCTTAACAATTCGATGGTCTCGAGTTCAAATCCTCGGACGAGAAGTTCTTTTTTTGTTTTTTTTTGTTTCTTTTATAGGTTATTATGTGATTTTTGTTAATTATTATTTAAGAAATCAAATGTTGAAGTAGGTATGAGGTTTGTAAGAAAATCTAGGCATGTTGCATAAACAATATTCATTTATTTCTCTAATTACATTTCTAGGACTTCATGGAATCCACTTCACGGTTGAATATACAGTTTTCTATGTGTGTTAAATTGGGGTTATTTACTTAGAATATTAACTAAACACAAAATAGATACCCTGGGTGAGGTTTAGAATGTTTAACATTAGATAACGGTCATTTATAGATTTTTCTAGAAACAACTACAATAATATTTATTCATTTAAAGTTGTGAAAACATTAATTTTTTATACTTTGTATGATCTTATCGGAAAAAAAGATTAAAAAATTAAATGTTGTCATTTGTGCCTGTGAATTACAGAGGAAGAACCAACATGCTAAACTATAAAAGTATAGCAATATACATCTTTCTCTTTTATCACATTTTCTGATAACCCTTATTTAACACAACATTAGAAATTATAAAAATATGTGAGGTCAGATGGTGCATCACACATTATAAGACTACTTGTAAACAAAAGCATCTGGATTGATAATAATAAAGGTTGTTTATTTTTGATTAACTACGAATTAATGATTCCACAAATATTGGGAATTATTAACACTTGCTCATACGTTCCAATGTAATTTTATCAGATCAGTTACACAATAAATCTGCCGAGTAAATTGCTTATTAATAACGGAGAGGATGGCCGTCACTGTCTATCACTTCTTGAAGTCACACTTGAACGCGTAGTTTTGAAGGGTGTCACTGAGTGAACTTCCACAATATTACGGTGTCGCCCCGATTCATTAGTGTAAACAATTATTGAGCGAGGGCCTTGGCGATCACATTTCACATCACCAGTTGCATGATACCTTTGTATCCATCTACGAACTGTTTTTCTCTGGAACGAAAATAATAATATTAGGAATACATAAAAAAATCCAACTTGTCAGTAATAATGCAACATGATTGCAACAATAAATACATATATGTGTATAACGTAAATCTTACCGTTATGGCCATATCTCGTTCTTTATGCTTTGTTCCTGTTCCCAGAGAATAACAATTTTAGAGTCCGCGTATTACTGGTCAGTATCCCTCAGTCGTCAGTTTATTTAATTCTAGCCTTCAAAAAGTTATTAATCGAACAATACTATCGGTTAATATAATCAACTGTTCAAAAACTTAATAAATTGGATAATATTTCGACGAAGATAATTACGCACAAGCGGATCGACACGAAAACGAAACGATTTGAAAAGTAATTATACCCTCAATCACAGTTTAGTAAATAAGGCGAAGAAGTATTCTAAATTCAACCTTAACTCGCAGTTCATACAGCTAGTTAAGTTTCTGAAGTAAAATTACGGTAGGTAGTGCAACAATCGGAATCAGGCACATTCTATTCAACCAAACAAGAAATCTATGCAAATTTCAACCTTATCTTTTAGTAAATTGAGGAGTTACGAATTGCATTTTGTAAAACAAGACGGTAAGGTGTTAGTATTTATAATACGTGGTGGAAGTTGAAATTTAAACCTTAATATCTAGAAGATTAGACCGTTATCAACCTTGTTCGATAAAAGGAGTAAAGCTATTCAAATTTTCGTTAAGATGGCTAACTGATTCAATAGTCTAGTGGTATAAGGCGCGGTCTATGTGATCGGCTGGCGCCTGGTGATGCGGGTTCGTATCCTCAATCGCACGGAAAGTGTCTTTTTGTAAGTTAAGTTATTCTTGGGATACGGTTCGGGCAACAAGCCGAAAAAATACCATATTATAATTATTTAAAAACTTGCAAATAATATTTGAGTGGGATCGGTGGATGCTCGGGCAGAGATGGATGCGCCGCGCCGCGCGGCAGCGGGGGAGGGAGCTGCTTGAGGCCAGAGCCACGTGACGCGCCCGAGCGCGCTCGGGCGATAATCTTTAAAGTCTTGGGGGGTTCCTTTTCTCTGAAGCTGTTCGTACCTACTTATAACAAAAAACAATTTTTAAAAGTTTTGTTGTCTGTCTGTTTGTGCTGGGTAACCTCCGAAAAGGCTGGACCAATTTTGACGGGACTTTCACTGGCATATAGCTGATGTTATAAGGAAGAACTAAGGCTACTTTTATTTTTTAACCGACGAAAAAAAGCGGAGGAGGTTCTCAATTCGACGCGTATATTTTTTTTATTTTTTTTTTATGTATGATCACGCATAACTTTTTACAGAGCAGTCCGATTTTGATAATTCTTTTTTTATTAGAAAGGATATACCCTGAAGGTGGTCCCATATAAATTTGGAAAAAAATTCCAACCCTAAGGGTTAGAAAACAGGGGATGATTGATTGTTCACTCACTGATTGTAATGTATGACCACGCTTAACTTTTTACAGAGTAGTCCGATTTTGATCATTCTTCTTTTGTTGGATAGGACATACTTCGAAGTTGGACCCATGTAAATTTGGAAAAAAAATACCTACCCTAAGGGTGGGAAAATAGGGGTGACTTATTGTTCATTCACAGATTTTAATGCTGAGCTGTGTATTACAATTAAAATAAAAGGCCTATCTATGTTGGTATATAAAGCCTGTTTTTTTTAAGTATTACATTATATTATTTAGTATTATATTACACAAAAAATAATAGTTAAAGTAGGAGTATATAACAGTTAATGTCTAAAGTAAGGTAGGTATTTTAAAAGTAATCAAACATTAAGCATGTAGTAATTAGTAAATTATGGCCTCAAAAAATTATAAAATAAAAACTTTTTAACAAAAAATTAAACCTCCGAAAAAACTGAAAAGCAAAAAATAATAAACTTTTTTTATTTAACCTTAATAAATAAGTTCTTAAACTAATGCAAGTATACCTAAATAATTTTGAGTCGGCGCCAAACAATCAATGAACAAAGATTACTAAATTACCTTAAATTTAAAGAAATAAGCAACGTGAAATCTATAGCGATAAACATTAACATTTCAAACAAAAAATGCGCTCTCCGCACGACCACTCGCAACGAATTAATTTGCTTGTTTGGCGCCGACTCAAAATTACTTAGGTATACTTGCATTAGTTTAAGAACTTATTTATTAAGGTTAAATAAAAAAAGTTTATTATTTTTTGCTTTTCAGTTTTTTCGGAGGTTTAATTTTTTGTTAAAAAGTTTTGAAAAATAATTAGCAAATAAGAGACACAAATTATTGTTTTCCGACATCCACGCGAAGGAAATCGCGGGCACAACCAGTAAGGAATATTTTAATCAACTGTCATCTCGCTCTTGGCAGGTAAAAAAATGCGCGTGTCCAATTTTTTGGGGTTGCCATAAAAAATTAATGTTGCTAGCAATTACGGTAGGGCGAGTCCTAGATGAGTTTTACAGTCCCCCGTAAAATGTCCCCTGGACGATATTAAATTGGTATGTTACAAATTGGACGGATGGGAGGTTTCAATTTTCCTGTCCCATTGGGAACCCTAAATTGTGGCAAGCTCATGAATCGGATATTTAATGCAACCCTCTGCTCTCCCCTAAAAAAGTTTAAAAAGGATACGTAATAATATTAGCCTCCTGACCGTTTTCGATCACGGTGGCCAATCTCAAAGGAGATTAGCCAGATACGCAGGAAATATTATAGTGCACAAGTGTGTGCGTAAACACAGGTGCACTCTCTGTTCCTTTACTCTCATCTCATCGATGGGATGGCAATCCGACACGACCGGGGAGAGATCAGGCGCAGGACCAACGGCTTTACGTGCTTTCCGAGTCACGGGGGTATAAAACCCCCAACTTCCAAACTCCGGGCTGTTACTAAGAAATTCCTAATGGATAACACTTTTGCCCGACCTGGGAATCGCACCCAGGACCCCAGGCTCAGCAGTCGCGCTTGCAACCAACCAACGGGGCAGTTACGAACAAGCATACATATATATATATATTTATTTATTTTTATCGTGTGGAAATCCTCATGGATGCATGTCTACCACCCTGGGGTGGGTGGAGGGGTCTGTCAGACTCTTACTGACTAAAACCACACGGTGTCCTGCTGCTACCTTTAGCCGGGGTGCTGGAGTGCTTGCGCATTTCATAACGCTCCCCCGGCCAGGTACGAACTTTCTCAATCCCCGACCATTGATCTATTATTATAAAAATTATCAATGATCTTCATAAGCACAGAACCGGTCGAAGTGAAGGTGCTTGGGGGGGCTTACATCCAGCAGTGGACGTCTTTCGCTTAAAATGATCATGATGATGTTTGCAGAACTAATATCCGTTATTCATACTTGATTAAGGCATTGACTGTCACCGCGGTCACCGGTGACCGCGAACAATAGATTTTCTATTGTATGTTGTCTGACAGTCAACGTGACATAGAAATATGTACCTATATGTATATACAGGGTTATTGGAAAAACATTAACAACCTCTTAAGAGGTCATTGTACTCATCATTACAAACAACTTTTACTATGGGACCAAACCTGAAATCGCAAAAATAAATCAGCTGTTGCCTCCTAGTATGTCACTTATAAATTTGTATGTCTCAATTATGACAAAACATAGCGCACCCCCTATTTATTTATGTAAACACCTATGTTTGACAAATAAACGAATTGATTGATTGATTGATTGCCTACATTTTGACGAGTTATACGAACACAAATGTAGGGAACAGCTGATTTTTTTTTCGCGATTTCAAGTTTGGTCCCATAGTAAAAGTTGTTCATAATGATGAGTACAATGACCTCTTAAGAGGTTGTTAATAACCCTGTATAATAATTACGAATATGACGTGTTGAACACAAGTTAATTGTAATATACTGGAGCTGCCATTATTGATTCATCGAAGTCATATAGTATGTACCGTACCTACCTACGTACATTATGTAGGTACACAAGTCAAAGGCATTCTAATCTCGTCATCAAACTCTGCGAATATCTAACACATACCCGAGCCACTTAGGGCGTTTAATTATAATATTAAACGGTAGGAACATTGAGGTTACAAACATAGCTCTCAAATCATCAAAGGGTTATTAACATAAATAGCACAAAAATCTAAATTAAGACATTAAAAGGAATAATTAATATTATTAATCAGTGATCGAATCAGAAATGAGGAGATCCGCAGGAGAATCAAGGTAGCCGACATAGCCCGAAGAATTGCCAAAGCTAAGTGGCAGTGGGCAGGGCACATTGCTCGCAGAACAGATGGCCGATGGGGCCGAAAGGTTCTGGAGTGGCGACCGCATACCGGAAGACGTAGCAATGGATGGCCTCCCACAAGGTGGGCCGACGACCTTGTGAACGCCGCAGGAATCCGGTCGAAGTGGAGGTGCTTGGGGGAGGTCTATGTCCAGCAGTGGATGTCTTTCGGCTGAAATGATGATGATGAATATTATTAAAACGGATAATTAATATTATTAAAACGAATACCTAATTAATATCTTATTAATTTACATATTTTCTACGACTCATCTCCAGACATTACAAGATAAGATACTAATAAGTACCATTAATAGGTCGAAGACCTTTTGTCAACCACAGCTGAAGGTAAAATAACGGTATTATGAAACAACCAAAGATCATGGCTGTAATGAATGTAATACACTGGTTCGGGTCGGCACTATTTGTTGAACAACAAAGCCGACCCGAAGTAATTACTACACATACTCGGATCGTGCCGATCGGCAAAGCCCGTTCGGCAACTACCCTCGCTGAATCATATTCGGGTCGCTCAGCACAATTCGAGCAAAGCTGAGCGGCTTTTCCAAAGCATATCTTAGGTACTTAGTCAATTTTGCTGCCCGACTGTGCCTAATCACACCGAACCGAAAAAGTTTGTAATACGCCCAAAAGATATGAAATCAAATAATTTGAACAAATTGTTCGATGCTTACTCGCCAAGAACGGACGGCTATTAAAAATTCCAATCATTGTAATTTGCGCTTTGCCGACAAGACATAAATCCGATATTGTCTGCGAAATTAATGAAGTTCGATGCCGAAGCTGACAACGGAGAAAAGGGTATTAGAACTTTTTCCTTTTTGCGTTAATACGAGTCAGCTCTAATGCGTAAGGGAGATGACAGATTTTTGGAAGGTACCTACTGAAAAAACAAAAGACTACTTTGCTCTTATTGAATGCATACTTCTTTTGAAAATTCCTTTAGATATAATCACAGATACGGAAGCTGCATTATTTTTAAATCTTAATCAAGTATTCGCAAGCAAGCTATTATTGCTTGTATCGGCAAGCGTAGTGTGGGGGGGCCCCACGTAGATGGAGCAAAGGTGCCTGGGACTGACTGGATGCGGAAGGCAGAGGACACGGTGCTGAGGCGCAGCCTGGGAGAGGCCTATGTGCAGCAGTGGACTGCGATTGGTTGATTGAATCAAGTATTGTGTAGGTAATAAGATCCTAATGATATCACAAGGATAAAGAATTTTGTTCAGTATTCATATTTCAGTTTTTTGTTTTTCTCCAGACAACGTTTAACTTCAGTATATTTTCTAATATTCCAGACTTCAGAGTTTTAGATATTGCCGTTTCTAGTTTTTATGTAATCTTTGATAATAAAATATGATTATTAAAACGGCATACCCTAACACATAAGTTGAATCATGAATAGGATTGCCTACGACGTAAATCGTATCTAGATTTAATTTCTTCCAATTATTTTTATCTCACGAAGCGACGCGCGCTTTACTTGTGGTTACCAAGTGGACAAAAACGCTGTATATAATGTGTGTAAGCGCGGCAGCTCTCGGTACCATCCGAGACATCGATCAGAAGTGTGTGTGCGTGTGTGTTATGTGCTGAGTGTGCTGACGCTTTTCGTCTACACGCACACATTCACAGCGTGTTTGTACACTTGGTTATCACAAGTAAAGCACACGTCACTTGGTGAGATAAAAATACTGTAAGTACAATAGTACCTAGAACATGTCCTGGTGAGTATGATTAGCCAGTCATCAATGTTAATAGGAGGGTTAATGATCCCGGGTGCTCCGAACGTTTACGTAGGTATATTCACTTGAGAAGACCCTTCATTCACTGATTAATTGTAATTAATTAGCGAAACAAAAGACAACGTCTTCCAAGCTTTTCAAATACAAATAATATAATCCATTTAAGAGTATTTAGACGTAAACCCACGTAATCAATCACAGAAGCAATTTCTTGTGATTAATTTTGCAGCATTCATGCACAAATCCAGTTTAATCCAAGGCTTAAATGTTAAATACAAAAGGTTAGTTAAATACAAATAATATAATCTATTTAAGAGTATTTCGACGTAAACCTACATAATCAATCACTGAAGCAATTTTTGGTGATTAATTTTGCAGCATTCATGCAAAAATCCAGCTTAATCCAGGGCTTAAAAGTTCAGAATCCTCTTGTACCCATTTTCCGGATCTATCCGCCGAGAGACACGTCAAAGTAATCCCGTCAAATTAAAGTATAAATAACACTTTACCCCTTTGACTGCTAAAAGGTTTAACACCAAAAATCTAGACTTTTGGACGTTCGTTGGACGGCTGGACCTTTCACTTTTGATCTAAGCGGACAAGCCTTTCGTTATTCGCTCTAGTTGTGCACGAAATTTTGAATAAACTGAGTTTGGTTGCCGAAAATAAAATACAGTTTGAAAGAAAAAATTGCGTTTTTTGTTTTACATTGGACCTAGAAAATCCTATCTACCTTCATGAAATACAAAATCTGAACATATTATCTGTTTTGTGTTTTTAAGATATACTTATACTAACCTAACGGTAGGTCGATCGAAAATTCCACAAACGCTAAAGAGAGAACCCAGCCCTTCTCTTATACTTTTAAGTTTTTATTTTATATTCATATTATAAAGGCATTTATTTTGTTAACTCAAGTACGTGCGGCATCTCCCCACAGATAATGGCCCCACCTTCTATCCTGGGCCGCATGCCCTGTCATCTGTGCACTTTTCAGTGAACGGAGTTCGCGCAGCTGAATTTTTGCTATCTACACGCTAAGAAGAAGAAGAATCTGAAGTATTTTTTTTTTATTCATAAATGTCCCATTGCTGGGCAAAGGCCCCCTACTCTCTTTCCACCTATCTCTGTCCAGAACTGCCAATGACCAATCTTTATTAATAAGGAGTCCAGCTCATCCCGACATTTTCGTCGTCATATCAAATATTATGGAGCATGTCACGAAACTATGGAAACTAAAAACTGCAAACTATATTAGTAGATTAAAAAAAAAACAATAATTTCAAAGCAAATCGAATCAATCACAGTGGAAACCGAAAAAAATATTTAAACTAATTTATGTATTACGACTTGTCATAGTTCACCAAACATTTAATAACATAAAAACAGGAAAACGATCGAAACTAATTAAAACTTCAGAAGTAGGTACTTACTTATTATCAATTATTATTCATGAATATGAATGGACGTAACAACGCGGGCACAATCCATACGATTGTACCTATCCCTTGCTGCGTACCCTATAGGGAAAAAGGCGTGTGTATATGTGTGGGTAAGTACAGTCAACAAAAGAGATATGTATGCAGGATGGTCGGATATAGTTGATGTTTAGTAAGAAACCGATGGATGTTCTCGAATAAAATTTAATTTTATTAATAGAAAACAAACAGCTAATTTATCAAATTAAACAGTCGACGACATCTATCGGTTTCTTACTAAACTAAACATATAGGGTGTAAAAATACCCATTACATTATAGCTGTCTACTACGCATTCTGTACATCAAACTAAGTAACATTGCACAAAAATTAAACTTCTTTTATTTTTGGTGTGAAAATGTTCTATTTGCGGTAGTGAGCAATGTGCTTATGGGTGCATGCAATGGTACAGGGGTCGTGGGGGTATAAATAGTCAAAACACAGCATATCGAGCAAACCTGTAGGCAGTAACGAGTTCCCAAAGCATGTGATGACAAGGAACTTTGCCCAGCAATGGGACATTTATGAATAAAAAAATATAAAGTTGTGTTATAATTATAACATTAAAAACGTCAGTAAAAGTTGAAATTTTGACCTTCAATATCTCCGTAACCAGAAGGTTCCCAGATATGGCAAGATGTTATATATGATGATATGATTATTTGTTCCAGTGCCTTAGGCATCTTCTGGGCACGCTAGTTTCATCATAGACCTCATCCATCGCTTTCCATCAGGCGTGATCGAGGTCAAGAGCAGGCACATTCAGCAATAAAAAAAATATGGTCCAGCCCAAAAAAAAATGTATTACTATGACAAGGAGCACAAGTGACTCTCGGCTTCATAAAGTGTCTTTTTACACCCGTTATGTGTGTATACTATTTATTACATCGATTTATCAATCACTGAACTTATTCCAATAAAATTAATTATTGCAAGCATTTAATCATGCAGCGTCCTGTTAATTATAAAGGGCATTGACATAGTAAATACGATCTAAGTAAAGCTTGATTATGTGCAATAAATTATTCGACAACACGTCAACTTTAATACATAGGCGATAAGAACTAAATTCTTAGAACTCATACATTTGCTTTCTCCATGTATGAATCAAATCTATGAGCTTGCCTCATAAGTGGTATGTATTTGCATTTCCCAAGTACATATGTAATGACTAAGCGATATGTACACTTACTAAGCAATTAGGGGAAGTAGCTAGGCAGGCTAAGTTATGCTTGGATTTCAAATACAGATACAGTTCAAGACAGAATAAGCTGGTCACATTATCAAAAATATTGTAATCCCTAACACAACTATAGAGGGCAACTTGCCTAATCTAAAGATTTACTTGATCGAAGACGATCAAACAAAACAAATCAAGTCTAACAAAAGTCAAGTTGTGTAAGCAATAGACGATCGACATAGTATTTTATCGATCGCCACTGTGGGTCGTTTTTAACCGACTTTAAAAAAGGAGGTTCTGTATTCGACCCGTATGTATGTATGTATGTATGTATGTATGTATGTTTGTATGTCCGCGATTATCTCAAAAACTACTGAACCGATTTTGATAATTCTTTCATTAGTGTGATCTACATATTTTCAGGAAGGTTTTAGTATATAATACATTAGGTAATTATTCTTATGTACGAAGTTATATGCATAAATGTACTGCATCTCCGGCATTTCTATGGGAATTTTGATGATTCTTCGAGTCGTGTCTTCAATTCTTCAATGCACTAGTGTTAATTGAATTAGTGCGGGGTAGGTACAACTAAAAAGTGAAAAATAAAAACTTTTTTACAAAAAAAACAACCGACTTCAAAAAAAAAACACTACAAAGTGAAAAATAACTTTAATTTCGGAAGTCGGTGTCAAAAAACGAAAATACTGAACCAACGACACCGACTTCCGAAATTAAAGTTATTTTTCACTTTGTAGTGTTTTTTTTTTGAAGTCGGTTGTTTTTTTTTGTAAAAAAGTTTTTTGTCGATCGATACATCAACAAGGTATGCTCAATTTTCACGATATATTTTGATCGTTAACAGATGGCAGCAACTATCGATAAAAACAAGCAAATCTGTAAGAAGCTGATGCTGATACATCTTATTGATCGTCAAAGCACAGCGTATCGAGCAAACCTGTAGGCAGTAACGAGTTCCCAAAGCATGTGACGACAAGGAACTATTGTAAGGCACAGACTACACTATATCAGTTTTATTCTGACAGACAGTCTTATTATTGCAGAAATTTACAGTCATGAACTGTAACCGAGAGCGCTGAAAGATTTTGTCGTTCAATTCAATGTTCAAAGTTCACGGAAATAACGCACAATAGTTTCCTGAATTACACCCGTTTAGAGAATATCATCCGGATAATGTAAAACGATATATTATGTAAAACGATATATTACAATCAAAGTCGGAACTGTTTATATAAACGCTACAATATCCTTAGAAGAAACGTCACAAAGAATTTCAAAGGAATTTCTATTTTACGCTTTAAAATACCTCTTTTATTCGGCTATTATTAAAATACCTACACTAACTCACCTCATTAATTTGTCACCCTTTATTTGTGCGGCCGCAATTTGATAGGCTTACACAAACAGACTGCACATACTTCGATAATGTTACAATAATATCAAATGTTGATAATATTTTCCTGAATAAAACAACGTTGCTTAATAAAATATTTTGTTATTAGGGAACATGTTAATATTTCGGACTGGATAAATTGAAGGACTTTTCATCATAATATTGGAAAATATACACGGTATATTGTTAAAAAAGCCTGTACAACAATGAAACAAGTTTAATTATAATTTGTGAGACACATCACTTTGTTGTCGTCTGTACTTACACGAAGATGAACCAGTAAACACGATATTATATATTTATTACTCTAACGTTCGCTAAATGCTACTTAATTATTCAAGTGTTCGGTGTCGAAGATACATAAATTGGCCCCTCTATTCGTATTATACAGGCCAATATGTCATAACGTATTGCTCAGTAATAAGTTACAGTGAACTCGTGCACAAAACTGTACTATTATTGTTCAGAATCGTGAATGAAACAGTTTTCACCCATTCCGGAATATTAGATTATGCTTCAGCTAGATAAATTTCATTGTGATTTGTAGGGTTGGCATAGGGAAGGTTACACATTGTGGCATATTTTGTTTGAAATGTAAACAATAACTGGTATAATATACTGTGCTGCTGGGGAATTTCTTGCGCCACTTCTTCTTCCCTGCGAGAGCACTAGGTAGTGGTGAATTGCGGGCGTTTTGGGGGATTGTCTTATGTAGTTATGACGTTCGAAAAGTGCTGATTCTCAGCCTAATTTGCCTTCTGATTTTTGAAATAACGTCATTAATGTATGATAATCATATAATGTATGACAAACTGAATTATCCTGATATTTTCTTTGTGCATGGCTCTCATGTTTTAATAGTTATTCTGTTATTCGGAGCAAAGACAAATTCAACAAATCAAAAAACATAATAATCGGTCCAGCCGTTCTTGAGTTATAAATGGTGTAACTAACCCGACTTTGTTTTATTTATACATATAGATAGAAGATTTTTGTAATAACAATAACTTTATAATACCTATACCAATAACTACAGTTTTCCCATAACCATTAACAGAATTTAATACCGATTTTCGGATTAAACTAACATAATAACTAATACCTACCTACTAGTATTAAACTACATAAATTGTTCAAATATCAATTTGACCCTAACCCGTTGACTCAGCAAAATGATTACAGAATCTCCTATGTATGAAACGTTACGCTAAATCATGGATCGAGAAGAATTAATAGCATGTTTGCCTACAGTTGATTGGTTTTCCCTGATAAAGTAAAACAACGAACCTTCGAAGCGAAAACGTAATTAATTGGGAAAACTTAGCAAATACGACGTCGATATTCCATTGAACGAAGGCAATCAGATTAGCAAGCTGGCAACCCTAGGTAGCAAAGTATTCGGTGTGTGGGAGCGATCGTGTGCTGGCGTGCATTGTGTGAGGGCGCGAGATTGAAGCGTGCGGTTTGCATCCGGACTAACACAATGGCTGTTCCGATTAGTATCGCGATGCGATCTGTCGATGGCACAGCGACGGCCATTACACATCCTGGAAACGGTGTTAGCCTACCTGCGCCTGCTACCCGCCTGGCTGCCTGCCCGACGCGCCGATCATTCAAATTTCTATTTAGCAACATCCGATAACGCCGCCATTCAATTTATACGTTCCCTGTTTCACGAATCTGTCACGTCATTCCTGTTATAGCGCTGTCCAATCATTTTCTCATTTTGCAAAAGAAAAATGTTTTTCCCATTTCATCCAAAACTTATTTATGGTCCAATTCGTAAGTTGTAAAAGCAATCAAAGTCGTAGAGATAGTAAATTATAGAAAGCAAATCAAGAAAGAGACATTTTTTAAACAAACTGGCGTCGTAAAGCAAGTTCGCAGACGCCGCGGAGAAGGTACTGATATAAGGAGGAAAGTTTAAATTTGTATCAAGATCACGTGACTCGTAGCTCAAGATGTCTCACTCTATCGCGTACTGCTATAAACTCGAGCCATCTCCAATAAAACTTTGACTCGTTTGCACTTACAAGAAAATAATACTGCTTGCTTACTTTTCGATTCGATTCGCCGACGTGAACGTGAACGTGAACTGTTTTGGTGCTATTTAATTTAGAGAACTTGTTTGAACTTGAGTGGAAACTTGGTATGATGAATTTTCAGGAACGATTTCAAGATAGCTGCCTCGTTCGTCTACCTAGTGGTAACAAGCGCTACTGCTGAGCTCGAGGTCTTGGATTTGATTCCCAGGTCGGGCAGAGTGTTATTGAGTTTTTCTATCTATAATGTCTCAATAGCAGCCCGGAGCCAAGGTAACCGACATAGCCCGAAGAATTGCCAAACTTAAGTGGCAGTGGCCAGGGCACATTGCTCGCAGAACAGATGGCCGATGGGGCCGAAAGGTTCTGGAGTGGCCACCGCGTACCGGAAGATGTAGCGTTGGAAGGCCTCCCACGAGGTGGACCGACGACCTTGTGAAGGCCGCAGGAACTCGTTGGATGCGAGAAGCACAAAACCGGTCGAAGTGGAGGTGCTTGGTGGAGGCCCATATCCAGCAGTGGACGTCTTTCGGCTGAAATGATGATGATGATGAGCCCGGAGGCATGTGCCTGGTTGATGGCAATAGGCTCGCCCCCTATTACATGAGACTTTAACATAACTGGCGAAAGGGTGTACTATTTATCTACACCTCTGCCCAGTCCTAGAGGAAAACAAAGCGTGATAATATATTTATGATTTCAAGATAAGTTAAACAACACAATCTTACACATGATAAATCTAAATGATTCCTAGGCTGGGTTTTTACTGAAGCTTAACTTTAGTATCATCGTTTTGTACCTACATTAGAAAAAAGGTTCTGCACTCTTTTGCCAAGCTGATATTAATCAATTCAACTTATACTTTTGAAGTGAAAACTTCTTTAGCGGCGTTGTACACTTTTTTTGTAATCGGTGAAAAATGTTAAACTCGCGTCAGGACACGTGACCTGATCGAAAATTCGTAAGACGGATGGAGAGTAGACAGCCGGCGCGGCGTAGGAGAGGAAGTATCCCCCTCTCTTTCTACGGCGCGGCGAAAATGTATGCCTGCTGTTTCGTTTAGGCGGCTCAGGGCGCTTGCGCGAATGTTCGTATGTGTTTATGTTACAGCGTGTCACGCGCATCCATGGATGGTGACAGCTGATGGCTCGACCGTCTGTGTAGTGGCCACACTGCAGTGTATTCGTGTATATAAAGTGTTTAAAATATGGAAATTGAACAAAGTGCATCTATTAATAAAAAATATCAAAAATGCATAACGTTAATATTCAAGTTTTCACTTCTGCCGGCACTCCCGGAGTGCAACCCGTCTTTCTTTGTATATTATTCTCATAAGAAACAATGTTAGGAAAAAAACCGTTCTTACACGTTTTTGCTTAGCTGTAGTTAATTTGAAGAAGCTAATAATACATGTTCCTTTAAGCGACAATAATTAATAACATCAGTCTCTAGGCGGTGGACTAATGGCAAAATAATCAATTAATATGCTTCGTTAAACCATACCTGAAATACACGCGTATACTTTCACAAGAAATTCTGAATACAGCCATACATACATGATCAGCCCATAATGTTCCCCACTGCTGAGACACAGGCCTCCTCTCTTCGAGAGGGAATGGGCTGTAATCTACCACGCGGGCCCAGTGCGGGTTGGTAGATGTCACATGTCTTCGAATTCTCGGTTCTAAGACATGTCGGTTTCCTCAGGATGTTTTTCTACACCGGTTTGAAAGTAGTGGTGATGAAATTATTTACACAATGTAAAGCGCCTGCCGGGGTTCGAACCCACGATCTACAACTCTTCAAGTCGGGGCCATTACCACTGGGCCACCACTGCTCTCAATTTTGCCAAAATTATTTGGCTCGTCTCGATAAATTTATTAATAATTGGGTACCCGAAATATATACCATATAATGTATGACAAGAAGGGGAATATTTAGACGACATAATGGGAACATATATGATGTGTCCCGAGGGTTGAACAAAGCTCCTTTTAACAGAAAATTACAAATTATTTTCTGTATCTTAGCAGCGTTTAAGACTGAAGCTACAAAGGAATACTATAATACCTACTTAGAATTACTTGAATATCCATACCTACTAATATTATAAATGCGAAAGTGTGTCTGTCTGTCAGTCTGACCTCTTCACGCTTAAACCGCTGAACCGATTTAGATGAAATTCGGTACAGAGATAGTTTGAGTCCCGGGAAAGGACATAGGATACTTTTTATCCCGGTATTCCCACGGGATCGAGACTTATGCGGGTGAAACCGTGGGGCGCTGCTAGTTTGCTAAGTACAAATAAAAGTTGCATTCGTTTTGAAAGTATTCACAACCTACAAGTTGCGCCAACCAACTAGAACAACCAACTCGTGTTTTATATTTCCTATGATAGGATATTTTGGCTAAGCATCAAGCATTAGTAACGTTATTAATCTATTATTCTCCTATCCTTATCCCAATTTAATTTAGGTCGGAGCAACATGTCTCTTTTTTCCATGCTTCTCTATTAGTCGTCATCTCAGTATTCACTCCCCTTCTAGCTGTATCATCTTTTCTTTGGTCTTCCCCTACTCGTATAGCCCTCCACATTCATGCTCAAAACTTTCGTGGCGATATTTTCCTCATTCTTCCGCATAAAAACCCGAATGTCGTTGCATTGGAAGGCATCCCGCAAGGTGGACCGATGACCTGGTGAAGGCCGCAAGAATCCGCTGGATTCGAGAAGCATAGAACCGGTCGAAGTGGCGGTGGTTAGTTTAATAAATGATGCTGATATGCCTATACCATGACAACTGACTTCTACACCACCTAATATTTCAAATCATGTACTTAACAAAGATGACACATAAAGAAAGATAATAATATCCCAGTTTTCACGTGCAGCCTAGTATTTAATTTAATTCAGCTTCGTCTGCGGGCCTAGTTGGCACCTCGTCAACTGCACTCGCATTCCGACGCGACTGTGTTGATACACAACCGTATTTCAACGTGCCAAAATCTGGATAAAACAGGGTTTTTAACGCGAAAATCTTGTACAAACAAACGTTAAAACCGAGAGTTTACAATGAACGATTTAAAACCACGTAAATCAAGATCATTGGGGAGCTTAAATTCGAAATGTAACATTACATTACTCGTAAACGCACAAGTTTCGGCGAAAGCGGACATTGAACCGATTTCCGTCATTAATTTGTAAATAAACGTACAATGCGGTCAAACCAGTTCACTGGCGAATTCTGCTGTTGCTAAGGAGTAGTACAATTTGCGTGTAATTCCATTCAAACTAGTTGTTTGAATCAACAATAGTTTGGAAGTGTCTATTTGCATACGTTAAGTATTGTTCGAGTAGGTAGTCGCTAAAATGAGGGACATGGCTCTATTGTTAGTTAGGAACGAATGTTTCTACTCGTACCTCAGAGTGTATATAGGTAGCTTCATCGTCAAATGTATGGAACAGTTTATTTATCGGGATTCGTACCTCAAAAGGGAAAAACGTTCGTCTGTCTGTCAGCCTGTTAAGACCCTTTTTCTCAGAAACGTGTGGAGGAATCAAGTTAAAAAAATTAATATCAAATAGGTACCAGTGGCGTGCATTGGTTTTCAGAATAGGTGGGCACTAAGCCGGGTCCAGTCTAGGCAGACGCGGTCACTAATCAGAAAAATAAACGTGTGGTCGGGGGACCCCCGGCAAGAACTAAGTTCAAAATGAAAATAATTTAGTGAGTTTCTTAATTGTGGGGCACACATAGGTACTAAAATGTAATTGACAGGCTTATGTTGATATATCGAGGTAGGCACTGCTTATATGCAATGCACGCCACTGATAGGTACGTAGGTCTATGGTCCATTGGAGCTTCAAAGCAAGAATAATGAAATTTGGCAAGAAGCAAGGTCTTACAGCACAAGTAAAGGAAAAATTCGGTAGGTACCTAAATCGTTAAACTCGTTCATAGGATAAATGTATCCAACTACTTTATACAACTACGCTGTTTTTGTTAGTAACCCACGAAAAATCATTGTGCTGAATGAATGATAACAGTTTGTGCGTCGACATCCTTTATACCGTGTATTTGAGATGCGACTTCAGAGCAAAAATCCACGCTATGATTAATAGAGCAAAGTTCAAAGGAATTACCACCCTGAAATAACATCACAGAAATTAATTCCGTACATGTATCCACATTCGTCAAAGTAAGCTAGTAACCAGTAGTTTGGCTTACAAGGATAGGCATCATCATCCTGTCTACTAACTATAACATATTGCTATCAATCCGTTTGCAGAGCGTGGTAATTGTGGCAATATTTCTTACGGCCGATTATAGTAACACTAGCACCGCCCCGCAGTTTCACCCGCATAAGTTTCAATCCCGTGGGAATATCGGGATAAAAACTATCCAATGTCCTTTCCCCGGGACTCAAACTATCTCTATACCAAATTTCATCTAAATCGGTTCAGCGGTTTAAGCGTGAAGAGGTAACAGACAGACAGACACACTTTCGCATTTATAATATTAGTATGGATGGATCTATTGGGTTCATGGTTAATAGGGAACATCTCTCATCTCTTAACGTGTGATAAGAGCTAGACATAACAAAAAAATATCTTTTTGTATAGTATTTTTGGTGGGTTGGAGAGGGGCTTGTGGTAAAGTAATAACAGCCGCACGGGTCGATCGATCAGGTTAAGCGACGCTTACCGCGGTTGGTCCGTGGATGGGTGACCATCTTCACATACCAAGACCCCTCCGTGCCTCGGAAAGCACGAAAAGCCATTGGTCCCGGCTGTCATTCGTGGATCTTTGACAGTCGTTACGGGTCGTCAGAAGCCCGAAAGTTTGACAACCAGTCTTACCAAGGGGTATCGTATTGCCCAGTAATTGGGTTGTGGAGGTCTGATAGGCAGTCACTTCATGTGAAATACTGGTATTCAGCAGCATCCTATTATTTTATTATATTATGTAAGTATATTATAGATTATTTTTAATTTAAATATTCAAGCAACCCAAAAATCTATACTTACCTGCATATTATTAAAAGCAAGTCTAACAACACTGTCTCATGCCTATAACAACAATATCCCCCTTAATTACATCTTTGAATGTAATCTCAAATCCTTATCTTATGCATTGTCTCGTTTGTCTCAATGATAAACTTACACGAAGTTATTGTTCGCAAATATTATCGCTTTTTATGTCGACCGTTACTTACTAAAAAGGTTTTAGTAAAATAAGTTATAATCTTGGCGCCATGTGCCAGACAGGTCTATGGTTCTTTATCTAGTGTAAAGACACCACCCACGTGTATGGCGTCCCATAGTTTGTAAAATATTTTTTTTCGATGATGGTATATAAATCTTAAGTATTATAATTATTATTAGCTATATATATATCAAACATGATGAAGACGAAGATATGAGTTTGTGTATGTGTGTGTCTATTATTCTTACAAGGTTTCACCCTCATAAGTCTCAATCCCGTGGGAATATCGGGATAAAAACTATCCAATGTCCTTTCCCGGGACTCAAACTATCCCTATACCAAATTTCATCTATATCAGTTCAGGCGTTTTAAGCGTGAAGAGGTAACAGACAGACAGACACACGAGTCTTTGGTCAACTGGACCCACTCGAACTGGACCCGAGGGTCCAGTCGACCAAAGCAAAAATTTTATATATTTTTATTGCTCAACTGGACCCACTGTCAAAATTAGACAAACATCATGTGTTTTAAGCTACCCGTGGATACAGTCGAAACAAAAAGACAATGGCACGACTTTCAGATTTATAATATTAGTATGGATTGCAAAATGTGTGAAGTCACAGCTGGGTCACACGAATGTAACCACCTGTGACAAGGACGGGGGGTTCCCACTGCTGGGACACAGGCCTTTCTTGAGAGGGAGTGGGCCGTACGCGTAATCCACCACGCAGAAGCAGTGCGAGTTGGTGGAAGTCACATGGCTTCGAATTTTTGCTTCTAGGACATGTCGGTTTCCTCACGATGTCTTCCTTCACCGTTTTGTGAGCTTTTGTAATTCTTTAAAGGAATGTGATACAGGGAGTTGTATTTTGAGCTCATTGTAAGTTCTTATTTGTAATTTGTTATGGTATACATTAAAAGTATTCTAGCTATGTAATTTGTCGGTCGCAAACCGAAACTACAAAAGTATGATAAAAAGAACAAAGTGATAAAAAAAACCACGACGTAGATTTTAGAGAACTTTATCAAAGTAAAGCTAGTACCAAATACGAAGTAACCTTTCGCCTAATTAACCTTCAAGACTTCTCTTGATATTTAATTACTTACGAGCCTTCAGCTAAGACAAAACAGATGCTGAAACTAAACGTAAACAACAGTATATAATTGCTTCTGTCTTTCGCAACGCATCGCATCTCATAAGAAACAGTACCTTAGGTACAAGCAAACACACCCAAGTTTTTATTTATTGCAAAACTTATCAGACTCTGGATTACAGTTGTTTGCACATTGTTCCAAGCTTTCTATACACTATGTAGTACATAGATTCGTTCTGGAGGGGATCGTGGCTAAATAATAACAGCCGCACGCGCTTGCCACGGTTAGTTCGTGGATGGGTGACCTTCCGTTACATATCGAGGCCACTCCGTGTCTCGTAAAGCCACGATAAGAGATGATTTATACTAGACCGGGCCGTGCCCGGGGCATGCCATTTTCAAATCCGTGCCCCGTTCGGGCCACGGATTTGAAACGTTACATCTTACATCTCATCTCTCATGCACTGTGTAATATAAACTGCTTCATACAAAATGTATGTAACGTTTCGAATCCGTGCCCCGTCCGGGCCACGTACACGGCACGCCCCGGGCACGGCCCGGTCTAATATAAATCATCCCTAAGCCGTTCGTAGATCTTTGACAATCGTTAAGGGTAGTCAGAAGCCCAAACGTGGCTGTCGGACGTTTGGGCTTCTTGAGTCTCAGCAATGGATATCGTGTTCCACAGTAAGTGAGTTGCGAAGATCAGATAAACAGTGGCTTCTATCACTGGAAGCCGACCCTAACATAATTGGAAAAGACTACCTAGGCTGATTGATTGTAGGTACTTACTTAGATGAAGTACTTTTCAAGGAAAACTTGGGGACAAGTATCCATCAACCGAAATGCGTAACGAGCTCATAAAAAAAACTCTATTCCTTCAAGCAAAAACGTTATTTCGTAAAACTTTATACTGTCTGATATTACATAAAAATGAGGCTGCGTAAACAAATATAAAAACATCATTTACTTTATGGTTTTCGTTACTGGTGGGCTATGTTGGATTTTTTAAGACTCAATTATATTTTTTATCTAATAAAAAAGCATGGCCGCAATTAATTTTAATAATGTTTAATGAGTGCAGCAAAACCTGTAGATTAGTTTAATGAAGCCCGTAAGTTGCACTTATTTATTTATTTGTTTAATTCTTCAAGCACATAAATATACAGAGGCGGACGGACTTAAGCTACAGTTTCCTAGAAGAACGATGGCCGCCACGTAGCGTCCGCAATTTACCGGCGAATGACATCATTGAAACGTTATTTATAAAAGTAAAAAAGTGTGTTTTACATGGAGAGTTTTTTTACACGGTAAACTCAAACCTAGCTGCCCAAAGATTTAAATCTCTAGATTTACCTCACAGTACTTAGTCACTTGAAAAAGTGTCAATTATAATATTCATGACAGCCGTCCGTGAGGCCGTTATGTGGCGGCCTCCGTTCTTCTAGCAAACCGTACCTTCAGGGTCAGTTGATGACTTAAAAAGGTCTCTAATAAACCGAGAAACAAATTAATGGGTTAGTAACCAAAGCGTTGTTTTGCAATTAACTATATTTAATTGTTTACCTAAAAAGCAAAGCAAAAAGAAGCTGAAAAAAGCTTAAGCTTAAAGCTCTGTTCTAAGGTTTTCTTGGTCGGTAGATTAACAGGAATAATGGCCGACTCCTTTAATTCACGGATCGTTATTGGTTAAAATTAGGACTCCTGTATCTTTACCAATAATGAAGCAAATACCTCACAGATTTGCATAGTAGACCCCCCCCATGTGGTAGTACCTTTCACAAGTAAAGTTAGCTTACGGATCTATTTATATGCCCAGTTTAACAATAAAAATTTCTACCTGCAATTGGTGAGCAAAACGATTAGTTTTTGTTTATAGGAACCGAGCTTATGACTATTATAAAACACAAGCCTTTCAAATAAATAGCTTTGATCAAAGTAGTGTATTTATTTAATAGTTATGTAAACACTATCTCATGTCACTGTCAACTGTCAGTTCACCTCGAATGGCGGGAAACCGTTGAAATTATAGCGGTGCCCGCACGAGAGGCTTGGTGTGGTAATGAGCCAGTGTAGTGATTTAATCAGAGAGGCAATTCCCGTATTTTTAAGAACGTTAGCAGTCTCATTTCAGTCTCAATCTGTCAAAAATACCTCTAATTTCGCTACATTTCTAATAAGTTTTTGACATTGATTCGATAATCAACGTCAAAAACTTGTCAGAAATGTAGCGAAATTAATTCTGATTTCGCACCCGATCACATCTAGGGAATGAACATCAAAGTTAGTAAAAATAATGTATTTAAAGTTTGTATCACAGCAAACGCAAGATCTTTTATCAAACTACAAGTCGTAGCAATGAATTTGATACCACGAGACAAAAGAGTGCAAGTATTTAGCGTCAGACTGCCTGACCAGATAAGCCTTCTGTCTGCGACGGCTAATGAAACCCTCAAAGTCAGGCCCTTCACTATTCACCTCTTGACCTACAGGTCAATAACTTATTACCTACTCTTAAACATATAGAGAACATAATAACTTTGTTTTTTAGGTTTTATAATATTTCGGCAATTTATTATTTCTCTCCAGTATTTTTAGGCTCAGATTTTTTTCTCAGCCAAAAAATATACTTGTAATATTTTTAGATATTAGTTTACAATAAACACTGAAAAGATTAAAACCTACGCAAAGCTCAACAAATGGAAATTACTTTTAATAAATTGTCACTGCTTTCGATATCTGCAAACACAGGTTATAAATCCTTAGAAAAGGTTAAATTGCAAGTAATATGAGCTTACGCCAATAACGATAGAAACTTACGGAATGCCTACAAATAGAATTTGTTTTTAATTAATTAATTACTTTTTATGTGAACACAAGAGTAATTCGGGAATAAACCACGATACCACAGTACAGTAACTACAGAAGGTCGACTTCATACAGATGATAAAGGGGGTGGCTACCGAGATGTCAGAGGCAACTACAGCCGCCGACACGCACTGACAGCAGCCCATACTCAAATATACGACGAGGGCCTTGTGGCTAAGTAATAACAGCCACACGGGTCGATTGCTAAGGTTAAGCTTCACTTGCCGCGGTTGGTCCGTGGATGGGTGACCTTCTTTACATATCAAGACCTCTCCGTGCCTCGGAAAGCACGATAAGCCGTTGGTCCTGGCTGTCATTCGTGGATCTTTGACAGTCGTTACAGGTCGTCAGAAACCCGCAAGTCTGACAACCAGTCTTACGAAGTGGTCTCGTATTACCTAGTGCTTGGGTTGTGGAGGTCAGATAGGAGCGACTGCCTAAAATACTGGTATTCAGTTGCATCTGGTTAGACTGGAAGAAGACCCCAACATAGTTGGGAAAAGTCTAGGCAGATGATGACTTAAATATACGACCGGCACGTTGTCGACGGCAGCCGCCGACGCGTATCGACGGCAGTTACCTCTGCTGTTGACGCGTGCTGCTCGTATGTATGCACTAATAGTGAAGTATGGAAGAAAAAGACAGTATGTTGATTTTGTAAAACATGAAACGTTTATTTTCTCTTGACTGTACTTACCTGTCAAAAAGAGTAACCTAGCATAAAGTGGATAGTTAAGCCAGAGATTAAAACAGAAGAAGAACTAGCAGGGGATCGAGAGGGGAGGGGGGGGTGGAGAGGGGGCTCAGGGGATCAGGCGAAACAAATCAAATAAATTGGAATACGGCCAGGAGAATGGTGATGAAATGTATGCAGCCGACCTTCTGTACTTTGCCTGTGTATCTTTGGCTGAGGTAAGCGCCATCGTACCGTAATCCTTTAAATAAACACCCGCGCTTCAAACAACAGCCCAGAGTGATGAAAGAAGATAAATAAAAGCTTGTAATGAATGTGGGCTACAAATCGCCCCTAACCTAATTCATTGCACTAATTATAAGAGATTAAATTGCCTTAGTGGGCAGCAAAAAATAATTAAAATCACACTAGTGTTGTTTTAAAAATAACATGTCGCTTATGACGTTGTTTGAAATAAGAGGAGACAATTGGCTGGAATATTTCTTCGTGTTACGTACATATTATTATATATGATAGCGATACAGGAATTTACGTTACTTGAAACATACATTGTATTATGTATTTGTAACATTAGAGACTGATTGAATAATCCCACTTCCCACTAATATTATAAACGCGAAATTTTGTGAGGATGGATGTATGGATGGATGTTTGCTACTCTTTCACGCAAAAACTACTGAACAGATTTAAATGAAATTTGGCACACAGGTAGTTTATAACCAGGATTAACACATAGGATACTTTTTATCCCGATATTCCCACGGGATCGAAACGGGGCACTTCTAGTAATTCATACTTAAATCTTTGAGTAATAAGAAATAGACATAACAAACACGCCTGTATTCCCGAAGGGTTGGGCAGATGTGTACCTATAGTACACCGATACGCCAGCTATGTTTTTAAGTCCCATAGGGGGCGAGCCTATTGCCATTAACTGGGCACACATCCAAACTCTAGGCTGCTACTCAAAACTACAGATGGAAAAATCCAATAACACTTTGTCCGACCTCTGCAAACCGAACACAGTACCTCATGCTCAGCAGTAGCGCTTGCGACCACTAAATTAACGACGCAGTTAAGGAAATAATGTTGCCGATTCAGTTGTTCACAAACTAAACTAAATTAATGTTTAGTGCATCTTTTTCTTTCTATTTCATTAAGAAAAGGACAGAAGAAAAATTTTAGTTTAGTCCTGTCAAATTGATTAAGATTTAATCACGTTTAAACTTGTATGGAGTAGTGTCAGGCGCTGATTAATTTAACAGGACTTAACTAAAATTTATCTTCTGTCCTTTTCTTAATGAAATAAAAAGAAAAAGATGCACTGAACTTTTTAGTTTAGTTTGTGAAGGGAATCGGCACCAATATTAGAAAAAATTTAATTGATAAATATTTCGAAAGAATTGAGGAAAAAAGGACTTCTGGCAAACAATGTATAGGAAACTGATTCAGTTAACAGAACAGCTAAATCATAGCCTCATCGAATGTCTAAAGCAGCTGACCGTGCATGCAAGCTGTCAAACACATAATCTACCTCCTAATTCATCCTAGCCATCACACGAACACAATCAATAGCTACAACTCCAGTAGCAAAACTATTTGCAACCAGAGAATGTGTCTACCTATGTTACACTCAACGTTAGGTTATTTCACGCCCCTCATATAATAACAAGAATTATTAAGCAAGTTTTAGGTGTCCATAACAACGGACAAGAAGCCCATTCATTTCGACAAGCACATAACTACAAACCGCGCCTTTACCCACGGTGAAAATACAAGTTGGGTAAGTTAAAGTTTCTCCTTTTATTGCTACTTATGTTCTAACATACGTTCCAACTACTTGCTAGGCGTAGCTACTTAGCTAGTCATGCGTGGGCTCATTACGTGGCCCTAAGCATCATAATCAGCCTTTAATGTTCCCACTGCTGGGACATAGGCCTCCTTTTTGTGAAAGGGTGGGCTGTAATCTACCACGCGGGTTCAGTGCGGGTTGGTAGATGTCACATGTCTTCCAAGTTTTATTTGTAGGACAAGCCGGTTTCCTTACGATGTCTTCCTTCGCCGTTTTGAGAGCAGTGGTGATGAAATAATTTATTTTAACAAAGTAAAGCGCCTGTCTGGGTTTGAACCTAGAACTCGTAAGTCGCAGTCGTTACCATAGGGCTACCAGTGCTCTGGCGTGGCCACGTGGGACTTAAAACTTCCCAATCCCATATTTACACTATCTCTTGTTCCAGATAAAAGTACTCCCATCTCAAAATCTTCGATTCCGGAATATGTAGGTTGAACGTTGTAAAACCACCTATTTGTGGTTGCAGCAAATCGTTGTTTAACTCTTTCGTACAGTTTACGATCGCCATAAAAGGAGTAAATTTACCGTGCCACTATTAAAATCTATTCTCGTAGGTGCAAACGTTAGGGCCGAGTGTGGAGGAGGATATCTTCGGGTATACAGGGCGGTGCTATCGCAGTAAATCACCATTGCCTTCGTGAAACAGGTCTTTACGTCAGCCAACTTGGATAATTAAAGTACGTTTGAGAAACAACGTAAACAAACAAGTTTATGTGACTTCTTTATAGTTGTTCCAGTGAGGTCTAGCGAGGCGAATTATGACGGACTTAATGACCATGTTACAGTTCATTTTAGCCTATGTTCTTAATTATTCTCAAGGCATGAAACATGTCTAAAATGAGAGAGTGACGCTTGCACAGATGGCAAGAATAAGAGCCAATAAAGGCAATTTGATTCGAACATATTACTTGGAACTCTGCGAAGAGCTCTGTTTGTGTTGAGCTTATGTACTGACGAAACTATGTCTGTTGCAATACAATAATAAAGCTCGTAGGAAACTAAGCTACGTACTAGGATATGAGTTTAGTTCGGTTTATCTTACTAGTTCCTAATACCTATCTTTACGAGCGATTTAAACTTAAATGACATGTACGTGAAGTAAGTCCGTGGAGGATAGTCTGGAATGAAATCGTATCGAGATTGGATTAAAATTCTATTGTTAGTACTGCAAAAGATGGTCTATGCGATTCGTAGGTACTGTATCGTGATTTTCTTGAAAATTAACAACCAGATTAAGAGAAAATCTTGTATCTTTCTGTCCGCCTCCACCCGCTCAATACCGGTGAGTGTTGAGCGGGTGGAGGCCGAAGGACGGAAGGTTGGTCCAACCTTCCGTTACCCACTTGGAAGTCTCTGAACCGCCTCCGAAACAAAGTGGGAAGATGCAACTAGAACCTCGCAAAGTGGGTCTATCTCGACGGTACAGTTGCAGGATGTGGATGGGAGCTGTTGCGTAAACTGTGACCTGCCTCGTATCCAGGCGCTTTGTGACCCAAAAAATGGCATGATGTGGAAGACGCGAAATTTTGGGCCAACTTTTAATACACTGTCGTGCCATCGACACGACGAAGAAGAATACTAAAAAGTTTCCAAAGCACAGACTAGACTTAGTCGTTCTATGGAGGATGCAAATGTGCACTGCAATTGATTAAGAATGACGGATGTAGGATGCTACCACCCACTTGCTTACGACAATTCCAATATCATTATTGAACAGACACAAAATGCTATCTACACGGGATATTTGTAATCCCTACGGGTTTTTTTTACATCCTGTTTGGAACTTTTTTTTTATATACATTTTGATTCTGACGCGATCAAACATTAAAGTTGCATCATTTTGATTATAATGCGCAAGCGCTACTTTTTCAAGTACCTACATAGATATCGCCGATTTCGTAAGCGCTGTACCACTTATGATAACAATGCCCGGTAAATTAAAACTTCACTACGGCTGAAATATCTTATTGTCGCATAGACAAATAGACCTGCTTGTCGTACCAACCTTAGGACTTCCCAACGAAGGGCCAAGGGTGACCAAGGGCTGGCTTTTACCTTGGCCAGAGGCTAAGCATTGCCATACCTATAACGTGGTAATGCCGCCAGTCTCTTGGGTACATTACCAGTCGACAGTGATGCGGAGGAATTTTCGGCGCCATATATTAGTTTGTAATAAGTAGTTTTAGTTAAGTTAGGATATTATATTTTTATTTTATTGAAAAAAATGTTTTTTTTTAATTATTAAAAATTATGATGTTGTACCTAAGTACCTTAGGATGGTACCTTAAATTGTGATGGTTTAAAAAAAATGCGTTTACCATAAAACTGCACGCCCCTCCACTTAAATTCCTATAAACACATTTGAAAAGTGTCCGGAATGACAAAAGTTTATAGTGGATAAGACAGAGATTAAAACAGAAAAAGAACTAGCAGGGGATTTTGATCAGACCGAAATAACTCCCAACAAGGAGCTTGCAGTTTTAAAGTAAACAATGTCTAAAGCAATTACGAGGTAGATTATACAATAATGTAATTTTCAGTAACCCTTGGCATGTCTACATGTCGAAAAATTATAGCCAAGGGGTTAAGGAAGATTAAAGAGGATAACATCGTATGACAACAAAGGGATAGGTATGTCCTTTTACACGAATATCTCCTTTTATGTTGTCATAGGATGGTGCTTTAACGTATCTGCAATATTATTGCAGATGTAACTTCGCTTGTCATGTTATTCTATTGATACGAACAGTATATCCCATGGACCTTTCTTGCTAAACGTGTTACTGCATTTGTCAGCAACGTATATTATTCATACTAATATAATATTATTCATGCGAAAGTAACTCTTTCTGTCTGTCTGTTACACCTTAACGGCTGACTGGATTTCGATGCACACTGGGAGACCATTACCTGTGTTAGAGCATGGGATACTTTTTATTCCGGTAGTTATATGTTCCCATGGGAAGATAGTAATGAAAATCACACTAATATTATAATTAGCGAAACTTTGTGTGTGTGTATGTGTGCATGTGTTTATATGTTTGTTACTTCTTCACGTGCAAACGGCTGAACCAATTTTGATATAATTTTGTATGGAGGTAACTGACACCCTGGATAGTAGTAGTAGTAGTAGTATAGAATAATTTAAAAAAGAATGAGCTTTTCTTTTGGCTTGCTTGGACTTGCACCCTACATCGTCAGTTAAGAATTTTAAGATATCTATCTTTACTTCTACCCAAGTGGTTTGAGTGAAAGTGATTAAGTATTAGGTACAGTCGCCAGCAAAATTGCATGGGTACCTTAGTGTCTATTTTCCCGTGAACGTTTGAATTCAAGTTTTCGAAAATAAACTAGATGGCATTGGTTTCTTCACAACTATGACTAATTTACGAAACGTAAGTAAGGAGTTAGGAAGAAACGTATTAAGTAGGATTGAGCAAAGAGTTACAAGGCTAATACATTTATCTAATTATTACATTACATTTACCAGCATACGTAGCTTAAATGATAAAAATAATAAAATAAACCGTTAGGAATATATTTATTAAGCTAACGAGTGGGTATTTTAATAATTAATTTAATATTCGAATTAGTAGTTACTTAGCACCTACTTATAAATTGATATTCATTTTTAACATAGTAGGTTAATAATTAGGAACAATTTTCTTTAAAAGAAACTATTAATTATAAATTGTTTGAATGTTTGAAGAGACAAAAAGAAACTAAAAAAATATTTTATCATATAAAGCAAAGCAACGCCATCTAATAACAGCATAATTCAATTTTATTAGTCGTTAACTGGTTTTACGCTAGATGGCGTCATTTCTCGCTTCATACGATTTTGTTTCTGTACTACCCATGCACTTTTGCAGCCTATCGTACCTATAGGTATTCATATACCTATAGGTACGATAGGCTGCAAAAGTGCATAACAATCATTTGTTATCAATATACATATATACTAGCAGCGCCCCGCGGTTTCACCCGCATAAGTTTCGATCCCGTGGGAATATCGGGATAAAAAGTATCTTATGTGTTAACTTTGGTTATAAACTATCTGTGTGCCAAATTTCATCCAAATCCGTTCAGTATTTGTTCGTGAAGAAGTAACAAACATAGAAACACACTCACAAAGTTTCGCCTTTATATAAAGTGTGATTCATAGATAGGTTCAATGTTTAATCATAACTAATTATCTTGTAGGTACTGGAAATATTGTAAACATAACTTTCGAAACTTCACGTTGAGCGTCAGAAATAATACTACATCAAGATTTTGTTAAGTAGGTACCTACACAAAAAATATAACTAACAAAAGAACCGTTCAGTCGCAAGAGCCCAGTATGAAAGCGAATTTATACCAGTTCCAAAAAAACTCAAAAAACGACGTAACACGATAACTGGCAGCGTGTCGCAACACGGAATCGCATCAGTCTTTTGTTACGACACTATCCGATTCAGCATGAATTTCGATCATTCGCCGTTTGTTTGCTATAGAAGAACAGGTGTTCCGGCCCTCTGAGTTATTGCTCACTCCATACGTGAATAATAGCGGACCTGTTACAACGAACATTTGCACCCTTTTTTCTGTACAGCGGGACGTGTGAATGGACGCTCATTCGATAACTTGAAATTGTTCCCTAGAACGTTCATCGGGGTAATTGAGAAACACGCTAACACGTAACAGTAGCAATGAATTTCATTTTGACAGTTCAACAACATTCATTGCGTTATTTACAATGTTGAGCAAACAAATGTTTCGAACATATGAAGCAATGGATTAGCAACATCCTTCAAATTGATTCAGAAAGTGTGTTACGCAATTAGGGGACGGGAAACATGTAGCTACGACACTTATTTTTATTACCTGCCATTGAATGGACTGTGTTGCGAATTTAGTTCTGTCCCATTTTTAGGTCTTCGTTACATTGTTTTCCACCTAACGCTAAAAGGATTTTGCTGTGATGCAAAGCAACGAGCACACGAAAAAAGAATTCAACAGAATCCACACTCGAATGTGTGAAAAATTGAAAATACCTTCACAAAAGAAAACTGGTACATTTGAATGGTGTTTGTACCCGGTAATTAACATGGAGAACAAACAAAACATTCTAAAGAATGTTGTCGCTTGGAACTTAGGAATATGAAACAAATGCAGTCATTTTTAAAGAGACCGTGATTTTAACTAAATCTTATTATTATTCAGTAGCAAGGTGACTGACATTGCCTACGTGATTTTCTTAAGGTAAAGTCATTTGTTAGGAGGGGCTCGTGGCTAAATATTAACAGCCGTACTGGTCGATCAAAGGTTAAGCTACTCTTGCCGCGGTTGGTTAGTGGATGGGTGACCATCCATTACATACTATCGAGACCACTCCGTGCCTCAGAAAGTACATTAAGCCGTTGCTCCCGGCTGCCATTAGTAGATCTTCGACAGTCGTTACGGGCCCTCCTGATCAGAAGGTCTAAGTAGCAAAATGTCCAACAGCGCGAAATGTCTAATGAGCAGTAAGTCTAATTAGCAAAATGTCCATGTAGCAAAACGTCCAACTATCAAATGGTCTGTATAGCAGAACGTCTATTTAGCAAAAAGTCAGATTCTCAAAATGTCTGGATACTCAGGCAGAAAATTCAACACACAAATTGCATCGGGAAGGAAACGGACACGGTATTATAATATGTACATACAGACTCTTTGGTCTATGTACTCGTAGCGTATATAATATCTTTTTAACCTTTTAACCGCCGGACTTTATATCAGTTGTTGTGCCCCCAGCGCCCGACAAAAAAAAAATAACGAAAAATATATACCGATGAAACGAGCTGTGATGATGTAATAATAATACAGATTAAACGAGCTGTGTTATTTTGTCCATACCTATTGCGGCGATAAGTCCCCTCTTTGAGGAGTGGCTGGAGAGGCGTCACGGCGTCCTCACCTTCCGCCTGACGCAGGTCCTCACCGGACATGGCTGCTTCGGGAGGTTCCTGTTTCGAATAAGGCGGGAGGAAACGCCCGGGTGTCACCATTGTGTGGATCGCCCGGAGGACACGGTGGAGCATACGGTGGAGGCCTGTCCAGCTTGGGCAGAGCACCGCCGCGTCCTCACGGCGGCGATCTCTCGCGTCCGGCCCTGATCCAGGCCATGGTACGGAGCGAGAGTACATGGGAAGCCGTTGCCTCCTTCTGCGAAGCAGTAATGCTCGCGAAGGAGGAGGCGGAGCGCGTGAGGGAGAGGCAATCTTGGCGCCCTCGCGCCCCTAGTCGCCGCAGGAGACGCCCTGGGCGTCGGGAATCTATAGCCGATTCCCGGCCACCGTAGGCGCGGGCTTGCGGACGGCGAGCAATGGGCAGCTCGCCGTCCGGTAAGGACCAGGCCCGGGTCGACGGCGCGTTGTGTTCCACGCACGCCTCAAAGAGATGTCAGCACTAACTGACGGGGTCTACCAGGACCGAAGCCTGCCGGGGTCGCGGGTTGTTCGAAAGAGATACCGTGGCCCCTGGCACAGGCAACTGAAGGAACACGGGTGGGTTTTAGTCAGTAAAAGTCTGACACGCTCTCTCGCTCCGCCCAGAGCGGGAGAACTTATTTGATGATTTCCCACAAAAAAAAAGGGGTGGCAAAGGCGGCTAAACACGAATATAAAATCAAAGCCAACCCTGCTACTATTCCTCAAAGCTCTTAGAAGAGAAGCACTTTGGCAAGATCGCAAATACAAGAATATGTTATTTGAAGGAAATAAAAGAAGAAAGATCGATATAATGTTTAATGCCAAATACAAAAGAAAGCTGCAAAAGCTTGAGGGCCAAAAAGTTAGCCCCTTTGAATTTTTGACAAATCTTCGCCATATCAAAAGGATATTAGGTGAATAAATGCAGGGGAATTTGTGCGCCTAATATCTTAATAATTATGAGGCTATAAGGTCTAATTTACAAATGACTTTTACTTTCTATCATGAGTGTACACATTTTAAAAATGACTTTTTGCTAAATAGACGTTCTGCTATACAGACCATTTGATAGTTGGACGTTTTGCTACATGGACATTTTGCTAATTAGACTTACTGCTCATTAGACATTTCGCGCTTTTGTACATTTTGCTACTTAGACCTTCTGATCAGGAGGGAATTTTTCAAGTGGGCGTGGATGGCCAAATCCGAAACTATGAGGACTAGCGAAAAGTACTCAAAGGAGTCGCGGGCTCGATTTTGATGAAAACTAAAACTGCATCATTGGATTTTTGAAAAATCAATATTTCTAGCCAGGAATCGAACCTGTTGATTTTGAAAAAAAAAACACACACTGTATTATTACACCATTCGATAGTGTCGCTAATAAGGATCAAATTCTGGGAAGTAATGACATACGGCAAACTAAAAGCAAGAGCTCATTTTTAACAAAATACTTTTTTTTTCTTATGTTACCTACCTCATTATCATCTGCCTAGCCTTTTCCCAACTATGTTGGGGTCGGCTTCTATTCTAACCGGATGCAGCTGAATACCTCGGTATGTAAAGATGGTCACCCATCCACAGACCAACCACGGCAAGCGTAGCTTAACCTGATGGATTGACCTGTGCGGCTGTTAGTATTTAGCCGGGTCCGGGTTATGTTACCTACCTACTAAACCTTAACTGATTAATAATTGTTCAAAATGATGACCATTGTTTTCAATACATAGCTGGATTCGACGTCTCAAAGATTGTACTGCATTCAGCATTACAATATTATTGATTCCATTAGAATATTTTCCAAAGATCGTAATAGAAATTTGAATTTAGAACTTAATGTTGTGAAGGTGACTGCGCTGCGGGTGTGTTAATAAAAATATTGAGCATCATTTCGAATAAGGTAGGTAATGTACATAGGTATGAATCCCTCCTGATCAGAAGGTCTAAGTAGCAAAATGTCCAACAGCGCGAAATGTCTAATGAGCAGTAAGTCTAATTAGCAAAATGTCCATGTAGCAAAACGTCCAACTATCAAATGGTCTGTATAGCAGAACGTCTATTTAGCAAAAAGTCAGATTCTCAAAATGTCTGGATACTCAGGCAGAAAATTCAACACACAAATTGCATCGGGAAGGAAACGGACACGGTATTATAATATGTACATACAGACTCTTTGGTCTATGTACTCGTAGCGTATATAATATCTTTTTAACCTTTTAACCGCCGGACTTTATATCAGTTGTTGTGCCCCCAGCGCCCGACAAAAAAAAAATAACGAAAAATATATACCGATGAAACGAGCTGTGATGATGTAATAATAATACAGATTAAACGAGCTGTGTTATTTTGTCCATACCTATTGCGGCGATAAGTCCCCTCTTTGAGGAGTGGCTGGAGAGGCGTCACGGCGTCCTCACCTTCCGCCTGACGCAGGTCCTCACCGGACATGGCTGCTTCGGGAGGTTCCTGTTTCGAATAAGGCGGGAGGAAACGCCCGGGTGTCACCATTGTGTGGATCGCCCGGAGGACACGGTGGAGCATACGGTGGAGGCCTGTCCAGCTTGGGCAGAGCACCGCCGCGTCCTCACGGCGGCGATCTCTCGCGTCCGGCCCTGATCCAGGCCATGGTACGGAGCGAGAGTACATGGGAAGCCGTTGCCTCCTTCTGCGAAGCAGTAATGCTCGCGAAGGAGGAGGCGGAGCGCGTGAGGGAGAGGCAATCTTGGCGCCCTCGCGCCCCTAGTCGCCGCAGGAGACGCCCTGGGCGTCGGGAATCTATAGCCGATTCCCGGCCACCGTAGGCGCGGGCTTGCGGACGGCGAGCAATGGGCAGCTCGCCGTCCGGTAAGGACCAGGCCCGGGTCGACGGCGCGTTGTGTTCCACGCACGCCTCAAAGAGATGTCAGCACTAACTGACGGGGTCTACCAGGACCGAAGCCTGCCGGGGTCGCGGGTTGTTCGAAAGAGATACCGTGGCCCCTGGCACAGGCAACTGAAGGAACACGGGTGGGTTTTAGTCAGTAAAAGTCTGACACGCTCTCTCGCTCCGCCCAGAGCGGGAGAACTTATTTGATGATTTCCCACAAAAAAAAAGGGGTGGCAAAGGCGGCTAAACACGAATATAAAATCAAAGCCAACCCTGCTACTATTCCTCAAAGCTCTTAGAAGAGAAGCACTTTGGCAAGATCGCAAATACAAGAATATGTTATTTGAAGGAAATAAAAGAAGAAAGATCGATATAATGTTTAATGCCAAATACAAAAGAAAGCTGCAAAAGCTTGAGGGCCAAAAAGTTAGCCCCTTTGAATTTTTGACAAATCTTCGCCATATCAAAAGGATATTAGGTGAATAAATGCAGGGGAATTTGTGCGCCTAATATCTTAATAATTATGAGGCTATAAGGTCTAATTTACAAATGACTTTTACTTTCTATCATGAGTGTACACATTTTAAAAATGACTTTTTGCTAAATAGACGTTCTGCTATACAGACCATTTGATAGTTGGACGTTTTGCTACATGGACATTTTGCTAATTAGACTTACTGCTCATTAGACATTTCGCGCTTTTGTACATTTTGCTACTTAGACCTTCTGATCAGGAGGGGAAAAATTCACCCTGTATATACACGTATTTGTAACCCGCCACCTGCAAGTGACGTTATAGAGAAAACATATTTTAGAAATCGCAAGTATTCGCAACGCTATTCTAAATTCCTGAACCTTAGACCTGAACACGATCAAATGAAATTGAACTTTACTAGCAGCGCCCCGCGGTTTCACCCGCATAAGTTTCGATCCCGTGGGAATATCGGGATAAAAACTATCCTATGTCCTTTCCTGGGACTCAAACTATCTCGATACCAAATTCCATATAAATCGGTTCAGCGATTTAAGCGTGAAGAGGTAACAGTTAGAGACAGACACACTTTGCATTTATAATATTAGTATAGATTGCGAGGACTATACAGCTTATATCAGAAAGGTGTAGTCATATTTAAAGAAAATAGGCCTAAAAACCTATCCAGCAGCTCAGATAAAAAATTAGTATATTAGGGTGTATGTCCGAATGGCATACCAAGTACTATAGAAGCAACATCCGGAAATGGGATATTATGGCCTGTAAATGGGTAGATTTCGTTATTTATCATCATTTACAGGTGTTATTAATATTATATTATTTATAATAAGGCACCGCACCACAACCGCGGCACGTGTCACATCCCAACATATATTGTGTCAAACGAAATAACAAACGAATACCAATATACTATATTTTCAATGTAAGTGAATACATTGTAACAATCTACGCACTCAGGACCGAAGGACCAAAAAAAAAAAAAATTGTGCGATGAATGATGAAATGATGATAAATAACGAAAATCTACCCAAATAAGGACAAGCCAGGCTAGTCTGTCTAGTCAGGTCCAAAAATTCGCGGCATTATGTCACCAAGCGTCAATTATGTGCAGTTCGTTACTAACATCAATACTGTTGATTATAATAGGTAATTTATAAACAAGACCACAACACTTATTTAACGTAGCGGCATTTTACATTATGAGCTACAGCATTGGTTATGCGATTTCAATGTTTGGATTTATTACCGTTGGATCCCGTTTTTGAATCCCATTTTAATATTTTTGGCGTTGGATCCCGCAAAACATTATTATGTATTTCCGTTGGATCCCGAATTTAAAAAATGCAAGATAATTACGTTTTATTGTCGTTGAATCCCGAAAAGTATTTCCGTTGGATCCCGAATGTTTAAAAAAATATGAATGCGGGTACTTTCAACAACAAAATTGTTTATAATAAAATGAGGGGTTCACTAATGTTTCACCAAAACTCCATTGACAAATTTTTAGTTTACAACCAACGTTTCGTATACTATTTATTTCACAAACAACTCATTTTCTATATAATCTAGTCGTTTCTGGCACTCGCCGGCCGCTGCCGCGGCACCGCTCGCTTCGCTCGCTCGGCTCGTGCGTAGGGGTCACAGTTTTAACCTAACCTAACCTAACATTCTTTTTTTTTTAATAATTAACCTAATCTAACTAGTTCGGTTCCGGGTAACCCACTAAAAATAATCTCTTTTTAGTGTTTGATAAAGGTAAATCACTTTTCTTCTGAAATGTACACATGTTGTTATAATATGGGATTCAACGGAAATAGCAAACGGGATCCATCGGTAATACCTAAAAAACGGGATCAAAAAACGGGATCCAACGGTAATAAATGAATGTTTGCAGTTATGAGTAATTCTGACCAAAGGCTACGCTTGATTAAATTTTGTCCGACCGTTGACGATTCACAAAAATAATTATGAAAACGACACTAGTATATAGGTAGCTATTCACAACTGTTCGATACGCTTTCGTGCCGAATTGAACATCAATCAATGTTATCAAAAGAGTCCTCTAAAAGCTGTTGACAAATCCTTAACCTACAAATTTTGACAGTTTAAGGCTTCAAAAGCTGTTATACCGCAATATTTATTCCTCAGATAAGAACTATCTGACTATTGAAAAATCAGGCCAAACAACCAACAGACCAAATAGATGACCGCTATTCTTTTGATAGCTCTTCGCAGTAGGGGACTAGGTAATTCAGGTAACCGAAAATGTATCATTATCGATTCGGAAACCTGTCGAATGGTTGTGATAGCTATGCTGGTCACACCCGCCTCCTGTGTGATCAACAGTATTGTTAAAACCTTGTTAAAACTGATGGTTCTTTTCTGGTTTATATTCCTAAATCGGACCAAGTGTTATTGAAATTTTGTTTTACAAAATTTATCCTTAGTAGTAGTCCCGAGCCCGTACACTGAATTTGGGATCCGTTAATTACAATGGGTTTGTCCCTTTTACTTGGAATTTCATAATTGGTAAAATATAACGTGAACGTGTTTACACACCCCTGTCGATCTCCTCAAGGAATATCACATTCTTCAGTTTCGATGCTGGTAAACGAATATTTTAAATGAAATTCAACATTCTCACTACTCGATAGTCAACATTTCTATAGCACAACCTTAAGCAATACTAACGCAAGAACAACGAGCAATCGATCCTAGAACTTATCATCATCCACCTGCCCTTCATTTGTTGGGAGCGTGAGCATGTCTTCTCCTACAATACATCTCTATCATCCGTCATCTTAGCATTCACTCCCTCTTCGACCAACATCCTTCACAAAATCCGTCAAATGTACAGGCCCAGCCGGTGTTCCTTCTTTTTTTTTATCTTTCCTTTTTGATGTTTTAAGAGTGTGTTTAGTTTATTTTGTGATATTCCTGTACTAGTCCCAATACCTAAATACTTATTCTTTATTTCAAAGCAACAAAGACTTTAATCTTTTTTCATTAATCTCTATCAGCCGTCATTTTACTCACTCCCTTTCCGATCATATCATCCATCAGACCAGAATTGTACCTCTTACATCACTAAAGACGTTAATAAAATCAATATAGGTAAAAGGAGCCGCCTTCATCGCGAATTGCAAAACATAATTCGAAAAACAGCAACAATGATACTGGCGCGTGCCGCGACACACAGTGCGATTGTTTGTTGGCCAATGTGCTCATCACAATGATTGGGGAGCATTGTTTCCAATTACGTAATACAAACCAGCCTGGTTGATCTCATTGGGAAATAGGACAAAGTTGAAATGAAATCATTTGATCGATGAGGAGGAAAAGCATGTGACTGAAAGAGTGATGAATATGAATGTTAACATATGGAGAGGGAGAGGAAGGCCACAAAAAAGATGGACGGATTATGTGAGGAATGATAAGAAAGGGAAAGGAGTGAATCAGAAGAATAGCGTGACGGTTGTCAGGAGAAAATAGAAGAAGCAAACGTGTTACCGACCCTAAGTAACATAGGACAAGAGCTTTAAGATGATGGTGATGACGATGAGGTACACTTCTGGTGGTGGTTCTTAAAGGTATTTCTGTTATAACAATACTACTTGAAGAAGCAAGGACAACGGCGACTTAGAATTGACTTGCATTTGAGCATTCGACCGTAATCTACTTAAATTAATCTTAGGATATCGGTATTTCTAATTGGCTTTCCGAGGTTTGAATTAGTTCATACGTGTATCAGTACTGAGTACTGATAGCCTACAGGTAGTAGGTATTTAGTTAGCCTAGACGCCGTTCCTAAGATATTTGGACAATAGTTTTATATTTAGTTTCAAAACTTACATGAACTCGAAGAGTCAGAAAATCTTTTCAACAAATTTTTTGTAACATCTCGATTAAATCATCTTTTCAGACCGCAAACATACCTGAAACAAAAAACAAAACAATTATAATAAACTAGCAGTTAGTGGGTAGTTATTACACTGACTATATTTTATCTTTGTTTTGGCTAAATTAACCCCTACCACCCCTATTTCAGACCTTATAATTCCGAAAACAACAGATACATAAATTCAGTGCCAGACGAAATAAGGAAAAAATGGAAAGGAAGAAGATATTTTTGATGTATGGCGAAATAAGCAAGTTGAGTTTAACACGCAAGAAACTAGCTTTACATTCTGTAAAGTGTACTAAGTGATCGAAATAGAACCCTTGAAAGAGATCATACCCTACTTATTTCAAATTGATGTGTCAGCACATTAGAGGAAGTCGTGGCTTAATTATAATAGCCGCACGAGTCGATCGAAAGTTTAACTACGCTGGCCACGGTCGGTTCGTGGATGGGTTACCCCTCCGTGCCTCGGAAAGCACGTTAAGCCGTTGGTCCCGGCTGCCATTCTTTCATTCATTACATCTTTGACAGTCGTTACGGGTAGTCAGAAGCCCAAAAGTGTGACAACCAGTCTTCTTAACAAGGGGTATCGCCTTACCCAATTACTGGGTTGCGGAGCTCAGATAGGCAGTTGCTCCATGTCAATCCGGTTAGAATGGAAAGCCGACCTGCCGACCCCAACATAATTAGGAAATGGCTAGGCAAATTGATTGGATTGGTGTCAGCATATTCTATAAAAATATTAGCTTGTACGGTTATTTTTACATGTGCATAAAGTTTTAATAAATACATAAAATATAATAAGTATCTAAGGGATTGCGAAAATATTTGCAGCAAAACTGTTTTGACACAATACAAAACTGTCATTTCCATATGGCAAACAAAACTAGTTTTGTTCAAAACTTTTCGACTGTGATGTGTCACGTACGTGATAGTTAGTTTGACAATTCAAACGTCACAATATGGCGTCAAGATCAATACTGTTCTTATTTTGAATCTCTTAACATCATCTGTCAGCTTTTTCGAACGGCAGCGTCTTTTTTAGCTTGTTTTCTTTATTTCCCTCTTTCTGAGGGAAGTATGTTTATGTTCTGGCAACATTTTGAATTTTATCTCCCGCCCAAAACAATCTTGACTCAAGATTGGTTTTGGGCAGACAATTGCTCTTTTAAGATAAGGATGGCGAAAACATTTGCGACAGAATACAAAACTGTATTGTTTATGGCAGACAAAACTAGTTTCTTATAATCCATATTATTTTATTTATAAATACTTTCTTGTACACCAGGAAATACATAACAAAAAAAAAAACACTACAAAACATACAGTGGGAGCCCTTATCGCTTTCTGCCTTTCCAGGCAACCTTGAAATGGGCTGTGATTGCGTGGACATAAAATGGAGTTATCATTGGTACAATATATGTAATACAAAATTTTGGTCTCTGCCGATAAGAGATGGAATTTATAATTGAGCAACAGATATTCCCGCACGTGTTATTTTTTATCGTTTTGCGACAACTTCTTGCATATAATGCAAAGCATATCAATAATGCAAAGGCTCCGTGGACGAAAAAACCTTCTTAACTAATTGTGAAAAACCTTGAAATAATTTAAACATTAAATGACTATAAAAGTACAGTTTTCGTGGCGCTATACCATTCGTGTCAGTCACCGCATTAAGTTTCATCATTTTAGACTTTAGCGCTCTCGAAAGTATTGTTTATTTCGCCTTTGATTTACTTAATAAAGATAATTGTGTTATCATAAAATAAAATTTTGATATTATTTTAAGGATAGCTGAAACTAATGTGTGATTTTTAAATTTCTTGAAATGGTTTGCTAATTAATAGGAAAAAATTCATTACTGACTGGTTTAAAAAAAAGGTTTTTCTAATATTATTTTTCTGCTATATTTTGTATCGAAGTTGAAAAACGTAGTTCAGTCACGTGCTAGTTGACTATACTATAATGATCTTGATGATATTTTATAATGTTCAAAATTAAAAGCATTTTCTTGTAAAAAAATGATCAAACTTCAGTCTCGCGTCATTTTTTGGAAAACCTTGTTGCGAATATTAGTGATTTTCCATTAATACTTAATATTATTCGAAAAATCCCTTGCAAAACAACGAATTCGACTTTTCAAATCACAAATAATGTTGTTTGAATTCTTTTCTCTTTCTCACAAACAATGAACAAAATTGATCAAAATCACTCCATTTTGTGCACGTTACTTAAAGTAAAAAGTCTCTTCCGTTCAAGTAGCGGTCGCATAATTCTAAAACAATATAGCCATCTATAGGGCTGTCATTTGTGAGTCTCAAAGCGTTCCGTCCGCCGTCCTCATGACAATGATCTCTTTTAAAGACGTTTTTATTCAAACGATGCTAAGCTCTGACTCACTTCCTTAGAATTTTGCCAATGATTCATAGTTACTTAGCTTTACGTATAAATACATTATTCTTAGTAATTATGCAGCAGTTTTATAACGACCATTATTACTTAATGATAGCCTAGGGACCTAAGATGAGGATAATGTACCTATGTACTTCAAATTAATATATACGTTTGTTTTAAGCTACTTTGGCGGAACACATAAATTTATATTACAGACTATTCTTATTTAACTTGAAAAGTTTTCTGTTCAGAGTTCTAGATTAGCCATTTTTCATGCGAGAGCAGAAGCTAAGGAACAAAATGGCGGACTATTTGTAAGTAGTAACTCACAGTTTTAACGACAGCGATTACTTGCCTTCTTTAAGTCATTATTCGACCTAACTGCTCTATGTTGTTTGCACATGATTGTGATTCTAATCATTTCTTTTCTTTGAAAGACAATGCTGCTGTTGGGTAGACCAATAGATTCATCATCATCATTTCAGCCGAAAACGTCTACTGCTGGACATAGGCACGCCCCTCAAGCACTGCCACTTCCACCGGTTCTGTTCTTCGCCCAATAGATTTTTGTTACAAATTATTTATGTATATTTTTAGATCAAGTACCTATGTATATAAAAAAACCCCAAGATAAAAAAGGCCGTCACCTAGCTACCGAAAACATCAAAAACAATCAAATAAAAACAAACAAATAATACATAAGTACTTACTCAAACAAACAAAGATGAAAAAAAAGATAATCTGATATTGACTCTTAAATCCCTTTGAAATCTCAATAGAGGAACGCTTACAAGCATTTTTTCAACAATATGAATAACAATAATAAAATTACTGAGTCATAAAAAGGCGATCAGAGGATCAAGGAAGGTGGCCTCGAGTTGAACGCTACACAAAGGGAGTAAAAAGTACCTACTGCGGGACTGCGAGCATCCAGTGAGGACATCATTCATCATCTCACGACAATCGCTCCACAATCGAGGCCGACATTGTGTCGACAACAGGACAAAATGGAATGAAAAACGAAATAGAAAATATCACGTTTTCGCATCAAGAATCAGATGAGCAGTGGTGGCCCAGTGGGAGCAATGGTGGCCCAGTGGTAACAGTCGCGATTTACAAGTTGTATGTCGTGGGTTCGAATCCAGATAGGCGCTTTACTTTGTGTAAATTATTTCATCACCACTGCACTCAAAACGGTAAAGGAAAACGGTAAAGGAAACCGGCATTCCAAGAACCAAAAAATCGAAGACATGTGACCTGTACCAACCCTTACTGTGCCCGCGTAGTGGATTCTCTCACAGAGAAAAGGCCTGTGTCCCAGGAGTGGGAACGTTATAGGCTGATTATCTTATGCATAAAAATAACTAGCAGAACGGCCTAAGGCTCAAATCACACTGAGACGGCAGCGAAGCGGCGTGCAGTTTCAGTGTCATATAATTTTAAACTTTATCTTCATTACTGTAATACATAGTATCGCTTGAGAAACTTGAAAAGGTTGCGCGGCCGCCCGCGGCGCCGCGAGCACTCCGATGACTCGTGTTTCTCAAGCGATACTAAGTATTATAGTAATGAAGATAAAGTTTAAAATTATATGACGCTGAAACTGCTCACCGCTTCGCTGCCATTTTGAGCCTAATGGTGACTTCCCTAAAAATAAAAATAGCATACATAACATCACGCTTGTATTCCCTCAAGGGTTAGGCAGAGGTTTACCTATAGTACACCCCATAGAACATTTCTATGGTACACCCACATTTCGCCAGTTATGTTTACGTCCCATGTAATAGGTGACGAGTCTATCCATCATAGCCATCAACCGGGCACGAATCCAGACTCCGGGCTGGTACTAAGAAATTTCCGAAGGAAACCTGACCCGGGGTTCGACCCCAAGGAATCAAGCTCAGCAGTAGCGCTTGCGACCACTAGACCATGGAGGCAGTTAAAATAATAATAATAATACCCCGCCGCGACTGCGTCCCATGTTGATAAGTTTCTGCTATTATTTTTATGATATTAGCTTATAGTGTTCCAAGTAATTAACTAATCTCTTATTAATTAAACGTTCAAGCACCTTATATAACGCACTTAGGACTGCTATGGGTCGATAATTATTAGGTTAAGGTGAATGCGCAGTGATAGACCGCGAAATTCAAATTTTCTTACGTTTTTTGCAATTTGCAGGTCAGTGTCAGGTTGTATCTTGATCAAAATTTGATTCGCGACTATAATAGATATGCATTTACAGAATTATAGTCATTAGAATCATTAATATATCTCTTTAAGTTAGATTTCTACCGTTAAGAACAAATCTCGTATGGAAAAGTGTTTATGGTAGAAATCTAACTTAGAAAGATGTATTAATGATTCTGATGATTATAATTCTATGAATACGTACCTGTTATAGTCGCGAATCAAATTTTGATCAAGGTTAAACCTGACACTGACCTGAAAATTGCAAAAAACGTAAGAAAATTTGAATTTCGCGGGCTACCACTGCGCATTCACCTTAAGTCCCGTCCCCTCCCTTGAAAATTGGATGAATAATTGCCTTTTTAAAAGAAGTAGGAAAGACAGCAGGGTCGAAACAAAGATTAAATATATGGCATAGGATGGGTGCCAGTAGGGTGGAGTATTTTTTTGGGATATAGGGCGATACTCGTATACTATCCCATTCAGTAGCAGCGTTGGTCCGTAGGGGGTAGAGAGCCCAGTGAGTGAGGGCGGTTACTTGGTCTGACCAGCGGCGGTTAGGTGACCGTCCGCGCGGTCTTTTTTCATCTACCTTGCCCATCACCATCAACTTTTTCAGATTATCTGGTTCCCGACGGGCAATATGTCCGAAGTAACCGAGAAATTTATAATTTTGCGTACCGTATAAGAAGTTGCAGTTCGTTGTAAGGGAGTTGTAATAAACATAGCGGCTTTCATTAATATGCAAATGAACGAAGAAAGCTACCGTCTGAGACGCACCTGTGTTGTCAACTTCTACGCACTTTTTTTTACCTTTTTTACTTCACTCCTTGATATTCCAAGGGTAACGAGTATCTGGGGAGAAAATGACGATGTCCATTTTCCACAGATGGCTACCCGAAATTATACTCGTTCGATGTAATCGTCCAGTCAGCCGCGTCGTTTACTTTTATTAGTCTAAATATTATTCGCATCAATGAAATTGTTTATTATGGAACATAAAAACCATATGGCTATAGAGAGATGTACTAGACGCTAATATAATAAAGCTGAAAAGTTTGTTTGTTTGACCGCAATAATCTCCGGAACTCCCAATCGGATTTGAAAAATTCTTCTTGCATTTGATAGATAACCCAATTCTTGAGGCATCAGGTTATAAGATTTTTTACATCACATTACGGCTTTTAGGAGCCGAGCCAAAAGAAAAAAAAAACGCGAAAATGCAGTAATTGCGCAGGCGGGCGATGCGATGCTATAGGATACATTTTATGTTAAAAACAAGAAGTTTTACGCGAGCGAAGTCGCAGGCAGAATCTAGTTACCAATATGGCTGCACTTAAATCCAAATAGTTATAATATTATAACCAGGGGATACTATTTATATTGACCGTTTGACGCGATCGAAATCGCGGTCAGAAGCTAGTTACCAATATGGCTGCACTTAAATCCAAATAGTTATAATATTATAACCAGGGGATACTATTTATATTGACCGTTTGACGCGATCGAAATCGCGGTCAGAATCTAGTTACCAATATGGCTGCACTTAAATCCAAATAGTTATAATATTATAACCAGGGGATACTATTTATATTGACCGTTTGACGCGATCGAAATCGCGGTCAGAAGCTAGTTACCAATATGGCTGCACTTAAATCCAATCATAAATAGTTATAACTAGTTTTTAATAGATAGGGGAATATTTATTATTCATATGCGGCATAGACACACGCCACTATTTCTCGGAAGGATGAGGAATGAAAACCGCATAAAACACAAAAGCAAGCCAAGCCTATTGTCTCATGATATCGCTTCCCCTCACGAGTATTACATAGCACAGGTGGTTGCGTAAATCTCCAATAATCGACGTACATTGCCGTGTAACGACACGCTACACGAAAAATCTGTCACATCAAAGGCGTTATAGAATATTGCGTTTGCGGCGGCGTCGTGAATTCTTCCCACCTCTGATTTGCGATGTGTTCACTGGGATTATCATATTCATGTGTCAAACCTGGAAAGGGAATAAGTCTTCCATATTGGGAAAACAGCGAACTATAATATCTCTTGCGAGTTTATTGAAAGTTTTGTATCCGAGTTGCGAATGTTTTGCTTTCAGTATTTCAAAATTTAATATAATATCAAGTCTCGCTCCGGTCGAAAGGACAGGTAAACGTTTATTTCTGCGAAATAAAATGCTCTCCTGGAACGTTTATTTTATAGAAACGGCAAAATATGAACATTACTATCACAGTACTCAGTTCTATTGACGAGTTGTACACAATAAATTGTTATGTAACTGTCCCAACTGTCGAATTTAATCATCACTAATCCTAAAAACTAAAGGGCCAAAAAATCACGAGAATATTGTATGCATACGTCAGAACTGTTAAAGTGGCAGAATTAGCCATTACATGGGCAGATATCCAACACAAGATAGCATTTATCTTCGTAACACACATGACCTATTAACCCAAGAGTCGACGATTTGTGGAGCACTATAGACACAATATACATGCAATATGCATGGGCAATAATATAGATGCATGGGCAATAATATAGATGTATGGGCAATGATATAGATGCAACGGTTTATAGAATACTCTCTGGTGGTCTATTAAGGACATGCCGTCCGGGATTAATCGGGCTCGTAAAGTTACGGAGCCCTTAAATCCAGCATGGCGGTGATAGCCGTGAACTAGGCAACTGACGAACAGACGCCGGCACATCAAGCTACTACAATCTGTTACATTTCTTTAATAGATTTTCAACTTTATAACTAAAAGATTATAAAGTTCAAAGGGGAAAGTTTGACAGTTTCGGGTAGCTTGATGTGCTGGCGTATTTACCTCAATGTCGAGCTTTATTAAACTCTGGCAAAATTTATGCTACGACAACTTAATGAGTCCCTAACGAACTAGATTTATAGTTCTGCTTGAACAATTTAAGATACCATAGAATACAAACATATACGTTTCCGTTGACAGCGATGGGATGTATTTATTTGTATGTTAGTTAGTCACTAAATTTTGTACCTAGTGTAAATACCTAGCTACACACAATAACAACAGATACCATAGAATAGTACCTCGACATATCCCACATGGGATGTATAATGAAAAACTAAATAAATATTATATCCTACACTTCAAGTAAATAATGTTTTGTAACTAACACAAAGAAGAAAGTAGCAACAAAAACACTTCTGATTAAACAAAATATTTACTTAGCAAATTACTCTCTCGACGCTTAGGATATAAATAGGGGTTTTAAATGAATGCTCGTCGACTAATTATTGTAATTACTGTTGTCAATTTACACAGCAAATTAACCAATGTTTTGTCTGATAAGAACGAACAGCGGCCATAACGTTATCTTTACAGGCAATAAGATGTAAAACCGCCATCGTCAACTTGGACCTTGTCAGTTTTCTACCTCATCTGACCAAATTACCATTGTGCCCAAGTAATCCCAGACGCTATTACAAAAAAATAGAACTCGAATTGAATAATTAAAGTTTTTTTTTTTTTGTTCTTTTTTTATTTTGCTGAGAACGTTCGCATTTCGCCATTGGGAATAGCTTCGGTATTAGTTGATTGCGCTCCAGCTAACAACTAACACAAAACTGCGCCAATATCAAAAGCTTTCAATTTACAAGCTCCGATCTGATCAACGTTCGAAGCATTTTTAACACCAACATTTTCTGTGAGTCATCGTTACTTTTATCTTTCAAAGTTTTTACTAATATTTTTTTAGCATGACTAAGTTAAAAGGTCTAATGCGATCTCGGATATTCAGCGAGCTGCAAAGCTTCTATTTCAGCTAAAAAGATTTTCTTTAGCGTTTCCCGAATCTTGACAATGCTGTCCTTTCTATCAAAGGTTTAAAAATGTATGCAGAGACAACAACAAGACACGACAAGACCGAATCACAGTTCGTAGAACATGTGATACGAAATTCAGAGACGCATTTCAATATGTTGTGAATCTAAAGCAACATTTGTATACATTTCGTTCTTGCGAAGGAGCTCGTTGCTGGAGAGTACCCTCTACGGGACCGTTTGAAAAGCCACGTTTCCTTACCATGGCTGGGTTAGCGTCCTTTGACGACACTTGAGAACACTTCGTTAGTTCACCGCTATGGGTAACAGTGTTATGATCCCGCACGTCTGAGGTTCGCTTCAAGTGCTCTTTTTGAGAAATACGAAAAAAGCGACCAAGACGAACGTAATTGATGCACATGGCGTGTTCTTACGATACAAGTGTGCATATTTATTAAAACGTAATAAAAGCAAAGTCAGCTGCAGTCTGCACATGGAGTATACATATATCATGTGACATTTTCCTCATGATTTCGATGACTCAGTTCAGTTACTAATGATGACTAATTAATTAATATACACTAGAACTACTAAACACTGGACTAGTTAATATTGTTGCCATTTCATAAGCATAATCAGCCTTTAAAATGTTCCCAATGCTAGGGCACAGGCCCCCTCTCGGTGAGAGGGAGTGGGTCGTAATCCACCACGTGGGTCTAGCGCGTGTTGGTAGATGTCACATGTCCTCCAATTTTTGGTTATAAGACATGCCGATTTCCTTACGATGTGTTCCTTCACCGTTTTGAGAGCAGTGTGCTGTCTGGTTTCGAACGTGCGACCTACAACTCGTAAGTCGCGGCTGTTTTATTGGAATCGTGGAAATTACTCATTTGTTTATTTTATTACAGTAAGCACGCAATTCAACTCTATGATTATTATAATTAAGTAATTAACGATCGTGACCTAAAAAGCTGATAAAGGCGGATTTTTAGAGGTCAGAGTGATGCAACGGTTTCAAACATGAAACATATTAGGTTTTTTCCTCATTTATAACTTCTCTAGTACACGTAGTAGTAGAATCTAGCATGTACATATAATATTACATATATAGATTTTTTTATAGTCGATGAATAATTTCAATATTAGATATATTGAAATCTATCTTGGCTGTGGAAGTACCAACGTGCACAGTGCGGACACGTTAGAATACGACTTTGGTAATGACATTTTATGTTGAAGGGTGGCAGGCTCTCTTATTCTCTAGTACAGATCAATTAAATACTCAACTATACTTTGGGGCTACACACTAAAGGTATAATTAAAAAATAAATCTGAACACAGACCAGAGCGGGCAGACGGGATTACTGGACGGAACCTCTTTTGTGATCCTTTTCCAGTTACTAAACTTTATCTTGTTTGACTTACAAACAGTCAGGAGCTCGTTAGAGAGCGGTCGTGCATAAGGGAGGCGCCCACGAGCTACTTAGTTGCCCAGCAACTTTTTTGTCTCTGTCGCTGTCTCCTCGCCAAGATTTGGACGATGCACACGGGAGCGACAGCAACAGTACATTTTTATAAATTTTTCAGTTGAACGGCAACTGGCTAGCCGGCAACTTTTTCGTTGCCGTGCGCGCACTGGCACTGAATACAATAGACGGGCGACAGTTGCGTCCAATCCCGCGGACAAAAAAGTCTCCCAGCTGTCGCGTCGCTACATGCGCGCATTTTCATACAAATCCGTAAACTTTCCTTATAGGAAAACCAGGTAAGTGTTAAAATAATTTAAATATCACTTTAACTTTTCGATTACACCCTAGTGAAAACTTCCATTAGATCTAATAACGATGTTATAAGCGTACGATTTCTATTTCAATTAAACTTTCGAAATAGGAAAAGGTTAAATTGAAATTAGAATCTGTTTCAATTTGGACTCCTTCAAGTTAGATTAACATCGGAAAAATTTAAGGGAAAACTTTTTAGGGAAATAATTGGACCTTTTAATAATATGAGGTGTCCTTTACAATACCTATTGGTTAATAATGTTTTAAAGTGGAAACCATAAGAGTACTTTTTTACCTACGTCATCAAAGTAGATAGCTACATAGGTAAGCACATAATGTATACCTGTTTTTCTTCTTAGCGTGTAGATGGCATAAATAACACGAAAAATATATATTAAGTATATAGTTTTTTTAATTTGTTTGGTCCACAAAATTCAGCAACTCGAAACAGAACCTGTCCCTGAGCCTGACGCGCGTTCTGTTATAATAAACAAAAACATAGATGGAAAAGACCACGTAGCCGCTTACCTAACCGCTATTCAGACCAAGTAACCGCCCTCACTGGACTCTCTGTTACGACCCCGAGAGATGCCGAGAACCGAACGAAGTGGAAGAACATCATACATAAAGCCACGTAGGTTTTTCAGGGACACAACCTTCAGTACTGAAGTGCGCGACCAATGAATGAATGAATGAATGAATGAATTGCACCAATCCCAGCGTGGTTAAACCAGACTCGATTAATCGAATGAACCCCAAGATTCGCACTAGCTCCTGTAGCCTCATTTTCATGGTGCTACAGCGACCATTGCATATCAAGGAATAGACCGGGGGGCGCGGTAATGGTAGGGAAGACGTGCCCGAGGGATAGGTAAGGATTTAAGAGCCTACCGGATATGCATCCTAGAGTAACTTCAGTACTGAAGTGCGCGACCAAGAAGAGATATTGTTATAACATAGATGCGCTATCGGAAAGCGTTGTAGTAACTGCTAATTAACATAAACGGAGGAAGTAATTATCACTTTTAAGCATTAAAGAGCTATTACAAGCTATCAAAATAATATGACTGCAAAAATTTGTAATGTTACATATTTTTAACATATAAATATATATGCATTTTACTCGATACTCTGGTATAGTGTGTTGCAGTGTTCCTATAAGGAAAATGATGGGTTTTTCCTTAAAATTTATCAGCGACCTTATCGTTTGGTGCATTGATCATATATTATCTACAATACCTAAATGACTGTTTTGTGTTTAGTACTAGATAGCACGAATACCAAAGAGTATATGTTGTGACGGAAGTTTCGAGTATGAATGTGGGCGACTGTGGACGACTAGGGGAAGACTAAAGAAACGATGGGTGAACTGTGCGAAAGATGATATTGTGGCTAGAAAGGAGGTGAAGACTGTAATGACGGTTGATAGAGAATGTATGGAAGAAGATAATATGCTGCGCCGACACCAAATAATTTAGGATAAGGGCATAAAGTATGTAAGTACGTACATACGTACGTACGCGTACCATGAGGGCTGGTTGTAAGTGGCGCGGGAAAAGAGTTCTTGGAAGGACTTGAGGGAGGACTGCCCATTTTTTACAAAAAAAGAAACAACCGACTTCAAAAAAAACACTACAAAGTGATAAATAACTTTAATTTCGGAAGTCGGTGTCGTTGGTTCCGCATTTTCGTTTTTTGACACCGACTTCCGAAATTAAAGTTATTTATCACTTTGTAGTGTTTTTTTTGAAGTCGGTTGTTTCTTTTTTTGTAAAAAAGTTTTTATTTTTCACTTTTTAGTTGTACCTACCCCACAAAAAAGTAAACAAAAAGATCGTTAATATAGATAAATTTTTAGATTTTTGTTGATTTTTCAAAAACCGCTTGTCCGACTTCGATAAAATTTTCATGGGACCATTTGGGAAGTATAGGTACCCTTTCCAACAAAAAAAGAATTTTCCAAATCGGTTGGCAAGCAACGGAGTTATGCGCGGACAAACACAAAAAAAAAAATACAAACATTCGAATTGAGAACCTCCTCCTTTTTTAGAAGTCGGTTTAAAAAAAATCGAGTATGCTTATGACCACACGACTGAAGTGAAACTTCAAACGTATTTGGCTATGAGAGGAAGAGAGAAAGAAAATGTGCCGCGCCTCAGAAAAATAACTATGTATATTGTTCTGAGGTGCGCGCGCACTACTTTCTCTTGCTTATATCCCCGACTCAACTCCCGTTCGCCTCGTCCGATCACACTTTTCGTTACGCTTACGTCACACATTCGCCAGCTTACTCCCCAAGTCAAGCGTGCGTAAAGAAGTTTCACTTCAAAAATCCTGCTGGGTCTACGGTCTCCTGTTGGACTCTAAGTAGATTTACTTTTAAGTATGATGACGAGAACATAGTGAAGGAGGCTAATAATACAGAATAAGGCTGCCTTTTTACCACGGATGAGCGAAGATGCGTAGCGAGGATGTGTGTGAAACCAACCAATAACATCGCTTCATTTTTATAGCAGTCTAAGTCAGCTTTGGTATTGGTTAGTTTTACACACATCCCTCGCTACGCTTCCTCGCTCATCTCTGGTAGAAAAGCAGCCTGATACTAAATAGTACGGATAACTAACTTGGCAGCTTTTCTCTACAGACCACAAATCATGTATCAAGAAGTTATGTTTATTCGAGCAGACGATTTCTATTAAGTTTTCAAAGAAACTTATTAAAGGCTTGGTTGATTCTTCGACGCATTTCTGTGATTTCCCGCGGGTTTTTACTATGAAATCTTTCGGGAATTCCTCGGATTATATTGGAGAAATACTTTTTGTTAGGACATCAATAGGCACTTAAGATTTTTCTTGGATAACAATGATTATTGCTCGTAGATATCCGTGAATTTAGAAACAACAGAAAAATGGTTACGTTTCATTTTCCAATGTATGGAAGTGACATGATGTGTATTTTATCGTACTTTATAAAGTATTGCGTTCATTTATTGCGTTCTATAGAACGCAATAAATGAATGAATAGAAATGTGAAAAGGCTTTTTTCGTCGGTAGAATGGTAAACCAAAATATACCCTTTGAGAGGTTCCCTATCCATTTGCATAAAATTTTAAGACCTAATATAACTTGGCATACTTTTGTTTCTCCTAATTATATTTACGCATAACAGCTTACGCATAATTTTTTAAGCATAATTTCTTTACTCATAATAATGATTAAGCATAACATTCTAAAGCATAAATTTAGCATGCTCGTTTTATTTCTAACGACGTCAGGTCGACGGAGCCTCGCTGCGCGGGGCTCCTATTTCCGTCTGCAGGGTTTAAAGGAACCTAACCAAACCGAACCTTGGGGTGCCCCTGACGTCGTTTAGTATTATGCGAATTAAAATGCCAAAACAAATTAGCCTAAAAGATAATTATGCCAACATAAACGGTATGCCAAAAAAAAAATATGGCAAAGTATTATTATGCCAAAACAAATTATGCCAAAATAGTTATGCCAAAGTATATTAGGAAAAAGAACTTTATGCGAAAAGAAGGCATCCCCTTTCGAGAATGTTGCTGCACTGCTCTCAAAACGGTGAAGGAAAACATCGTGAGGAAACCGGTATGTCCCCAAAAATTCGAAGACATGTGATATCAACCAACCCGCGCTGAGCCCGCGTGGTGGATCACGGCCCACTTCCTCTTACCGAGAGGAAGCCTGTGTCCCAGCAGAGGGAACATTATAGGAATTTTTATTTTGTGTCATAGTTTTTACCGAATCCAAGTTGAAGCATAATATCTGCTTCGTAGTTTGCATTTTGCTCGTATCTAACGCAATCTATTGCATCCTCCTTGGTAAGTTTATTGGTTTTTACAACATCCTGCCTACTCTGTGGGGCTGGGGACTCGCTTGCATACAGGTGCCTACCTACTGAGTTGTATATTCTGTGTTCTGCTGTGAGATCAAGGCTAAAGTACTCCCTGATTCCGTGTAATGTGGCCCTGTTCTAGATTTAGACGTATTAGTTGTTCGTATAGGTACACTCATGGTGAATCGTAAGTAAAGTTGGCTTCATATTTGATGGAGTTTGTATACAAATAGTCTTATTGCAGCTGTATCCAGAAAAAAATTGCTGAGCCTAATATCAGATGATAATAAAAATAAATAAAAAAGGATTTCCTCGTTGATCTAGCAGTCGCAAGCGCTACTGCTGAGTACGAGGTCCTGGATTCGACTCCCATGTCGTGCAAAGTGTCATTGGGTTTTTTCATCAGGAATTTCGCAGTAGCAGCCCAGAGTCTGGATTTGTGCCCGGTTGATGGCAATAGGCTCGCCCCCTATTACATGGAACTTAATAATAACTTTCAAAATGTGGATGTTCTATAGGTGTACCTCTATCTAACCATTTATTGATTACAGGCGTGATGTCAAGTTATGTTAAGTATGTAAATAAAAGGTTTTCTTATCCACTCAAAACATACAGTAACCTCAACTCATTAAGTAAATCATAATCCAGCTATGATATCTTTCATATTCATTACGAAAATTATTCTCACAAAACAGTTTTGGGATATTAATTAACTCGTGTCGCAGATATGATAAGTAATTAAAATGTAAATGAAAGTCGACCCAACACGGCTTCTATTTGGGTACCCCAAATGATATTATTAAAAGGTTTCGTCAGATAAAAAGACACAATTTGACGAAGCGGGGGATTACTGACCCATCCAACACCTGGTGCGAGTACGGTGCTTCTGATCAGACCATGCACTTGCTGGAGAGTCCTAAGTGCCTGTCATCCTGCACCTTGGATGACCTAAAAAATGCCACTGATGCCGCAATCAACGTGGCCACCTACTGGGCCCAAATCATACAAAAACAAAAAAAACAACGAGGAAGAGTACCATCGATGCGATAAGAAGAACAGTCAGATAAAAGAGCAATAATCGATGTATTAATATTAATTAATTGTATGTGAAGAATGCTTATAATTTGGCCGATATTCGATGTATCTGAGTAATATATTGATACTACGATTTCTCAATAGTCGCCCGTAGTCTCGATATTTGAGATTTATCTACATAGTAACAAAATTATTTCATTTCATTCGCTGTAAGTACCAAGTTTAGTTCTTGTTCATCTGGTACCACAGCACAACGAAGGGCGCCGCGATGCCGGTGCCGACGAACCTGAACAATAACCAGATATATGCCCGGTTAATGGCAATAGGCTCGGCCCTTATTACATGGCGAAACGTGGGTGTACTATAAGTAGACCCCTGCCCAACCCGTCAGGGTATATGGGTGTGATTGTATGTTATGTGATCCTACGACTGTTTTTGGCGCCCATATAATAGGTTAAACAATCATGCAATCATTATCTTCATGAAAAGTTAGATGGACAGCGATTTTCTAAAAGCACTTATTATTTTTTGGGAAAGTTGTTGAGCAAACTGATATGGGCTAGAAAGGGGAGGTATACTACTGAGATGACGGTTGATAAAGATTTGGAAAAGAATATAAGCTGCCCTAAAGGTACGGTTTCCTAGAAGAGTGTACCACATGCAGCCATACCTAGTGTCCAATTACAGAGCGTTTTTGACAGCAATCAAATACTGATGAAAATGACAGACTTTCATGACGTCTGTTATAATAATGACGGAACCGTTTCTCTAAGAAACCGTAGCTAATTAGGATAAGGGCGAGAGGATGATGACGGTGTTGAACCTACCCTCTTTAAGAAAACAAAACAGTATTTTATAAGATGATCGAAGTTGATCCAACAAGATTACGCTCCAAAATATCGTAAGTACAGCAGCAGCATATTGCATTATGTGTTCACATATGTTCGGAACAGCTTTGAAAGTCTTAACACACTGTATTCACAAATGGTTGAACAATTAAAACATGAAGCCATTGCAAGGACAAAACAAACGACATTAATTAATTTTGTTGTTGATTTAGGAGACAAGTGGGACCACTTATTATGTGCAGCAGAAATGTTCAAGGGTAGTCATATTCTCTCTTCCTCGGGAATGTTAATTTAATTTGCAAATAGAGTATATTGTTTTATTTATTATGTTTATATTTCATTACTTGTAGGCGGTGTCTTTCAAATATGTATACTTGTTAGATTGTCGTTTCAAAGAGCTGTTGTAGTGGATTCGGTTTGTACTGTGGATTTGGCAGTTATCTTTCGTCTGTAAAGCTTGCTTTACCAAAAAGCCTACATTTACATGAAAATGAAGACTTCTTTCATAACTTGTAGGCTGCTACCTTTCAAAGATTTCTTTCTTTGGATTACCGGTCCAAAGAACATGTCATTGGATTTGTCAGCAAAAGCTGAATTTTCAATCGACAGATATTTTTTATTCGTAGAATAAAATTGACGTTTGACAAATTTTGTATGGAAGAACTGTCAAAAATTCAAAATTTCCCTTGGATTAAATTATCTGGCGTTGAAACAGTCAGCCCTAAGTAATCTTCAGTCAGCTCAGGTTCTCAGTCTCATCTTCAGTTTTAATAGCTTACTTTTCCAAAAAGACTACATCAGCATGAAAACAAAGACTTCTTTCATAACTTGTAGGATGTGTGTTTCAAACATGCATCCCACGCTATCTTTCTTTAGATTGCCGATGCAAAGAGCATCTGATGCGATTTGTCAGTCAACTTCCCTTTGAAAAGCTTGCTTCACCAAAAAGTCTACATTAACATGAAAATGAAGACTTTTTCATAACTTGTAGGATGTATCTTTCAAACATGCATCCTACGCTACCTGTCTTTAGATTGCCGATGCAAAGAGTATATAAATACCGTATTTGGATTGTCAGTAATCTTTAGCGATAATTAAGGCTTCTTAACTACTGACATCTACCAACCTGCACAGGGCTCGTATGGTAGATTGGAGCCCACTCCCTCTCGAAGAGAGGAGGCCCGTGTCCCAGCAGTAGGATCATTATAGGCTGATTATGCTAACTTGATTATAATAACTATGTACCTAAGTGATTCGCTTTAAACATAAAGATGCTGTACATAAAGGGGTCGTGCTTCACGTAGTTTCTCCACCTGGGTGAAGCACGGAGACTACGGTCCCGTGATCGGGCCCGTGCTCCAACTGATGACGTAAGGTTCTGCCTACTAGTTAATCTATATTAAAAATGGGATAATCTCCCGCACTCCGCCGACAATAGGAAAGGCCCGTAATGTACAAAGTCGTGGCTTCAAGCATTATTAACATTAATCCATTCCAGACCAATACCTTAATCATTTATTGATGGAATTTAGCCCACTAACATACATGATTACGAATACTGAACTATGATGTTGCTTACAACTGCGGGATTCAATTACATATCGTAAGGATGAATACAGTCTAACCGAATTTCGGCATTGTGAAAAATATTGTATCTACTTGTAAGCTGATTCGTGACTTGATTACTAAGAAGCCTAAACACGTCACAAGATCATAAGGAGTGTGTTTTAATAAATTGACGGATTTTATCAAATCGAATAAAAGATAAAATCCGATAGGTTAAAGGTTGGTTATGTACTATGCAAGTAAGCACATAACAACTGTATGAGTCGATCGATCAATTCTTCGTCGTTCCCTCATTAGTGAGGATCGCAACCACATACGATGCGTATCCAAGTTATGCAGTCTTCTGCAGCTCGGTTCACGGTGCTTCTAACAGCCTTCTTCTATCGATCAGCGCGTAGAAAACTTAAAATCGACGCTTCTCAGATTATAACCGATCAGTGCTTTGGATAAAAATGACCATGCTTCGAACCCACCGATCTCGGTTGTCATTCGATTATCTCCGACCTCCGTCGTCACGTGCAGTCAGAATCTCGACGTCTATCCACCCAACGCCACCCAGTCTGACTTTAGGATCATTCGCTATTAAATCAGTGCTCCATGCAGTCCGTATCACACTAATATTATAAAGGCGAAAGTTTGTGAGTGTGTGTGTTTATATGTTTGTTACTTCTTCACGCTCAAACGGCTGGACCAATTTTGATAAAATTTTGTATGGAGGTAGCTGACGACCTGGATTAACATATAGGCTACTTTTTATCCCGAAATTCCCACGGGATCGACACTTATGCGGGTGAAACCGCGGGGCGCAGCTAGTAAAATATAAAATAACGACCGTGTTAGCACGAGCTATTCAGGAAAAGCTTATGTCGTGGTAGAGGATTAGCTAGTAAGCAATGTTGGAAGCGGAGTTGAAATTCCCGACTTTGCCGGACGTACTTAAGCATCTCAACAGGCTCTTTTAATGCTAATTAGGTCCACTGGATAGATTAGGAGACCAGCACAACACGCTTGCATTTCCTGATGGAGTCGACAGAAGTGTATCGTCATTCCGTCACCCTTTCACATAGAGTACAAAACCATAATTATAACATAGTGGTTATGCAATATAGTCTTTGCCCTATCACAACGGTTCTAATCGTTTGAATACACCTAATCTGTCAACGGCCGAACTATGCTTGTACGTAATCGGTTCTGTTGATATCGGATAAGGTGTAGGTGTCGTGTAAGGCTAATATGGGCGGCTTATTGCACTTACTTAGCTTGCTTATTATATCTACAGAATATCTACACTTGCGTGCAAAAAATTGACCCACCCATGCTCTTCGATTTGAAAAAATATAATTCAACAAGTTTTACTAACAATAACCTAATATATTGTATATTAAAACCTTCCTGAAAGTATGTAGATTACGTTAGTGAAAGAATTATATCAAAACAGATTCATTAGTTTTTGAGAAAATTGGGAACTTATAAATATGGGGTTGAATAAAGAACCTCCATTTTTTTAAGTCCGTTAAAAAAATCGAGTTTAATTTTGAGAAATAAACAAAATCTAACGTTTGTCAATTTCATTGACAAAAAAAGTCACATACTTTTTCCGAGCTAAAGTGAGTGATGAGGACATCTGAAGAATCGAGTCGATCTTGTCAAGAATATTGCTTTGAACAAAATATAGTGTATGTTCAAATAAACGGTACCTTACTTACCTTCACACAGTACAAAATAAAAAATTATATTCATTACGATTTCTGAGATATCGTGTCTTAAATGGACAGCATTGGGCGGGCCAATTTTTTTTTTGCAAATCTCAAACTCAAAGCATTTATTTCAATTAAATCAATTACAGGCACTTTTGAATTGTCAAAGGGTCGGTCAGTCAGAAAGATGAAGCTAGTTGCCCATTCCAAAGCGTAGGTACCTATGGAGAAGAACGGGCAAGAAACTCCATGGACACTCTTTTAAATCAAAATAATATGGTTACAAAGTCTTGCACGCAAGTGTATATGAAAATGAATGTTGCTATATAATAATATGAGATTGATAAACTCCAACACTTTTATTCTGTCCCACTGCTGGGCTGAGGCCTCTACCATACTTCGCCATTCATCATTGCCTGCTATCTTTTCTGGCAAATCAATGACACGCCAGCGATTCTTCGACCTACCTTGGTGATGGCGGTTTTTTTATGCAAGTTTTTTAATTTTTTTATTCCGGCCTCCACGCGGGTAACGCCACGGGCAAAAGCTGGTATTTATATTCCATCAAACCAGCTCACTTCATCATTCCTTTGTCACGTTAGTGCGTGCTACCCAGACTGTAATAAGTTTTGTAATGCGTGACGCATATTGTTCGCTCGTAGGCGATTAACAATGGCGTCGCCGACCGCCGTTAACACGTACTATTTTCGCACAAGATTCACAATACGTTTACAGTTTTACACTTTTATTAGGTACAATGAATGTGAGGAAAATGGGTCTCTTTCTCGATACTTTCTTTCAATAAGAAATATCATAGAAGCAAATTATATCTACTAATTCACTTTTATATTCACAATACTTATTTACTTATTTTAAGCGAATATAGATTTTGCATATCATATTATGATGGATAAACTATTATCTATTACTATAAATAAAGCCGAAGAGATTGAAGCAAAAGTTTATATTAAAAGAATCGAATGTAATAAAAAACGTGTCGCAGTCATATTTTCTAAGCCGTGAAAATCATTGCTCCATAGGACAATCTAGAGTCTAGACAAAATCAAACTGGTTGCTAATTTATTTGCAAAATTGTATTCTTTTTACATTGATTTACATTCATTACTCACACCCTGACTTATTACTTGTAATTTTTTTTTTATGAAATCATTTACTTGTACCATTTGTAAATATGTGAGCACCATGTATCTATCAGATAATTAATGAAATTTATATGTCATGGTTTCGTTTTTAATTCTTTTACCTATTGTGGTATACTAATTTTACTTTAGGTGCATCGTCCTCACATATTATTATATAATTAATGTACCCATGCAAAATATTGTAAAACATTTTAAAAGAGTAACGGTGGAGTTTCTTGCCCATTCTTCTCCACACGAAAACTACCTTTTGGAAGGGGCGACTAGAATCAATTCTATTTTAAGGTAATTTTTGACGTTCAAAAGTGCCTTTTATGTGCCTATTTGAAATAAATGCTTTGACTTTGACATTAAAAAAGCCAAGGCGAGTCGGACTCGCATACGAATGGTTCCATACCACAAGGCAAAAAATGCCGAAATAAATACATTTCTTGTATGGAGACCTTTAATAATGATGGTCCGATAAATTGCAGCTCCCGCCATAGATTGTATCAAGAAATTCCCATTGAAACTAATCGTCTAATACCCGTTAATGGTCACCTATACCGAGTCCTCTTGACCGCAGAGAATAATGCAATAACCTAGATTACATCTTTGTTCTGAATAACAAACGGTATCCAGTATCAATAGCCATAAGTGCATTGAAATGTCAACAACGTAAGTTATGAAGCAATTAATCTAATTAAACTTTGAACAATCAAATATAACCATCATTTGTTTATATCTAACCAGGTGAAATTATTGGTTCACTGTTCCGAGAGTATTCTATAGGTACTAGTTTCTACCCGCGACTTCGTCCCCGTGAAATTTCTTGTTCCCCCGACCTCCCCGTCGCCGTCGCATCGTATCGCATCAGCTGCCCGCGCTATTACTTCGCTTTCGCTCAGCGTTCTTTCTGACTTTTTCGTTTTTTTACTGGACTCTTAAGGTTTCTAGCGTGATGTTAAACAATCTACAGTCTTCCTCAAGAATTGAGCTATCGTATGCAAAAAGAATTTATCATATGCGACAAGTCGTTCTAGAGATTAGCGCGTTCAAACATACAAGCAAACAAACTCTTCAGCCTTATTATTATCTAGTATATAGATTAGTATACGTAATATACAGTTTGAACCAACTTACTACAGTTACCGATCCGATAAATTGTTCCACCCGCTGGAATTAATCTATCACTGAAACCGGATATGACAATGCGTTGATAGAGCTATTTATCAGGAATCTGAATACCTGCGCGATATATCAGCAGGTAGACCTGCATAAAACCGATTAATCGGATGTGTGGGAGCAACTTGTGGTAACGTGATTGCTTACTCAGCGATAAATTTAACTGCAGGTGATGTGGTACAGTCAGCAGCAAAAGTGGATTAACACTGTCATTTTTCCATGTTATTAAATTGACAACAATTTTATCAATAAACTGCTTTTTAGCTTCTCACATAATAGCAAAGCGTTTATATTCTAAAAATTTTTCGTCTGCTGCAATTTTGAACAAATATTTTGCTCAATAACTAAGATTGAAAAAACTGAAGTGTTAATCGACTTTTGTTGCTGACCGTACTACTAATCAAACTTGGTAGTATCAATTTGCAACTGGAAACTTATTCATAACTATCGCTTTTGTATGGCGATGCTCACACATTGATTCATTTATCAAATTCGACGATAGATATGTGTAAATAGTCCGATGTACACGTGCAAGTGTTTCCCGAAAGAGTAGGTACTTACTGTACACGTGCAAGTGTTTCCCGAAAGAGTAGGTACTTACTGTACACGTGCAAGTGTTTCCCGAAAGAGTAGGTACTTACTGTACACGTGCAAGTGTTTCCCGAAAGAGTAGGTACTTACTGTACACGTGCAAGTGTTTCCCGAAAGAGTAGGTACTTACTGTACACGTGCAAGTGTTTCCCGAAAGAGTAGGTACATAGAAGTTCTACTTTGTGTGTTCAATGTGAGTACTATTTATATACCCAGGAGAACCAAGGTAACCGACATAGCTCGAAGAATTGCCAAACTTAAGTGGCAGTGGGCAGGGCACATTGCTCGCAGAACAGATGGCCGATGGGGCCGAAAGGTTCTGGAGTGGCGACCGCGTACCGGAAGACGTAGCGTTGGAAGGCCTCCCACAAAGTGGACCGACGACCTTGTGAAGGCCGCAGGAACCCGTTGGATGCGAGAAGCACGGAACCGATCGAAGTGCAGGTGCTTGGGGGAGGCCTATGTCCAGCAGTGCACGTCTTTCGGCTGAATAATGATGATGATGTACTATTTATAATACTTCCTACACCCACATTTCGCCAGTTCTGTTTGAGTCCAATGAAGTGGAAGCGATCCTATCGCAGTCCAGGCTCCAGGCTGCTACTGAGTTTCTAACTAAAAAGAGGGTGCTTATGAATACGCGATAGAAGTGAAAACTTACGACTGGAGTCGAGTTTACACGATTCGGCGCCGAGTATACTCGATTCTGCGTCACCGTCCCGAGCGTGACGGATCTTTATGGGTCGAATCGAGAACCCCACACAAAGCAGACGCACTTGTGACCACTACCAAGTTGTAGAGACTCAAATTCTACGAATTTTAATTCAATATTATTCAAGCAAGACACTTACACATGCGTATGTAAACAGCAACATTCCTCGAGTCATCTTAAACAAAGATCCTAAATACGAATGTCATGACAAACGGACTTACGAAGTAATGACGTAGGTACATCCCGCAGTCCCGTACATAACAGGGATGGCGAACCTTTGGCACACGAGTGAAAATTCTGGCCACGGCAGTGATTTTGCGCTTTAATAATTTCTAAAATAATATTATATTTTATGTGTTTTATATGGGCCTTTATGTCTGAAATAAATGGATAAATAAATAAATAAAATTGTAACTTGACGATATTATCGTGAACGTCCACGTCCATAAACTTTATGAAAATACGTGCACGTTAAATAACGTTATCGTCGACGAGCGTCTTCGTATATTAGGTCCTTACATATGAAATTGGCGTTTTGTATGGAAGGAACAAAAAGTCGAATATTTTTTAATATAATATATTTAATTAATCAAAGTATGAACCATTGTTTTCAATGCACTTTTGCCATCTTATAGGTAGTTCATTGATCCCTTTACTAAAAAAACCAGTCGGACGGGAATCAATAAAATCTTTGAAGGCGATTTGGACTGCCCCATCGGAGTTGAATTTTTTCCCTTGCAAAAAGTTATCCAAATTGCGAAAAAAATGGTAATCTGTTGGAGCAAGGTCCGGGGAGTACGGAGGATGTCTAAGACATTCCAATTCAAGTAATGTAACGCAGCAGTCGACGCGCGTTTGCCGGTTTGCTTCAGTCAATTCGTGAGGTACCCACCTTTCAAGCTTTTTAATCTTCCCAATTTGCTTCAAGTGAATTAAAACAGTTTTATCACTAACATCGAAGCCTGCAGCTAACTCGGACGTGGTTTGCGATGGGTCCGCTTCCACAATAGCCTTCAATTCTCCATTATCAACTTGGGTCTCAGGCCGTCCACGGGGCTTGTTCTGCAGGTCGAAATTTCCAGAACGAAAACGTTGGAACCAAAAACGAACTGTGTTTTCTTTTGCAACATGACCGCCATACACATCATTCACCCTTCGAGTCGTTTCCGCAGCACTAGTGCCACGGCGGAACTCGTACTCGTAAATAATGCGATATTTTAAATTTTCCATTTTGTAAAATGAGTGACGCAAACAGAAAAAACAGGAGAAAAAAAACAAATGAATGACGGTCATCGAAGCACAAATACATGAGTAAATAGCTGTACAAATTTGAATTTGGAATTCCTTACCAAAGAGGAGAAATTCGTGATTAAAGTGGCCAGTACGAAAAACGCCAATTTCATATGTAAGGACCTAATATTTCCATACATTTAATATTTCTGTGTTATCCTAATGCCGTGACCGTGGCGTGGAGGTGGACGTTCATGATAATATAGTCACGTAAGAAAAAAAAACACGTAAACCTACATAGGCACTTATGACACGTCAGAAGCTAGGAGCGTGGTTCCAATTGGTCGTTTCCTATGGAGAAGAGCCGCCAAGAGACTCCACGGTTACTGTTTTAAAATTAATTGGCTTTTGCAATATTTTCAAATCACAGTAGGTATGGGAGAGGACAGCGTATTTCAGCGTAGGCCTGTCAACAAAGAAAACATAGAAAAAGAAGAAAGAAAAGAAGAAATTAGGTGTGTTAGAAATTATAAAAGCGCACGTCTGATTGTAGGTACAGACCTCGGCCGTAAATATTGTGCATTGAGTTTGAGAAACAGTGGTGTTTATTGAGTGTTGTCTCTTTCACTTCACTTCACATCAGCTGTGCCTACGCTGTGTGTGGCAGTCTCCTTCTAAACTCGATGTGTCTTATTTGTAAAGATAATTGATCTTTTTAATATCTTAGACACACTGCACTGCATATTTTAATGAAACTTTTTTTTGGTTGAAATTTTTGTTCTAATTTTGACAATCATAATTATCAGAAAAACTGGCACGTCTAAGGCGCAAAAAATTATTGGTACACTGCTACAAGTATCTTTTGGCGCTCGAATAACGTTAATAGGGGCGACGCTGATGGTAAATATCTGTGCATTTTTTTAATGCCACTTGAAATGTATTCAAAACCAAGATGGTGGCGTTAGTTCCAATTTTAGCCGCGCGCCACAATAACCTTGTAGCTCTACAAAATAGCATGCCAATTCAAAAAGGTTCGCCACCCCTGAACTACAAGTCGCGAGCATATTGCAGAGCACAGATAATTAATTAGCGGTACCACAGGTTCATAGACAACGGGTCTGTCGCACGCACGTGCCGATGTCAAGCTTCATATTAAAACTCCAAGACAAACTGAACCACAATGTAGTTACTGAAGAAATTGTATTGCGGGATAAAAGGAAAGGATCGGTATTGTGTTGAATAGATGCTTTAGAGAAGAGTTTTAATTAGGTAGGTACGATTGTATTAAGTAGGTATAGATACATAGATACATAGATATTATGTTACATTTCTATGTATAGATAGTAGGTAGAAAAGGTACTCGAACAATGTAGTGTTGTGATGTCTAAAGAACCTTAAGGATTAGTTGATACCTTTCAATTAGGTACATTATAGGTACATCTTCTAACGTTACAAGCTATTCACAAGATAAAATCAAACATAGTTACGCCTAAATAGCAACTAAAACGAATTACTTGCATACATAACATACATGCATCGTCGTCAGCCTATAATGTTCCCACTGCAGGGACACAGGCCTCCTCTCTGTAGGAGGGAGTGGGCCGTAATCTACCACGCGGCCCCAGTGCGGGTTGGCAGATGTCACATATCTTCGAATTTTTGAAGCTAGGACATGCCGGTTTCCTCACGATGTTTTCCTTTAGGGTGTTTTACTTGCATATACATAAATTGTTAAGCACCACAAGGCTTACCGCTTTGTTTCTAATAAAACAATCCCTGCAGACTTTTCGAACAAAAGATACAATTTTAGAGATAAATGTCACACTCTACGAGTCGTGTCTTCGTGAATAATTCTGGATTTAAAGTTAAGGCCTGAACAAACGTTTCGCAGGATATTCGGAGCTGAAAATGCATCCATATCTAAAGCCCCGGCTTTTCTTGCTACTCTACTGCTCGTTCTGACAGTGAGACGAGCATTGTCTGCTCAGAAATCTGACTATCTGACGCTCTCTGACGTCACACTGTTTTTCAGATTAAGGAAATCCAATTTGACTTTAATAAGGTTAATACTTCATTATTTTGTTTGTTCTAACTCTTGGGACGAACGTAATTTATCAAAAACATCTTGTAATAAAGCCCCCGCTTATAGATAATTTGGGTGTGGGAGTTACTGAAGTTACTTTATTTAAGTTACACTGTCCACTATTTTGACCGTTTTTTGACAGATGGAACTAGTGATTGCAACAACGTCATAGCACACATTGCGATAATTTACACTTTAATTTAAATGTAGTATCAATTATCGATTTCTTGCTGTCGAATAAAAAATGGTGCGGTTTCTATGCCTGTCATGTGTTTATTATTATTAAATAAATAAAAAACAATATAAATTAGCCGCTTTGTTTACTTTAATTTCGAATTTGCAGGTTTTATACTTAGCGGAAATCAGCGTAAAAAGAAGTATGCACTGGTTTGCCGTATCAATTGTGTAGTAGTGTAAGTATACACATAAATATGGGGTTTACTACATCATATTAAAACACAACGTTTTACGTTTTTATACATAACATTTTATGAAAGTTTTAAAATCGAAATAAAACATTAACATCTTGTTTATGGTGGCAAATCCGTATGCTGAGTTATTGATATTTGAGTGGAGGCAAGGTTTTTCTATCCTAATTTACCTATAATATAAAATGATTAATTTCGATATATTTATTTGAAGCGATTACATTCGATCACATCACTTAGTACGATAGAATGTAATTTAATAAGCGTAACAATAATTATATATTTTTTGTCAAAACTGATATATGTACGGTATTTTAATGTCTGTAAGAAGTCATAAATTAGATAATTCAATAAGATAAGGTAGCTTATATTTTATTAAGCATTTTAAAGTTAACTTTTATGTAATCTGGAATAGTTACGTTCTAAGGCCGCCATCAAAAAACGGTTAACCTAGTGGACAGAGTGTAAAGCAATAATACGCTAACTAATTTAAAAACTGCCTGTCTTTATCCGTTTTAATCTATTTAAGTATCATAATATGAAAACCTAGCCCACCTACTCCGGAAATTAGTCCGTAGATAATATGTTAGTGCATATATACCTACCTACTTACCGTTTTTGAGATGAATTTTGAAAAGAGTTTTGAATCATTTTTCACTGTTATCATCATCTGTCTAGCCTTTTCCCAACTATATTGGGGTCGGCTTCCAGTCTAACTGGATGCAACTGAATACCAGTATTTTATATGGAGCGACTGCCTATCTGACCTCCACAACCCAGCTACAGGGTAATACGATACCTCTTGGCATTTTTCACTGTATGAACACGAATCCAACTCATCGGCTCAACTTCCTACACCTTTTTAATTACTCTCAATGATAGCTGCCATAATCAAGAATTTAATCCCCAAAGCCACGGAAGCACAATCCGTCCTTTGTGATGGAACCCACTTTTAACTTTCATCAAAAGTTTAATTAATTTCCTATCAGAAAATATGCAAACTACGTGTTTTAATTAATGCTCCGTACTTGTTTATAATGAGGTGTGAGCTGGCTGAATGATTTAATATCTTGCGTTGGGACATAACTACGTGCCAATCCAATTAAAATTATTTCATAGATTCCTAGACTAGAATTTTATTACGTTTTTGTTTACTAATAAATTGCGAAAGAGTATGGTAGCGTCAGTAATAATAAAGATACAGATAAGCAGACGGTAGACTGACTGCACGATAGTAAATTGGAGAAACTACTGAACATGTAAAGTGGGCTACTTTGCGGAGAAAACTTATATTAGTTTTTGCAAAACAGCATATTTACATTGAGCTAATTAGCACAAAATTGCACAAAACACAGGTGACATACATACATAAACAAATAAAAGTTAAAAAAAAAAACTGAAACAGCCGCATCGAGCAAAATTAAACCAGCTGGACGTAGTGCACCTACTGATAAAAATCGTATAAAATAAAAGGCAGGAGGCGGTCAAAACAAAGAAAAAGAAAGAGACGGCCACAACGGACTAAAGCAAATAAAAGAGATGGAGGCAGATTGTTTCAAATGGACTTATTATTATGTCGGCGTGCGACCTACCGCGAGCGCATGGGCCGGGACCACGTACCGACCACTAATCCTTTTTCGAAACAAAAAAAAAACCCCTTAGATAATTAATTACCTCTTTTCATGCACGACGATGAAGAGCAACAAAAGAGCAAGAAAGAGTTGATGTTATACCTGAACATATCGATGATGATGATGTTATAATTATAACAGAAATTCTAAATCATGTTAAAATAGGTAGGAAAGAACATATCCGAGACATAATTTTTTACATTCTCCTTCAACACAAGAAGCTTTTAAAACAAAATTGCAAAACTTGATAGCTTATTCAGCCAGAACCATTTTGTAGACACAAAAAAGGTAATAGTTCTCAAATGGCCCGCCATTTACTGATTACCTTTGTAATGTATGACTCAACATCCGGCGAAGGTAATAATTTGTCTGTTCCCAACATCGACCTTCATTAGGACAACGGCAGGTACAAGTTTTTTTCATTTCGACCCAATGTCGGACCACCTTATTATAGACTCGTAATCGCTCCCCTAACATACTGACAACAGGACTGGCCTTTTTATTACTTACGTTCCTTTCGATTATTGTTTTGTTTTCGTTTCGATGAAATATGGTGATGATTCCGTGCCTTCAAAAAGCCTAACGATTTTCGATGTAGAATCGATACAAGATGTAACAGCCAAACAATCTTTACTATTTTAAACTTCCAGTAGTTAGATAGTTTATGAAAAACTATCTCCTTTTTAAGAAACCATTGCCTTCATTGCTTGAGCAGTTGGTAACTAACTATATGTATAATAACTATTGCACGTATTTGGTAAGCAACTACCGTCCGACCTTCAAAATGTTTGGGGATCCCCAAACCAGTTCTTTTTACAACATGAAGTTATTCGTGTTGGACGGGCCACGACTCAAACAGCGCATAATGATGATCTGTGTATACGCAAAACGATAAACAAATCCGTAGTTTCGGCATTAAAACTAAATGACCCATAGGGACATATTATGACCAAATCTTGTTTGTCATAGGGCAAATAAGAGTTTATCGGTACAAGTAAAGCCAGATTTGAGATTCATTCTACAAAAACAAGATTCTCCTAGCTTGAATAACGTTTGTATGAAATCTAATGAACAATAAGCTAGTCTGATAGCAGACAGTAAATCACTATGCGACCAAAATTTTGACTTAAGCCGAAAACACTCAGAGAGGAATATGAAAAGCTTTATTGAACCCCTTTGATTTGAGTTCTTTGTGAGATTTGCTGGGAGGTTTCCATTTTCGTCCCAAATCCTGGGGCCGAATGAAAACTCGTTTGCATAATATAAGACAAGCCTAGTATCGAGACTAAACGCAAATAAATGATTCCCTCAAGTTAAGACGACAATTTACCGGGTCAACGGAGCCAAGATAAATTTTAGACCAGACCTTACCGAATACAAAATCTGTCGCTTACTCTTTTTTGATAAAAGACTACATAATAAAGGAATGTTTTTGTCAAAAGATTTGTAGGCTTACCTTAGGCTTGCCTACCTGCTTTGTTACGTAACCTAATATTAGGAGCGGTAACTTTATTTGGAAAAATGTTTTCCAAATACCCTTACGCGAGAAGACGTCATAATTTATTTTCGTCGTTTAAATAAAAAATGAGTAAGAACTTATGAAGATGAATTTCGTTCCCTTGTAGGAGACGTTGTTCATCCAAGTAAATTGGGAAACAAAGGTTAGCTACGATAATATTCGTAGCGAAAGACTATTTTAAATCTTTCCGGCCACAGTCCACTTTAGAAATTACAGTCATTGTTGTCATCTCGACGTCGTCGTTTATCATACGTCTAGTGTCTAGTGTCGAGTGTCGTCTTCTCTCTTGAGGGAATTTTTCTGATGTCCTTGTCGATTACATCCTAATCCTTGCAGTAGAGCAGTGGTGGCCCAGTGGAAACAGCCGCGACTTATACTTAAGTTGTAGGTCTTAAGTTCGAACCTAGACAGGCGCTTTACTTTGTGTAAATTATTTCATCATCACTGCTCTCAAAGCAGTAAAGGTAAACATTGTGAGGAAACCGGTTTCCTAGAACCAAAAATTCGAAGACATGTGACATCTACCGATTTATTCTGGTCTGATCCCCTGAGCCCCCTGCACTGGGCCCGCGTGGTGGATTACGGCCCACTCCGTCTCACCGAGAGGCCTGTGTCCCAGCAGTGGGGACGTTATAGGCTGATTATGCTTTGCACCTCATAATTTCTATTTGGCCACTTTTAACAAAAACTCACAGTGAATTTAAACTTCACAAAGGTTGAAACTGTCTAACTGTCACGTTGATCTCAAAGCAAAAATTAACTTTGACGTTTTATGACGTGAAAGTCGTGCAAGTAAAATTCAACCTTAATAAAATCGACTATTCCTAGACAAAAGGCGACCTAATTGCGTAACAGATTATCAATCTCAATCTGAATAATTTTGAAGGATATTGCTAATCCATTGCTTTATATGTTCCAAAAAATTGTCTACTCAACAACGTAAATAACGCAATGAATGTTGTTGAACTGTCAAAATGAAAGCCATTGCTACTTACTTATAGTATGTTACGCATTTACCCCGCTGATCCATAGAAATGGACAGAATTTTATAAAAAATCAGAGTTTAAGAGAGAAAAACTCAATAATACAATTAATACAACTAAGATTCAAAGGACATGTCTAATCTAATAAAACTAACTTAGGTAATAAATCGCAACAATAAAACTTCTCACTGATTTCATCTATGTCACGATAAGTTTGTTTGTTTCGTAAGCACTTAAGAGAGATAAAACTGAAACAAGCAAGTAGACTGAGGCGAGACATCTAATGAAGCAATCAATGGATACGTTCATTAGTGGAGCCGTGTGTTTGTGATTCTTCAGGAGCCATAGTTTTACTGGCCAATCCAGCCATTTGCAAAATGCTGAAAAAAACGAGAATTATTTAACTGATCCAATGATGCACACTTTTTTTTATTAAATAATTGAGCCTGTTTTTTGACTGCTAGCCTTTTCCCACACTTGGTTGCAGTAACTAACTTATTTGCCAAAAATGTAAACAATAAAGTGCAGTTTACGCTACAATTTCAAACATTTTTATAACTTTTTCAATAGTGCTAGTCACTTTGAAATCAACTTAATTACCATTATTTACTCGATATTAATAACGGCAACAGGTAGACGCTTGAAATATTCACATTATAATAAAGTTGCTTTTACATGAAATAACATACATTTGAATAATTTTGAATAGACTTTAGGTTAGGTTAGAACTGTGACCAACTGCGTTGCTCAACACCCAAGATGGTCCGATTGATAGAACCAGTGAAAAGAAAAATGCCCTTGGTCCTACTAGTAGAACTACGCGGTCGGACCACGGGCAATAAACGAAGTTTTAGGACCCCAAAATCGGAACTTTGAGATTCACCAAAAGAGAGGCAATCACTTATAGGTATTAGACTGTCCAATAATATTTTGAGGAGCGTTAAATTAAAATTATTAGAGGGCCGATTAAATACATGCCATAAAAACCTCCTTGTTGCGTTTTGCGTGGATGTGACGCGTGTTTTCTCCAAATTTGTTATTCTTTTTTTGTGTTTGTTTTCTTTTGATGCGTCATGTTTACCGCAAATAAACATATTTTCTTTCTTGTTACATCAAAAAATACTCTACCTATGGTGCTTAATTCTATAGGTCTTGCCATTGATTAACCACACCCAATACTAAAGTACTTTACATTAATCTTTGTAAGTACCTACATAATTACTTAGGAACTCCTAGTAATCTTTTAATTAATTCCAAAACCTATCTAATCTTCGTCCAGTCTCTTAGTTGAATACATTATTCAATTGCAAAAGGAAGATTCGAATGGCCGGATCCTGTTCTCTCTAAATTAAATTTTAACACCATTAATCCATGTAAATTGAAGGCCTAGCCCAACTGATTGAATGTGCGAACCCATATCAATGTTAGAAGGAAATGGATTCATTGAAGTACCAATTAATTAAACTGTATTCACTCAAACGTTTTTTGGTTCTTTATCAGTAACTAGCTTTGTCCGTGTGAAATTTCTTGTTCCCTCGACCCAAACCATCGCGTCGCATCACCTGCCCGCGTTATCATTTCGTTTATGCTAAGCGTTATTTCTGACTTGTTTTCTTTTTTGCTCGGCTCCTAAGAATCATAGTGTGATGTTAAATAGCATGTAAGCCTTGCGCTCAAGAATTGGGCTATCAATGCAAAAAGAACTTTTCAAATCCGACTAGTAGTTACAGAGATTATCCCCTATGTATACAATTACAAACTTACAAATTTTACCTCTTTATAATATTAGTACAAAAATAGGCAGTACATTCTTCGTGTCATTGTTTCATACTCAGAAAGTCAGAATCACTTAAACTTTAGTTGATATGAATTTCTTAATTGTTAGTTTTTAGGTCTTACCACAACAACTCTCAACCAAATATAATGGGACGGTCCCATTAAATGTTTTTTTCAGCAATTCCCAGTTATCAAAATTCGTATGAATTGGTTTTCTACTTAACTTCGGTCTTAACGATGAATGATCCGTTTTAAATTAAATTAGCCTCACTGATTCTGATGGAAATCAAAAGAAACTTTTGGTTAGTCGCAATATCTTTTGTGATTCGCCGTTGCGGAGCAGTTATTTCTTAGTAGAGTTAATGCAATCGGTTTAGCGGAGGCTGGGGCCGGGTATTGTAGACTGTGTTTGTGGCTGCTTGGAGATAAAGCCGCACACACAAAAGCAGATGCCCCTCCGCCCCTCGTGCCTCCCCCTCTACCCTCCAGCTAGGGAGAACGTTTAAGGCAACGACGATTGCCCCTTACAAAAGGCAGTCGTGACACCCGCCCATCCTCACCCCGCATTCGACTGCAGAAGGGATTCGAAAGAAAACCAAATCTCATTCCGTACCGGCTCATTGTTTGAGAATCTTCCACAATTGCTTTTTGAATTTTACAATCTTCTTGAAATATTCCTTGTTAGTTTGGCGATTTATCAACCGTCTCAATAATATCGTGCCCTGCCTATGTTATTCGAACTTTACCCATAATACTATTAGGTGCTTGTAGACTTCTTTAAAATATTTGTCTCGTGCGTGTCTCGCGTTTAGGTGACGCTACTCAACTCACACTATCGGCACGATTTGTGAATCTGATTTCATTAGACTCGTCTGCCGATTACATCATTTAAATTAAGGATGTTTGATTAGTGTAATGATAATATCATAACAACGCATCAGTTATGATTTCTGCGCTATTGTTTCTATACTACAAAGTCGCAGACGCTTCACAAAACAAGGGCTTCCAGCCCTTGTTTTGTGAAGAGTCATTTACCGTGTGTAAGTTTCTAACTTACACACGCTAAATGAACAATGCCGTGTGTTTTCTTAACAGCTACTCATTTCATAATCAGCCTATAATGTTCCCACTGCTGGGACACAGGCCTCCTCTCTGTGAGAGGGAGTGGGCCGTAATAATACACCACGCGGGCCCAGTGCGGGTTGGTAGATGTCACATGTCTTCGAATTTTTGGTTCTAGGACATACCGGTTTCCTCACGATGTTTTCCTTCACCGTTTTGAGAGCAGTGATGATGAAATAATTTACACAAAGTAAAGCGCCTGTCTGGATTCGAACCTACGACCTACAACTCGTAAGTCGCGGCCGATACCACTGGGCCACCACTGCTCTAAAACATAAAATTCGCGAGAGCGTTGACATTCACATCCTAATTACCTAAAAAGTATTTAAGTCGGAGTGAATGACTCGCACAATAAAGGCGGTGGTCCATTTCCGCGGCTTGCGCTGAACATGTCGCCGTCTGTCGGCGCCAACGCATTTTGGCAACCGGCCGACAGTTTGATGAGTGCACGTTCCGGCTTGTGTATCAACGGAAGCGGGCGACGATGAAACAAACAATAATGAACTCCAACATAAAGAAAACATTTAGAGCTCAAGGTAATTTCCTCTGCAGACTTGTAGAGGAGATTTTTTACTTGAGTTATTAGGTTACTTATACTAGCGACTCGCCCCTGCGCTGCATGGTGTTAACGACTTGACAAAGCATTGGGATTTCTTTAATGTATGTAATTTTAATATTAATGTATTGCACACATAAACCTTCCGAAATAAATTCTCTAAATTATGGTGAAAATGTAGATTAGAAGAACGACATGGTCACACAGAAGACACGTTGTTTGATGATCTCTCTTGATGGTCTGTTTTGATGTAGGTAAGAAGGTACACTTCAACCTATACATTTCCAGTTTTAGTTGACCTCGCATTGTATAGGTGTTTCGTACAATTAGAAGTCAGCTTATACTAGTTATGTATAGCTTGATGTGTAGCCGTGTGTACACTCTCACAGGCTTTTGACGTATTAATTTTGGAAAGACCGTTAATAATGTGAAAAGGGTGTAGTCCTGTCGAACCCTTCCGCTATCGTTGGTTAGCACGTGGCATTCCTTTACAGCGGTACGCCTCATTCTTTGATACGGAACCCACGCTTGAATGGCAAAACTTAATGTACAGACGTCAGCACATCAACCTACTACAATCTGTCCAATATCTTTAATAGATTTTCAACTTTATCACTAAAGCATAAGGTTCAAAGTTGATTGGGAAAATCTGACAGTTTCGGGTAGGTTGATGTGCTGGCGTCTGTACAACGTGTTTCTTATTATTTAATTGGATGTCAACCATGTATTACATATTGAATGTTGCGTTTGCTTTCATGTTAACATAACAAAAGACAGTGTTTCTTTGGTAATTTATAATAAACAAAGTATAAAACCAGTACGTTTAAGTTTGTTTTGAGAAAATCATAATTATCCCACCGAAAACATTTTCATGTAAAATGTTGCCAAGACGAGACCGCTTGGCTCGCACAGTCAAAAAGTTATCAGATCTCATGTATAGCCAAGCTTCTAACTCCACAAGCCCTAACTTCACAAACTCTACACCTTAGTCAAAATATGTGACTTGGCCGTGTCGCTATTGTCATATGGGCATGGGCGTAAGGTGAAAAATGTATTCAGTGTTCATTATTTTTCTATTATACTTATACAACAGTTCTTGTAGTAACGAAACGGTCAAGCTAGATTTTGAGAAAAGTATCGTGAGGAAACCGGCATGTAGAACCAAAAAGTTCAAAGACATGTGACATCCCACTAACACGCACTGGGCCCGAGGAGGCCTGTGTCCCAGCATTGGGAACCTTATAGGCTGATTATGATGATGAAAGCATGTTTTCTTAAATTGCAAAAAACATATTTTGAGAACATTCTTTTTTTTTTAGTAGGTACCTAAGGTAAAGTGCATTGGGGTAATTACGATAATAGGTATACATAATAATTTCTATTGATGATTATTGCTTTCTACCAAACGCATTGGCATTTTATATGGGTTAGGGGGCAACTCGTCCACTTCGAAACTGGGACCAGGGACCAGTTCCACCTTTCTAATTTTACTAGGGGTCAACTCGTTCCACCCAATTCCACCTAGGGGGCAACTGGGCCCACGTTTGTTTAGGTATAATTTTTAGACGCCATTTTATCGCCCGTTATTTAACCCTTCGTATGCTTAAACGTGGATCCACGCGAGACACAATGGCTTTTTAATTGTGTCGTTAATTACGGCATTTAACCGGTTAAACTGTATATTCATTTTGAGAAAAGCTTATTTTGAGGATAACAATTATTATGAGAACGAAGGTAAATCAAAGTAACTACACCTCTATCGTGAACACAAAGAAGCATCTCCTAGTCTACACGAAACAACAGCGAAGTATTTCGATTAATGTAAACAGTCCGCATGCGACACCAGACCGATAAATACCAACGTCTCAAAACTTGGGATACACTCGAATCTTTCTCACCACCAACTCGCATAAATCTTCTACACGTCTTCACAAATAGTTTTCAGTCAACCCATTAGGATCACTCCCAAATGTTGCCATACATTTGACTCAAAGAATTTACCATTACCGAAGTATTCCTTTATTACTAGGCATTTTATTAATCAAATGCCATTACCAAATTTACAGACAAAACCAAATAACAAAGTGACCTGCAAAAGCTTCCGTCCAACATTTATTTACTTAGGTTGTCAAGCATCAAGGTGAATAAGTACACAAAGATATTTGGAGTATTTTACAGCGGTTGTAAGACGCAAATAGTAGCACACGATGATAAACATACATACGTATGTACACAGAGTCTGTCTGTCGCATCTCGTCTGCCAGCTGAACAATGCAACACGGCAGCATCAGAGTCTCAGAGATGTATAGCTACCTGTGTGATTCTATCAGATATTCCGATTCTAGAAAATATTCTTTGGATGTAACCGACTGTTGAGTAAAATAATAGGAATAGAAAATAAATGTAAATAGTATGTAGTAGTAAATGTAAATTGTCAAAACAACAGTTGAAGATATGGCCGAATAGCTAAATTTTAAAGATAATAAAAGTAAACTTGTTCATTAGAAGCTAAATATAAATTAAGCAGTAATAAATATAATTTAATTCAAATGATTTTAGTACAGCGTAAACAACTTTAATGTAACACATTCTAGATAACGCTAAGAAAATAAAGCTATTAATCAGTATGTCGGTACTTTTCTGCAACTTGTTTGCGTATATGTGATAAACCTATATAAATAAATCATAATGTATTATAAAAATTTACGACGAAGTTCACCTTTGTGTTAAAACATAAGAAAGTATCTTTATCGACGAGTATTTCTCAGAAAGCTGTAAATAAAGCAGTAACTTGTTTATGCACACGGTTTATTATGCACAATGGACGAAAATATAATCACTAAATTACTACAAAGGTTACTGGTCCAATATCGGAACACAATAAGACATAAGTACAAATAAAGCAAAGTAATAAAAGACATGATGTTATATATACTGCCCTCCCGAAACTGCTTTGGTTATATTTTTGTGATAAAACGATGTCCCAAATCTTACGTATGAGGCACATGAACTCGCTAACGATCTCCGCTTGATCGCCCAAGCAAGGCAGGCCAAACAAAGACCAACATCCTGCACTCACATGGTGCTTTATTACAGAAAATTCGGCAGACATTATCTTTAAGCATAAGACCCATTTTCGCGAACATTGTCAATACATCCCATGACGTCAGATGTGCCAGCATTGTATCTGTGAACGTGTGACGTCACCCAGGTCTGGCACCAATGACAGCATTTTGTTATCGGATACATGGAAGCGATGGCTCGAGTGACAGCCCCCTTTTGTCCTCAGCTCAGTGTGCCTCAAAGCTCCTATTCTTCCCTCTGGCATCGCACAAACGTTGTGTTTCACTTACAATAATACTAGGACAGTATTATCAGCCTTTTGTTAAGAATGTATTAAATAAATAACGTAGGTACAGTCAAATCTTCAAGAAACCACAACAACGTATTTTAAGCCGCGCAATCCTCTGAATTTCTCCAGAATTCTTCATACCTACCAATTTAGTTACTTAATATTGTAATTAGAGTGACGACTTATGTCTGGCTTCTTCAATGTCCTTAGATATGTTACTCGTAGGAACAGCTCCAGCATATATAAATGGACATCCATAAGTAGAAGAAATTCCAAATGAAGATGTCGCTTTAAATAAATAACTGTGCTCACTTAAATTTCCTGTTTATTTTTGTCCCCCCACTTCGCACGCGAGTGCTTTCTAAACGTGGAGTTGGATGTTTTGGGAGATTTAATATTTATAATTTAAAGAATCTCTTTGCATCTCGTTCAGTCATTATCTTTATGGGCATACAATTATTGAGATCACGACTCATAAGGAATTTAGGTTCCAGTCCCAGTCGATGGTAGTGTCTTCCAAGATATCCACTATGATGTCCGTGTAAATTGTTTTATTGTAGATTTCGAAGCTTATCACAGAAGTTAAAGCGTCTTTCATTTGTCGAGTCTAGGAAAGATATATTAAGAATAGAGTTCCAAAATGTATTCTCGTCTCAGGCATGCAAAATATTTGGATTTTGCACGTAGTTATTTAACAATTAATCTGCATGTTTAAACAAAGTGTTTATGAAGATGTTGAAAGCTCGTGAATTGTGGCGAAGTGGGCGGCAATGTTAAATGGAACATTTCCTGAAATCTGTTGTTATAATATTATAACGCACGAGTTTGCAACATTTGCCTCGAAATAACACACTAATTTTATCTCAGTGCAGTGTTAACGATGCGGTTCACTTGTTACATGATCCGCAACTCACTTCTAGCAATTTGTTACGATCACCTTGCTAATAGTTTCAGCAAAATCCCGTCCAACTCCCAGAAATAAATAATTGGATTTCGTGCTTCGCGATACGATAAAGGGTCAATGCCATAATTCTGAATGGGTTTTATTGGCTATTGTAATTTTTCACACTATACAAGTATGCCACGGCGCCCATACAATACAATACCTAATTGAAGAAGTTTGGTAAGTTTATTTACAATTCATTAATTAGGTACTCGGTCAATGTCAAAAAAATGTCATTAAGTAATTGACTCTAAACATCAGCGCAGTTTTTATTGTTTTAAAAAACAATAGCAGAACACACCATTGATTTGGAATATGAAATGAACCACTCAAGGTTAGATCAGTAAACTCGTAACCTGGCAATGACCGTTTTAAACGGAGTACGGAATAGTGGGGTTCGAATCCGGTTCTGTTTCATTGACATGAAAACCCACACTTTATGTATCACCAATTATACCATTATTCTTACGCAGGGCATACTTTCCGTAATACATAGATAGGAATTCAGCTGCATTAGGTTATATTAGAAACTCACCCAAATTCTCATATTCTTGAAGAAAAGTTGGAATTAGTGAATAGTCCCGGGAAATCCGGGAACCGAAAGTACCGGGAAATCGCGAAATGTTTTTATCTTGCCCTGTCATTTCGTCTTTCTCTTACTTTGTCCGTTTCAACACTTTCAACTCTACTACTACGTAGCAAGTGTATTCCACGCCAAATTAGAAATATTCTAAACGCGAAGTATCATTTCCCGAAAGTATCGAAAGTACCGGGAATCCCGCTTCTTTAGCCAGAAGGTCCCAAAAATCCCGGTTCTGCATTCCCCAGTTGGAATCATGATGACTATTAAAGGCCCAGTCAATAGTTCATAGGTTTGTCTCAACTATTGCAAAATCCTCATAACGTGGTGTAGCCCGAAAAATTAAATCTGCCGCCGAGTTAATGGGTTTCAGAATTAGACCAACTGGACTAACGGCACCTTTCAAGTCAAAACCATAAACGAATGTAGCAAATAGAAACAAGCGTAATTGTTTCTATTTGTGGGTAAGACCACCCAAGTCCGGATTTCCTTGATTAGAATAGCAACAAATCTTAACGCGATGCTAAAATGTCCTGGAATTTGAGTCTTTTGTATTCTTGCAAAAGCGAGTCTTGGCAACGTCGAGAGGTTGCTATTGAAGAAAAGGTTTAATGAGTCGAATATTTAATATTTGGTAAGTTGTAATGGAAATGACTTAATATCAAAACTAGATAAAATGAAACAAAATAATGTGAAGTATAGTTATAGGAGCATCATGCAACAGTTATACGAGTATCATACCTCTCCTAAGTTGACGAATCCGTGGTCGTTGGCCACAGCATCGGCAGCGTCCTTCCCCTCCGGTATGTGGACGGCCCATGTAGGCGTATAGTGCGCAAATGTTGTTTCCAATAATGATAAAATTGATACCAAGATGGTCGACGATAACACGGCACCCCGCGCCATCGCACGCACTCTCACACACTCACCGGCTAGTACTTGTCAGCATTTCACACACACTTTCCAAAGAGTTTCTTGTTTCAACCAAGTCTCGAATTTAATATACTATTACTATTTACTTGTAATTGTAACGTAGGGATTGTTGCTATCTTTGATCATACGGCTCCGCACATGTCTATCTACTGGAAAATAATGTGTTATTATTTTAGTTGTTTGGACTTTCTGGTCATGAGGAGACTTGCTAATGAAGCAAGATACATCTGTAATCTCAAATTAAGCTTCAAAAGCGAATTCTGATTAGATATCTTCGACGTGGGCTACATTAAAAAAGTCCCAGCTGCAGGCCATAAAAGCGATAGAAAAAACTTGATTGAACCCACAATCCACATCCATTAAAATCCGACATAAAACGTGGCAAGACTACGTTTGCCAATCACAATAGTTAGATGGGTATTTATTTGATGACCTCACCTAGGGACTAGAATTTCCTAACATGTCTGTGCAAGAAAATTAGCAATCAATCGGAAATCGGTTTCCGCCGAATTAAAAACTTGGACGAGCGTACGGCCTTTGGCAATACTTCCCCAATAAGTGGGTCAAGTATATATGAAGGACAAAAGTATAGGCTCCGACCGAGTTCCCTGTTATGCTGTTCTTTATTATCGTATCACCGGACAACCATTAATCACAGTGCGTTTCATCGGGTCTACTTCAACCTACTTTGCCGAGAGCATTGTTACGTCTGACGTTTGCCTTTTCTGGATAAACAAGACATGGATCATTTCCGCGAGTCTGGACGGGTTTCCTATTCTCTTTTTGAAAGTAATTTAGTATATAACTGAATTCATGTGCTGTTGGCCGTTTGTTTTTTTCTTATGTAAGCCGTGTCTGGAAAGTTATTGTGGTTTGTATCCGTGCTTTTGTTGGTCCATATAGTAGCTGCGTGTTGCGTCCCATACAAAGAGGATAGGTTAATTTGTTTTTGTTAACAACGCGTATAGTTCAAGGTAGATATTTTGCAACCAACAGTAGTAAACATTAAAAATTTATTTATTACTTCGCTTTCTAACATTATCCTGTTCGGTAATTTGGTAAGGTACCTAACTGACTTTTTCCCTTATTTTACATTACACAACACGGATTTTAATTAAAACTAAAGCTGTAAAATATATTTCTCTAAATGTATCTCTCCAAAAATTTATAAACGGCGACTAATTTGAAAAATGTCACGCATTTTTCCTGCATTGTTTCAAGGCTGTACAATCAGTTTGTAACGCACAAACGAGAATTCCTTAAATCACTTGTTGTTAGGACATGTTTATTAGTTACATTGGAAGATAACCTCCTTGAAGTACAATAGATATTTCATACAAATACTTGTTATTGTATGCTTGTTGTGAGACGATGTCAGTTATTCCTTGTTGGTTATTTGTGTTTTGTTTATCATATTATCTCTATGCACCTTGTCTATTATTTAATCCATTATGTTCATATCTTTGTTACTTGGTAGGTTTATTATTTTATAATTATTTAGTTGATAACGCTGGTGTTTACCAATATACAGGGTAATTAAATTTATAAATATTTAACCAGTATTACAAATGCCTTATCAGAAGGAAGGAATATAAAAAAAGAATTAAGAAACATAATTTTAAAACTACCGATCCGATTGGTGGAAATAATTGTGGTGATAAATATAATAAAGAATAAGCTATTAACCTAGCAACTAAATAAACCAGAAAATGCTACAATCGAAAATAATCTATAAGTAATTCAAAACACAGTAGGTAAGACAAAAGTAGCTGAGCAACTATACGTACGTTTGTCATAAATAATTACCTCGTTTTAATATTTGCATTTTTAAAAAGTAGGCCACTCATACCTTTAGCTTGCGCGTTTACCTGCCTGAGTTATTTACAGTTAGCATCGACAATAATTTATCAAGCAAACGCATGCCAAACTAGCTCGTAATTTCCATAGTTATTTGGACACAAAAACATTCGGACCAATAAAGACAAACTACTATCAAAAGACATGTTTTTATCTTATCTGTTTCCATTGGATCGCTATGTAAACATTCGGTTTTTGTGACTAATCGCCGACGTAAGTATTTCGCGTGCAGCCCACGTCGAAAGGCGGATGCTTCATCGATGGAATCCGATGGGAAGGACCAAGATTCCGTGGCACTTAGACAATAGTAGCCGGTGAGAGTCGGCGCCGCTGTGACGAGCGTTCACCTCTCGCATCCCGCCTCCCTGTTATCACTTTACGCTTTCCTAAATGCGTTTTTATGACAAATTCCTCACTTGTTTATTGGCAGCAACGATCACTACGTTACACTATGATGCACTATAGTCATTACAGGACACGGCATAACTGTCAAATGGCGCGTGAATAATCCGTTGGCTCGGCACAAAACACGGCCGTCACGTCCGCGCACGTGATGCTGACTGGTTGGTTTGCTACTTTGCTCTCGGGCGCTCGCCGCGATTGGAGCCCGAGACGATCGCTACCTTGCCACACTCGGGGAATTTACCCAGAAATGGGGAAAATAACTCGACAGCTGTTAAATGAGTGTAAATAATTTTAGTCGCCAAAATAGTTAGACGGGACGGGTTTTGGTTTGGAGTTGGCCTAATTAGCACTAGTGCTATAATCGATAGGACTGTTCGAGTGTCTGGTTCAGCGAACTGTGCTAAGTTTTTCTCTTTAAAGGAAGGTAAATAACACGCACCGACGACGTATAAGGTACAGTTATTGAGTCTCGTATTTATTTATCTCCGTCTATTCTGTAACTATACTATTTTTATAGGCGCTTTAAATGTCGATATATTTCTGAAATAAATCTTTATTTATCTGTGTAGAGCCCCGGTGTTATATCTATGCCCATTGAACGCGAACTGAATAATTTATTGAAAGTACCTATTGGTCAAGGCCGCACTGTGGCACACAAAAAAATACGTGTAGCATTATTTTGTTAGCTAAACTTTTTTCATTCGACCGATAGAAAAAATATCTTAGGTTAACTGCCTATGTATATTTCGAGGTGATTTTTGTTATAAAAAAAAATATATTTGAACTTGTAAATTTATAAGTAATCTGAGATCTATTGATTTTGGATAAAAAAGAGTAGTGAGGTGCTAAAAGGAATAGAGCTCCTTCAAAAATTGCGTTATTATAGGGGTTCGAAAATAAACATTGTGTGCACAAAAGCTGCTTCTGCCTACCGTAGTTAACTTAATTCCTCTAACGTTGGGGACAAAATAGTAGGGTGAAATAATCAATAGCCGATGATCAATCTTAATTTGTGGCAAATTGGGTAATTTAACCTTCTAAAGGCTACTTACAAAGAGACATGATTCTCTTTTTTACCCGACTACGGCGAAGCAAAAAGGAGGGTTATGATTTTGAATGTACATATGTATGTTCATTTGTTCCCTCATAACTTCAAAAGTACGAGTACTTATAATAATTTGACAAATGATGCATCGTTAGAAGCGGCTTGACTGTCCGCTGGTTATAGGCTATGTGACGTCACACTAGATTTAGAGGACATAAAGAAATGAATTTAAAAATAAATATTTTGGGATGGTGCCTTGTGGAGTATCAAATGAAAGGGCTTAATTAGCATATTTCAAAAATATAAGTATTACTTACTGAAATAAGCCCCAAAATAATTAAATTACCTAAAAAAAAGTTTAAAAACTAAAACCCGAGTACTGAAAAGGATGAAACAAGAAAGTACTTTCCCGTGGTCGCATGCTACATAGCGTATAGGTAGGTATGTATGTTAGTACAGCGGCATGCGACCACGGGAAGGTTTCTTGTTTCATCCTTTTCAGTAGGTACTCAGGTTTTAGTTTTTAAACTTTTTAATACCTACCTAATATATTTTTAGATGATTCTTTTAGCTTAAAAACCATAAATAAGTAACTAATATAATAAGGCAACAGAGTAAAGTAGAAATCGATAAACAGGTTCAATATAAATTACCAAGGGAAACTCAGCAGATGTGATGGGATTCAATATTTACACATGGATTTCATGTTATATTTTTGGGGTCAACGATTGCAGCTACTGTAGTTACTTGAAATATCAGATGAAAAAATCAATTACTTTTTGTGTAAACTTCACAGACATACTAGTTATCGATAATGTAAACAACAAAAAAACCTTATTTCCTCAACTCGTATATGAAGTAACTAAACTACCAGAGGTCGTTGACACCAAAAAAAAATGAATCATTTTGAAGGATTGCTAATCCATTGCTTCATATGTTCGAAAAATGTGTCTGCTAAACAATGTAAATGAGGCATATAGAATCAAAGGCAACTAAGCGCCACACTTACAAAAAAATAACTATGGAGAATAAACTCAGAGCGTATGAAAACCCCTGGCTCTTAAAATAAAAAAACGTTTTTTTCGGTTCCTGAAAATTTGACATGGAGGCAAGTAGCTACCTTTGATTCTCCATGCCTCAAATAACGCAATGAACATGGGAGAAATGTCAAAAATAAAGTCACTGCTACTGATTGTGTGTTACGCAATTACGTCACAGGGCCGTACCCGGGACGTGGGTGGACCGTGGGGGGCTCAAAAATATATTCGTGTACACACGGCTACTCATCAAGCTATACATAACCAGTATAAGATGAGTTCAGATTGTACGAAAAACCTATACAATCCGAGGTCAGCTAAAACTGGAAATGTATAGCTTGATGTGTAGCCGTGTGTACGTACATTTTATCCAAACTAATATTATAAATGCGAAAGTAACTCTGTCTGTCTGTCTGTCTTTTCTTCACGCCTAAACTACTGAACCGATTTAGATGAAATTTGGTATAGAGATAGTTTGAGTCCCGGGGAAGGACATAGGATAGTTTTTATCCCGATATTCCCACGGGATCGACACTTATGCGGGTGAAACCGCGGGGCGCAGCTAGTAATACATATTTTATGAACTTTTTCACACACGCCTGTGACCAGGCCGGCGAAGGGACTTCAGGATAGGCGTGGCCTTTTGAAAATCCAACGCCGGATTGATTTGCTGCGGTTTCCAATGAACATTATTAACATTCATTTACCCCACAACGAAATTCAAACACCACCGTCTAAAGAAAAGAAGCTCATATGTGTTCCCACGTATAACCCGTCGGCCTTCAAACCAATGCCATCAGTAGTTAATTAGTGCAGTGAATTGCCATCTTCTGGGCTTGCTCGTTCCATCACAGACCTCAACCATCGCTTTCCACCAGGCGAGATCGAGGTCAAGAGCTGGCCCATTTTGTAATAAAAAAAGCAAAAGCTACTTATGTGGATTTTCCAGCTCAACTACGGAACCCAAAGACGAATAAAGGTCAGTTTAGATTTGTGAAATAGAATATTTCTGCCTAACTTCCCCTTGAGAGCCCTAAAACGTTCACGCAACTCCTTCTTAAATAACGCAAAAAGGTTTCCCTGGCTCAGAACAAAAAAAAAGTTAAGCCCTATTTTGCCCTATAAATATTAAAACTTTAGATATATTGCTCTGGGATCTATATGAGAAGAACTCGTTAGTAAAAAAGGTTGAAAAGAAGATTTTTGACGACTTTGAGTATCTAATACGTAGTACATAATACATACCTATTACGTACGTACGTATTTTAAGAGTTACAGACGAAATTAATACACGGTGAAGTATTTTTGGAATTTTGTGCTTTAGAATTGGCATTATCAGCACGACATACGATGAAAAGACACGCCTCAACAAGTTATACTGAATAGAACGAACTTCTGATGAAATAGGAATTTGTTAACAGGGAATTGTAACTGACGAGCCCAACAATCGTAACATGTTATAGGTAATACCAGCCTATGAATGTCCCACTGCAGGACAAAGGCATCTTCTCATATACAGAAGGGGATTTCGGGATGCACCTCGTGTAGCGCAGTTTGTTCCGCCAGTTACTCAACTGAACCGAGCGCTCGGCGCATCCTGGACAGTTTCACCCAACACCTTATTTGACTGGTCAATTCTTCCCTTGCGTTGGTAGGGCTAACGCCCGCCTGGTTTACGACCACCCTCCCACCGGGGTCCGGCGTCAAGCAGCATGCTGTGTTTCGTCGATGCGTGGGAGTTCCAGTGCCTTAGGCATCTTCTGGGCACGCTCGTCATCATAGACCTCATCCATCGCTCTGCATCAGGCGAGATCGAGGTCAAGAGCGTGCCCATTCAGCAAGCCCATCACCATGCTTGTTTAAGACGGGTTGACGATTTCTACTAGCAGCGCCCCGCGGTTTCATCCGTATAAGTGTCGATCCCGTGGGAATATCGGAATAAAAAGTATCCTATGTGTTACTCTAATGTATAAGC